>OZ012736.1:448175909-448495315 GCA_963859935.3 Lathyrus sativus | reverse complement strand
AACAAAGAGAAAAAAAACTATATCTTAAAAGCACTTGTTTCCACAAACTTGACAAGCAAGCAATATTACAAAGTTACAACTAATTGAATAAGAATGTGAGTATATGAGAATTTTGATCAATTACAAAATTCTAACTATTGTCTTTCGTTTCAATATAACATTCAAGTCTATTAACTATAAGTGTTTAGGAAACCTTTTTGTTCTAATATGTAAAATTTATGCAGTAAAGTTTTCAAATAGTTTAAAAATTATGCAGAAAATTGTTATTGAAAGATATAATTTTAAATAAGAAATGTTCTATTATTTATGTCACAAGATACTCTTTGAAAACAATGGCAATGCTTTACAAATAATCAGAACTATGTTGCAATGGTTTGGAAAGATGTTATGAACAAGTGCCACGAAATCGTTTTGAATTGTTTCAGAATTTTCACAAAGTTATAGAAGTAAAATCGATTTACGTATGTTGTTAATTTATTTACTTGCTTTCAACACATGTTTCCACAAACTTGACAAACAAGCAATGTAACAAAGTTACAAATAATTGAGTAAGAATGTGAGTACATGAGAATTTTGATCAATTATGAAATTTCAACTATTGCCTTCCGTTTTCTATATAACATTCGGGTTTAATGACTATAAGTGTTTAGGAAACCTTTTTGTTCTTATATGTAAAATTTATGTAGTAAGTTTTCAAATAGTTTTAAAATTATGGAGAAATTTTTTATTGAAAGATATGATTTTAAACATGAAATGTTCTACTATTTATGTTACAAGATACTCTTTTAAACAATGACAATGCTTTAGAAATAATTAGAGCTATGTTGCAACGGTTTGGAAAGATGTTTATGAGCAAGTTCCACGAATCATTTTGAATTGTTCAGAATTTTCACAAAGTTAAAGAAGTAAATTGATTTACGTATGTTGTTAATATAGTTACCTGCTTTCCAACATTCAAAAGACTTGAGAAAACACACTAGGTTAATTGATTTACGTAGAGGAGAAATCGATTTAAATTAGCCAAAAGTTGGAATGATAAATCGATGTCCATAAAGAGGTTAATCAATTAACCTTTGTTCATTTTCAAAATTTAATTTGGAAGAGAGATTGAAAATCGATTTACATTGGAAGGTTAATCGATTTGCCTTCCCAAAAAATTGAAAAATTTTTCCTAAGTGAAAATTTTCTTGAATATGATTTATGCACAAATGTAAGGGCATACTAAGAAAAGTTTAGATGAAAGTTTTGAGCACCTAAAGCTTATAAACAATGAATTTCCTATTGTACCTTAGATTATTCTCTTATGTTGACCAAGACCATATTTTGACAACGTGAGATTCTTCAACTTTAAGTCCTTGAGCGTGATCATTTTTTCCTTCTTTTTCACATATTCGCCTTAATCAAAATATAATTCATCTAGAAGCTTTAATTCACAATCTCCCCCTTTTTGATGATGACAAATCCATACTTGATGTTTGTGAGTTTTCCCAAAACACTCTCCCTAGGTTGAATGTCTCCCCCTTAATCCATGAATCCTTTTATTTTTCAACTTAAAATTACTTTGAGAATTCTTGATATACCTACATCAAATAGAGGTAAGGAAACACAAACATATACATCCTTCTCCCTCTTTTGACATTGTCAAAAAAGAAGCTAAAAACGGATAAAAGTAGAAGGAATTACATGAATAAATGTATACAAACATAACATAGATACTAAAGATCAAATATATTAAACTTAAGCATAAAAAACCAAACATACATAATATAAAAATCAACCAAAATAAATCAAAACCAATACAAAGATACTAAAGAAGTTTTAAATAAAATAACTTAAATATAATATCTCAAATCCTAATCAAATTCTCAGTCTTGGTTCATGTTATCATGTTCTTCTCCCTTATGAAAAGCTTCCAGGCGATCCTTTCTTGATGAAAGCCCAACCATATCTTGTCCCAAGATATTAAGTTGAAGATCCATTA
The DNA here is from genome assembly GCA_963859935.3 of Lathyrus sativus. Classification (NCBI taxonomy): domain Eukaryota; kingdom Viridiplantae; phylum Streptophyta; class Magnoliopsida; order Fabales; family Fabaceae; genus Lathyrus; species Lathyrus sativus. The sequence continues at coordinate 448,493,334 of OZ012736.1, read as the reverse complement.
TATCAAACCCTTAATCTATTAAATCTATAACCATTTAGTTTTTAGGTGCAATGACTTCAGGTTGTTGAGGAGGAGAAGGAGAATAAGTATCAATTAAAGCTACATATTTGTATTTCCCTCCATCAAGATATGTGATGGTTTTCATGATAGGTTCATAACAAGCTCTCATCATGCTACTGATAACATCAGATGAAAAAGTTCTTATCTTTTTCACAATGATTTGATGCCAATATTGATGCTTTTTAAAGATCTCAATCTTTTTCGAATTATTTTCAATCAAATGAAACTTTCATCTTACCATGCCATATGCTCTTGTTTTATCTTTGAAAAACAAAAATTAATTTGACAATATTAACGTATGGTCTTCAAGTACCTACAAAAACAATTAATAATACTTTCTTATTGAGTTAGTTCCTTTTCTTACCCATACATATTCATGATAAGGAATATCATAATCTTTTTTTATGTAGCAAACACTAAGAGTGTGGCTTTTTGTATTACAATAAAAATATGTAGGTCTAAAAACATGATCCTTTTTTTTATAGAAATGAGAATCATTTCTAACATAAGGACTCTTAGAATGAATTGCACCACACACTTTCTTTGGTTCCACATTGTTGAATTTTCTGATAGTTTTAAAAATGATGATTTTACTTGTGCTTGGTTCATAAAAAATATAAAATTCATGACCACATTTGTTATTAGAAGATATTTGTCTACTTGGTACATCTTCTAAACCAATTTGACCTTTTTCATATTTCTTTATAACTTGCTTTAGTTCAACAATTTTGGATTCATGCTCTTGACATTTATTAAATGTAGAGTTTTTCGCCTTCTTTAATTCCTCATTAGTTTCATTAACCTTTCTTTCTAGAGATACAATTAGTTTCTTTTGTTTTGAACATTTTCTAGAAAGATTCAAATATTTATCGTGTAATTCATAGAATAATTTTGTAGTTCATCTATGAAGGTATATCATTAATTTTAGAATAATAAATCTCATTTTCTTCACCATCAGAATGGTGTGAAGTCATTAATACCATGTTTGCTTACTCTTTATTTGAAGACGAACCTATCTCGTTCTCATCCCATGCCATATATGTTTTCTTTGGCCTTTATCCTTATTTATATTAAATTTGTTCTATTTTAGAAGTGTAGTACATTCAGTTTTGACATGTCCTCTTTTTCCATATTCAAAACAACTAACCTTTTCTTTTTGAAATTAGTGCTATTGTTTGACTAATTTTGTCTCTCCTTTCCTTTCTTAAGAGTTTTTAAAATTTCTTGATTAGTACATCATCTTTATCACTAGTGGAACGCGGTTCATTATCTTATTTATTATCATAGTCTTTGACTCTAATTTTTAAGGCAAAATTTTAATGTTTCTTTTATGGATTTTCAAGCTTTTCTAGCCTGTCAAGTTCTATTTCATGTTCTTGATGTTTACTGAACAATGTGACCAAAGACATTTTGGAGAGTCTTTTTTTCCTATATTGTCGTCACCTTTGGTTGCCATGCTCTTGTCAATGGTATAAAGAATTTGAGATTCAAATCATCATTTGTAAATGTTTTTTCAATAGCCATCAAAATATTTGTTATGAAAATCAAGAATTGATTTACCGGACTGCATTTTAAACAATTTATATTCTTGTGATAAAGTATTTAGTTTGAATCTTTTTACCTCTACTGTGCCTTCATGTGTTACTTCTAACGTGTCCCAAACTTGACACCAACACCTTTGCAAAGAATTCTAAACACTAAGCGGGAATAATCAAATTAGATTTGACAGCCAATAATCTCACACACATTGATAATTTAGAGTACGAAGAACCCTCAAACAAGGGTGTATTTATTTCTTCCAACAATTGATAAAATTTCTGCGTTTTCTCATTTGGTAGTTATTCCTCATCAAAATCTTGAAGTTCATTATAAGTCACTTTCACCCTAAAAGCATCACCAACTATGTCGTCGATTAGATTAAATTATTCTTCATATTCCTATGTGATCGAGTGCTTGGAGCCTATGTAGTAGTAATCTCTGGTACATTATTCGGTATTTCTTCTTCGTTTGATGTTCAAATCCAATAATTTTTCATAAAATCCTTTCTCGTGAAAATGATGTTCTACTTTATTTGGGTCATTAATTATATGTCTACAATGATTTTCTCTTATAAAAGATGAAGAATGTTGTTTCACTTTGTTAGGTGGAGAAGTTGAAGAATGTTGTTTCAGTTTGTTAGATGGAGAAGATGAATGATGTTTTTTTTCATTCGCTAGGGCGCAAAACGTTTATGAGAAATAATAAAAAGTGAAGGAGATTTAACATTCTGATATCGGAATGAAATATTGTTTAGAGTTTATATCTCATTTTTTTGTTATAAAAAACAAAGATATAAAATATGAGGTAAAAGCTGGATTCAATTTAATTGAATAAAATATTAATCAACATTTCATGTCATTTTTCTAGAAATCTGAGGGATAAGATGATTTATAAAATAAGGGCTCCATTTTGGTTCTAAATAAAGTACGAAATTGCAAGAGTTAGAAATCGAAGCTCAAACCATGATCTAAATTTTTGGTCCATTTTCTACAAAACTGAGGTATAAGATTTAATTTTAAAAAATAAATAAAATGGAGCGTTCCTTGTCATTTAATCTCAATTTTTAATTGACTGGGGCAAAAAAATTGTCAAGAAATGTATTATTTATAGTAGTAGAAAATGTGTTTCAGAAATAAGATAGAGGAGAAGAGGAAAAGAAATTTCATAACAAATAAAGAGAAGGTGTAGGGGAGTGGAGAGACGTGAGATACTTAATACTGAAATTTTGTAACGTGTATATCTCCTCGCAATTAAGCTTAATTTTGAATTTTATGGGGTGTAGAACTCATTGCAATATAGTGATAAGACATGTAACTAGAGGAACAACACAGGCGTCAAAACACATGGACAATGCGAAGTGCAAAACTTCTCGCAAAATTATGAGGAGACAGACACGTCGGAACGACTAGAATTTTTTTCCGCGCAATCCAACTCATTAATTCCCTCTTTTAGAATTTTAAAAAAGAATTACAAGGAATTTAACCCCTAGAAATGTTGTATAAAAATATTAAAATATAAACATGCTTTGTGAGGGGTTTATCTCCTATCAATTTCACTTTTTTCACGAGGAGCTTTTCTCCCAGCATAAATCATTCTCAGATCTCGAGTCGAAGTTTTCATCCACCATTTCATCATCAAGTTGAGGAACAAAATTATGAGACTTTTTCTCTAGAGGTAGACGAACTGAGGGTACCAATGGATTGACACCATCTTTTTCTAAAGGTGCAATTCATAAAGATAGTTTATGATCAGCTATTTTTTGGTCCTCCTCACTCATCTTCCTTGTGAATGGTTGCTTTAGAGTATTCGACCCAAAGGCTTCACGTTCAAACTTCTTTTTCTTATGATGACACATTCATTGAGTTCGCGTCATTCGATTTTTGCACTTATAGTTTTGAGGGACATGGGGTACACCTCCGACACATTGTAATTTTTCTAGTTAGGAAATCCTATCTTTGGATCAACTAACTTCCATCTTGGTTGATTCGATCCCCTCTAATTTTCAAGTTACATCCACTTTTTTTTTTGGGTACATTGGTAGGAGGTCGGTAAGTCTTCTGGTGAAGCTGTTGAAACTACTTCTAATAATCTTCATTCTTACGTGGGACTCCTCGTTTGACGATAATATTGATTGTAATATTTGAAGATTTTGATTGTAATTATTTGTAATTTTTGTTTAAAAAATATTGATTTTAAATATTTTAAATTTAGAAATATAACTTTTATTTCGATGGAAGAAAATTAATAGTAGGTCAAAAAATGAAAAAAAAAAAGATTAAATTAAGCCTTTTGAAAATAAATTACAACTTTTTGAGTTATTTAAAAAACAAAATAAATTATTATAATTGATTCTATATTTAAAAAATCAAGTTCATAACAAAGTGTCATATAAAACTTGTTGAGACATTATTGTTAAAAAAACTACTTAAACATTTAATAATAGATATAAAATATATAATAGAATTTGAAAACGACAAATCAAGACTAGATTAAAAAAAATCTAAAACAGTGAAAACTTAATTAATTGCTCCACCAAAAAATGAAAGATTTTTTTTTTAACTATAAGACAAATAAGTTTTCTTCACCAGATACTTTTTCCTATGATAAAAAGTAGTCTGTTCCTGTGATCAGCCATTCTTTCAAATATAAAGGAATATATAAGCAATGCATGTAACTTAATTGTATGCGCAATATATTGATGAAACATGTTAACCTTAAGATATATAAATTTCAGAAAATTGTTGTAAGAAACTACAAATTTCAGATACATTAATTGTTAAATGTATTAAAAAGTCAAATATGTTTGTAATAGTGACTAGAGGGTGTGTAGCTATATGATGGTCTTTCAAGCAGTAATTGATTAGCAAAATATCGACTTGAAATCAACGTGTTCCAAGTTTTACAAACACATTTACTAGTCGCAATAGTTTTGAGGGGAAGTTGAAGCAGAATGTCAGTAATAATTGGCGATGGAAGATCCTCAAACGTACAACCAAATTCTTGACTTTCTTCTTCCTCAGCCTTTTCTTTAGCTCTTTTCTCAGCCTTAGCAGAAGGGAGTTGGTCGCTTTTCCTCTTCATTGCCACACTATAAAAAAAACAAAGAAAGAATAAATGCGTTAGGATGTGAAAGCATGCAAATGATAGCATGCAAATTACGACGCATGCAAATGATAGCATGCAAATTACGACGCATGTTTAATGATTGACAATTAAAAGGGTGATGAGAAACTTACCTCTCTGCCATGCTAAGAGAAAAAAAATATCAAATTGTATAATTTTTACCATTCATTTTTTGTTAGTGATATTTATAGGGGTTTCAGAATGCAAGGGAAATAGAAGGTAATGAGAAAATGGTATGAAACTAAATATAAAATTAAATATTATTTATTTTTAGCATTTTAACAAACAAGTACTTTTACCATTTTAACATTCGAGTATACTTAATTATTAATAATATTTTTGACTAAAGCAAACAAATCCAATCCTAGCATTTAATATTAATATTATTTTTTTTACATATTTGACCTACTATTAATTTTCTTCCATCAAAATAAATTTCAAATATCCAATATCAAGTCTTACATCCATATATTATTTAACATATATGTGATAATCGCAATTGTTATATACTGGGTTAAAATGTAAAATATTTATTAGATATTTACACTTGTTTCAAAGAATTCACACACTTTTTAAGTATATTGGGTGTAAAATGTAAAATATTTATCCTAATTTTCAATGAATTGCAATGAATTTACTTCTTACCCTCTGACAGAAAATACCACAAGGTTAGGGCAATTAGACTAAATGAAATTCTAAAAGAATCGAACATCACATAAAAATGATAGATATACAATACAAATAATTTATATTACCTAATCAAACTTGACAATAATATACTAATTTAAATCCCTCGAAGCAGGGATCCCCTCTGATGGGTCTTGGAGGATCTTTAAATCAAAACATCTTCAAATCAACTACAATAATGTCCAACGAAAAAAGTAATATGTAAAAAAAATCCAATTGACTCTCGTCTTTAAAAAATTATAACAAAATTTACCGTGTAAGAGCATAGTTAGAAAAATCTCTTGTACCGAAAAATAAATACATGAGATTTCTTCGACTTTGAAGACTTGGGCATGATCAAATTTTCCTTCTTTTACACATTCGTCTTTATCAAAATATGATTCATCTAGAAACTTGACTTTACAATCTCCTCCTTTTTTATGATGAAAAATTAATACTTGATGTTTGTGAGTTTTTTTCCAGAATATTTCTCGTAGGTTGAATGTCTCCCCCTTAATCCATATCCTTTGAATTTTCAACTTAAAGATACTTTAAAAATTCTTGATGTACCTATATATAATAGAGGAAAGAAAATACAAACATATACAACCTTCTCCCTCTTTTGACATTATCAAAAAGAAGAGAAATTGGGTAAACGTAGAAGAAATTTCAAGAATAACGATATACAAACATAACATAGATACTAAAGATAAAATGTACTAAACTTAAGCATAAACAAATCAAACACGCTTAATATAGAAAACAACCAAAAAATTCTAAACCAATACAAAGATACTAAAGAAGTTTTAAGAAAAATAACTTAAATATAATATATTAAATCCTAATCAAATCCTTTGTCTTGCTTCATGTTATCATGTCCTTCTCCCTTATGAAAAGTCTCCAAAAGATTCTTTTCTAATGAAAGCCCAACCATATCTTATCCCAAGCTAGTAAATTGAAGATCCATTTTATCGAACTCTTGATCCATTAAATCTTTAATTATCTAGTTTGTTGGTGCAATAACTTCAAGTTGTTAAGGAGGAGAAGGAGAAGAAGGATCAGTTGAATCTTCATATTTATATTTCCCTTTATATTTGGTTTATCAAAAAATTAGAAAAGTCAATCACACATTTGTTATTAGAAGATATTTGTTTACCTAGCACATCTTCTCAATTAATTTGACATTTTTCAGATTTGTTTATTACTTGCTTTAGTTCAACAATTTTAGATTCACGCTCTTGACATTTATTACATTTAGAATTTTATACCTTCTCTAATTCCACATTTGTAATACCCCATATTAAATAAAAGACTATAATTAATATTATTCGACTCCGAGGCTTTATTAATTAGTACAATAGAGACATTTTAGATACCCTCAATATTGGACAATCAAAGTTAGTGTTACTAACTTTTAAACAATATTTTCCCTTACATAAATTTTCCTTCTCTTTTCTTTTCATTTGGAGAAACAAAATAGAAAGATAGAAAGAAGTTAGAGAGAAGAAGAAGGAGAAAAGACAGAAAGAGGAAGAAGAACCCTAGAAGAGGAAAAGCTTGGATTTCACCATTCCTTCACCAAATCATCTCATCTTCATCATCAAGAACTTCATCTTCATCATCTATAGGTGAGTTCTAGGTAGAAACTCAAGGTTAGAGTATTTTGGTTAAAATGAGAGAAAATTAGGTATTGACATTTTTTCTATCTTATCTTCATATTCATGATTCATGTTATGTTCATGATCTTTAAGCTATCCTAATGTTGTGGTTGTGTTTATTCTACTTTTCTTGAGCCTTTGGAAGAGTGAGGTTCAAAACCCCTTTGAAAAACATGTTTCATGCTGAAGAGAAGTGCTGGAACGCATGGTTTGCACAACGAACCTCAGCGAATAGCCAGCGAACATGACAGTCCTGTAATGCGAGCAGCAGGCGAACGTTCGCCTCAGGTAAAGACTAAGTGTTTTTATGTCCTTGCTTATATTAACTGTTGGTTGGGTTTTACCGCTGCTGACACTTTGTTTTGAGATTATCATTGTGATCTACCTCTTAGTACTTTTGGGACATCTTGTATATATTTATGCCACTTTTAGTATTTTTGTTATTTTAGACATGTAATAGTATAATGTGTAACTAGGAACTTATGTATGTTTCAGTACCAAATATTGCACCATGTATAATATGTATTATTCTAGACATATATTGTTTGTGGGTGTTACAACATTAGTGTTATTAGCCTTGCTTTTTAGAGATACAATTAGTTTTTTTTTGTTTCGAACATTTTCTAGAAAGATTCAGACAATTCTCTTAATTCATAGAAATTTTGTAATTCATCGTGTGAAGGTGTAACACCCCAAAACTTGCCCACCCTTTTTCTTAACCTCTTGTCTTATGTTTCATTTCATTTGTATATCATTTGTGCATAACTTTGGTTCTAGGTAGAGGATCAAGATATCTTGTTTAATACTCAAGAAGAAGAACATGGTTCTCAGAGTTCAAGCAAGGGTCTATTATCAACTTTGTGGTATTCTCAAGCCACAGGTTTCTCTCATCATCAAGGCATGTCTCACAACCATTTGAATATAGGCTACAATCATTGATCACCTCCTCCTATCTTATGACTAACTGGATTAGGGTTTTGGTTAAAAGGGCGTCTATGGCTAGTTTCTTAGGCAAGGCATGATTCTAAGGTTCAATACACATCTTGAGGTTTCTCTACATGTATTATGTACCATCACAAGTCATGGCAAGAGCTTCAATCAATGGAAAAGGCTAGGGTTTCATCTGATCAAGAAAAGTCAACTGTGACTTCACGGGGTCAAAGTCTTAAATTTCAAGGTCAACCAAGGGTATGCTATGTGTTCTCAAGCGTTTTCATATCTTTGGAACAAGAAAAATCAAGGAGAAATATAAAATCAAGAGTTTGATTGAATTAGGCTTTTGTTGAAATATTTTCCAAGTGTAGAGAACCCTAATTCTAGCCATTTTGTAACATCCATAACTTTCTCATCCTTGATCCAATGGGAGAAAACTTGTTATCAAATTAAAGAGGACATCATGAACTAAAAGTTTGTACAAGAAAGAAAGTCAAAAAGATCCATAGATTGAGCGATATGCAGAGCTAAATTTGAGAAACTACAGGTTTTGTCATTTCAACACTTAGAATTTTTTCTAAGTATAGAAATTCAGCTTGAGGTGCATGTTTTCAATCCAATCTTTCATGGTGATATAAGATTCAAATGAATTTTCCTCCAACATGAACGCTGTAGAGCATTCTCCAAGATTTCTTTTGAGTACTAGAACTCTTTTGTTGGATGTGTAGAACTCAAGTTATGGTGTCTCCAAGATAGGGTTTCAAAGATGTCAAGTGGGACAAATTTTAGGCAGATTTTTGGAACAACTTTCCAATGCATTTTTCACCAAATTCTTGACCTCAAATCAACTTCCCTTGAACATCAAAGTTGAATAATATTCTTCAAGCTTTTCATCCACTACAATAACTCTCTCATTGAACCAAAACTCCTCAAGATATGAAGCATCAAAGTCTATGTCATCAAGTTGCCAAATTCCATGACTTAGATTTTTTCTAAGCTTTCTTTTATGGCATATTGGTGGACATGTTTTCAAGTCAACTTTTCATGATCTTCCAAGTCTCAATTCAAGTTGCCATCAACATAAATGTTTTTCTTCAATCTCCATGCTTTCCATTAATCTTAAGAATGTCTCAATTGGAGCTAAATTCATCAAGCTTTGCTCTTGGAAAGTAGGAGTTTCCAATTGATGTTCTTGGCATGATTTAGTAATGGTCTTGCAACATCTTTTGCATCAACTCATTTGTCATCAATTCCTTACGCATCATGTGCCAAGGGTGTGTCCTAAACATTGCCTAAAAAGTTCCAACATTACATGTACCTTTTTCATGCTTAATGGCCAATTTTTGCAAGAAATGGAAAAATGACAAATGAGCCAAAAACTTGCTCAACAAGATTGTGCTCCATGATTCCACTCACTGACTATCTGCAACCACCAAATGGACACCAATAAACCATCCTAAAAATCATGCCATGCGTGTACCACCCTCCATATTTCAATTTTCACAAAAAAAAACTAACCATGCTGTTTTTAACCACGATAAAGGCTTTTTACCTCTCAAAATCATCACATATAAACCAAATAGAAAAACCCTAGAAGGAGAGAACCATTTTTCAGCAGCCAAAAGATCACAAAGCTCTCTCACCTTGAAATTCTTTCCTTATTCGAATCTGGTTTCCTAAGGCTTCTCCATCCTTTTTCTTGTCACTCTTATCTTCCTAGAAGCTTAGAGAAGTAAAGGAAGAAGTTGGTGGAGGTTTTCAAGCAAAGATCATAAGCTTCAAGGTTGCATTTGTGGGGTAACTTTTCTTTTCTTTTTTATTACATGATAGACTTCCATTCATTCTGTTGTTGGTATTTTTGAGTCTTTAAGATTGTATGGATTAAACTTGTCTGGTTATTGCGCTGATTTGTTGTTGGTTCAGTTTTGGTGTTCATCTTTCACACGTGTTTTTAAGTCTTTTTAAGGTTTAAAAATGAGAATGGAGGATATATTTGAGATCTGCACAAAAAAGTAGGTGGGATAGGGTCCTTAGTTGCGTGTTTTAACATGTTTTTCAGAGAGCTCCGGCGAGCTCGTTCCGGAGAAGATGACCAGAGTGAAGCTCTAACATCTAGGGTCTAGTCATGATGTGGCTTGTTTGACCCTTTTGACTGCTTGCGCGGTGTATGCCTGGATCTTATGTGGCTGCTGACATATTAATGAAACGATGTGTTTCATTGTGTTTCTGAGTTTTATTTGGATTTGGACTGGGCCTAGTCAGTTTTGATATCACAACCCACTGATTAGTGGCCCAACACGCACACACTACACTTCAGTTGTTATTGTTTATGCTAATGCACCCTATTGTTTTCATTTTATTTTTTATCGATAAAAACATGATAAAAATGCACAAAAATTTGTTTTATATACTTTGACATCTTATTAATTTTCCATATTTTTTATTTTAATTTTCATTGTATTTTATTATTTTATTTTGATTTAATTGTGTGAGGTGTTCTATTTGACCTAGTTTTGAAGCATGTCCTTGATTCATGACTTTTCCTTATGAATTTTGATCCATGTTTTTGCACATATATAGGTACATGTATATAGGTCTTTTGAACACTCATTTGACATATTGAGCATTGATTTTGGTTTATATTTGAATCATGTTTGAAGCTTGACTTGTGTGATCATGTTTGAATTTGATTTGCTTGATGATTAGTATTGTTTGAATGCTCTTGTGCATTTTCTTAGGCACTCTTTTAAGGCATATTAACCTACTGCCCTCTTGATACCATGATCATTTTTCCAAAATTTTTGAAGCCTTTTAACTATTTTTCATGTGAGATGCATTGCTTGCCTAACTGTTTGATGGTGCTTGAACTTGTGGATTCCTTTTGATGGTTTATTCATGCAATTATTTTTGTGATCCTTTGCAAATTTGTTCTTAATGGATTTAACTTACGTTTGAGCTCCTATTTGGATTTTATTTGTTCTTGTTTCTATTTTTGGATGTTGCATCAAGTTATGTATGCCTTAACCTAGTTTCTTGAAGTTATTTCTTGATTGATCCAATTGATGTTTGATGACTTTTGTATGTTCTCTTGACATGTTTAAGGTTCTGATCTTCATGTTTAGAGGTTCATTGTATGATCACTTTGTCTCATTTTCTTCACATGTTCATTTGTTTCTCTTATGGATAGCTTGAGGAATGTTTGCCTAACTTTTTATGTTTGAAATTGAATTTGTTTCTTCTTGAGTTTGGTTGTTGATTTGGATTTGAATATGATGTGTGTCATTTGAACTTGTTTCTGGCCTTGATGATATGATACTTGGTCATGTGCGTCTTTGCTTGAACATCTCTTTTCTTTTGAGAATGACTTTGATGTATGAACTTGCTTCTTGATGCATGTTTTGGATTCAATCCTTATTGTTTTTCTTGTGTGTTCATGAGTGGATATTTAACTTGATATTCATGTTTATATTACTGCACTCACTTGGTTTTATTCCCTAATCTCACATGTTTACCTCTTTGAAGTGTGTCTTGCATGCTTGTTTTGTATGGAAATTGATTGTGTTTGGATGTGATGCATAACTTGACTCTTTGTGCTTTTTCTTTGACCATTGACATGAGTTGAATATGATGTGATGTTGTTGATGACCTACCTTGTTTCTCCTCTCATTTAAATTCGTATCTTTTGGTTGGATGATTGACATTGCTTCTTGTTGGACTTTAAGTCATTTGTATGTGTGTGGGCACTTTATTTTGCCATTGGGTTTTGATTTTACATATTTGGTTTTGGTGTGACATGTGAATACATTCTTGTTGTTTTAACATGATGTTGATGTTTACCATGTGTGATTGAGGTTGATGTTTGCTTGATGCCATTTGAGTTTGAACTTCCATGTTTATTCTTAATGTTGCATCTTCTTCATTCTTCTTCTTCATCTTTCTTCTCCTCTTGAGACTTGTTTAAGTTTCAATCTTATTTTCATTTGTGATTGAATTGTATGGTATTTATTTGTGCTTGTTCATATGATCCCTCAGGATTCCTAGTCCCACTTAATTTTTGATTAAGGTGGAAGTAGGAGAGAAATTAGAGTTTCAATCATTTGCATGATAATAATTAGGATAGTCCTTCTTTGACCTCTATCTTGGGACTATTTTGTATGATGATATTAGGATTCGATTTCCCTTAGTCTTTTCTTTTCACTCTTTGAGTCCTTTCTCTTCTCATCTCAAAAAAATTTCAAAACACTTAATAAAGACGATGATCGTTGTGTGCCACGAGCCTTGATCGCGACTTTCTATGTCTAATACAACTAACTGCAAGTGCACAGTCTATCGCGTAGTAATAAAAGATATCGATCCCACAGGGACTCGTAATCAAACTAGTGTTCTCGGGAGTTACTATGTTTAGCTAGGTAGAATATGTTTTAAGGGAATAAGATTGTCACTAAAAGAGGGAACTAAGATTTCTATTTAGATTTTAATTAATTGAATCGATACGTAGTAATTGTGTTCTTCAGGGATTTGATAAATTATTGGTGTATGAAATAGTTTTCACAGTTTATTTAAGCAGAAAATGGAGATTCGAAGACTCTCGTCTCACGATGGTTGTTGACGCTAATCATAATCCTAAGGGCCAAACGTACACTTTCGTATCCCGTTCGGGGTTAAAATCATTTTTTGGAAATCTCTAAGTTCTAATTCATTTTAAAGTGCTTTCGCTGTTATTAAAACAAATACCTAGTGTTTACTATCTGACCTTACCGCAGCTTTCGCTTGTTGGTTCGTATCTTAATTAATTTCCCACTTTCGTGGCAAAACTACTTTTAAATAAGTTCTCGCTTTCGCGAAGAAGTTTATTCAGTGAATCAATTTTAAACACTCAGACCATAAATTACTTTTGTGAAAAGAAAGTTTTCAAACAAGAGTTATCAAATCCCATTCGAATTATTACTACATATCGATTACCTAAGTTTAGCTAGACATGGAATTGGGAAAAACAAAATATAAATAAGAATAATAAATAATAAATTGCATTATAATAAAACAGAAGTCGATCAAAATGAAAACCTGTAAATATGCCAATTGGCCTTTGGGCAGATCCTCCACAGATGTTGGCAGGATTCTGGTCTTTAGTGCCAATTTGATCGTACAGTACAATAGGAATTACAGAAGAGCGGAAATGGAAATGAGGAAATGTAAAGGGAAATGAATACAAATAAGAACTGAAAAGTAATTTGCTCTGGAAATTAAATTCGGCAGCACTTCGTGGTATGAATGCAGCACACTTTCTGAAGTTCCCTGCTTCCCTTTTTATAGAAGTGGAATCCCAACGGTTATCTCTGAGGATGATGGACCTTGAGGCAGATAATTTAGGGAGTAGTGGTCCACTTAATGGGAATTGGAACTGCTCTTTTGACGTGTAATCTGAGTGGGGCGTTTTTGCCTGCATGACGGTCGTCACAAGGTGTGACGGTCGTCACCCGTGTGACGGTCGTCATGAAGCTGTGATGGTTGTCACATCAGCAAAAACTGATTGCTGCACTTTTCATTGTGTTTTCACTCCTTTTTCGTCCATATTTCATCTGGGATTGCTTCTTTTCTTCATGTTGCCTTGTTTAGACGTGATCGTTGAATACCTGCAAAAACATCAGACAAATACACGGAAATAACCCGAAATCGGATCGAAAACGGTTAGACTTTAGTTGAATTATGCATGAAAATATCTATATGATTTCGTGTTATCAAACTCCCCTAAGCTTGAATCTTTGCTTGTTCTCAAGTAAAACATGGAAAAGTCGGCAAGCACGAGGCAGCTTCTTCGTTCGCAGAGTTTGGAAAAACCGGGATTCTTGGTAGGAACAAGACGAGTATCATGACGACACTGGACTACAAGTCTTCGGAGGTCCCCTTTTTATGCAAATCGGTCTCAGTCATGGTACTGTATCTTGGTGTCAAGGTTCTCGTGGCAAGTTCACCCTGTTTGTTCTAGCGCAATCACATTAAGCCCGTTGTCCGCACACTTTCATGGCAAGTCGACCTGTTAGTGAATATGATCTCATTTCTGTTTTTGATCTTCTTTATTGATCATAATTTTGTGTCATTGATTTTCAATGAGTTTTTCGTGCCGTTGGGCTAAATGCTCGGGTGAGGAGCACCTAACTTAGAAGGAAACGTATCTTATATTCTTGGGCTTTTTAGCTCTCTTTTCATGATTTTTCATCTTTTTGGAGATCATACACTTATTTGCATCGGTCGCTCGCTTAGAAGTGTTTTTAGGATGGTGCTGACTGCTAGTATAAACTACTTGGGGTTGAGTTTGCGTAGACACTTGAGACTTTGGTACATGTAGGTGGTGAAACCGACTCGCATAAACTAGAGATCTAAGGTGTCTGGATGATATTGGTTTTGTTAGAACTGTTGTTTCCTCGGAGTTTCAAAACTTGTTTTGAACTCAGGTGCATTCTCGTGATGCTTTTGCTTTTGAGGAACAAATGAAAGTTTTTATTTACGTTGAATAATGTGGGGATTGTTTGCGTAACGTGAAAAATATATAGACGAGCTTTATTTGCTAGAAATAGAAAGTGTAAAAATAGATATTACTAAAATTCAAAGTGCAGTGAAATGGAAATAAAGGGAATAAAGGAAGTTCAGAGTACAGTGGAAATAAGGCTCCGCTCCCACACTATCTCGATCAGTGTCCTCACTGATTCTTGAAGCATGCGAGAGGGAGATACAACTGAAAATGAAAATACAGAATACTGAAATATAGTAAACAATGAAGGAAAAAAATGAAAATCTAGTCACGGCCTCTGTCACGTCCGCGCTGGCGTCCTCTGGCTCTAGCAAGGGCTACTCTGTCCTCATAGCTCATGGCTTCGGTGTGGTAGACCGTGTCTCGGAGTCCTTCGACCTGCAGGGTCAGATTCGCTAGGCTCTCAGTGATCGTAGCTTGGCCGGTGTGAAGTTGCTGCATTTGAGTGCGGTGCCAAGCTTCGAACTGGTCAGCTCGCTGGTTCTGCTGCTGCAACATCGTGAGTATCTGTGCCTGCTGGTCTAGGGAGCGACGGAGGTCCTCTTCCGTGTAGTCTGGCACGAGATGATGACGGCGGCGGCGGGAGGATGTACCTACGGGAGGAGGAGACTGCGATGCCTCTGGCTGCTCAGACCTGTCCAACTCAACTTGGATTTCATCTTCGGAATCGTGAGTGGGATCCTGAGTAGGAGCAGCGGCAGTAGGAGGGGCAGTGAGGTCGAACAACCAGTTGGTACGGTCCTCTGGATGGATGCGGGTGCGGGACGGAAGGATGATGCTTCGGACGGTCTTGCCACGCACAACCGGATGGTATTTCCCGTCACCTCGGGAGCGGATGAGATGGGAGGCTCTGCAGTGGTCGGTGTCAAGGAACACCGAGGGGATGGAATGGAGGTGCTGGAGGCGGTCGCCAAGGTTCAGCCCAAGTGCAATAGCCGTGACAATCCCGCCAAAGTAGAATGGCTTCGAGCCACGGTTGCAGTTGGCCTGAATGTGAGCCAGCAGAAATGGGGCAGCGTTGACGGGTTCATTGTTGAAGACGCAATGAAGAAAGAAGAGCTCCTTGGAGTTCACTTTGTGGTTGCTGTCTCTGGCGAAGATAGTGTTACTCAACGCTCTGTGAAAGTACCTGATGGTGGGGTTATGGATGTGAGTGGCGTGCAGGGAGTCCCAACCATCGGCATTGAGGTCGGTCAACTGATACCTCAGCGCGAAGGCTTCGTGCTGGAACTGATCAGTGATGCGGCGATGAGCGTTGTCGCCGCGAGGTAGCTGTAGGATGCCGACAATCTGGTTTTGGTGCATCTGATAGTTGACGCCAAACATCCGGAAGCAAGCGGCACCTGAATGTTGGTTGAGTTCGCCGCTGCCTGTGACGTAAGTGAACGAACTCAAGAACTCCAGAGTGAGTTGTTCGTAGGTTGGATGTGGGTTGGTGCAGAGGTTCCAAATGCCTGCTCGTTGAAGCATCCAGGTGACACCTTCAAGGAGTCCGTGCTCCGTAAGCGATGGAAGGTGCGGGTAGTGAGTCGGCTGGAGTGACCTCTGATGAAATGCAATGTATTGTGCTCGTTGTCTTTCACCTAACTCGCCCTCAGGGAAGGTAATGTTGCTAACATCTGGATTCCTGGCCATTGTTGGGAGATGGAGAAGTTTCTGAGGTTTTGTGGTTTTTCTGCAGAGAGGGGAAAATGACAGAACGGTGGTTTGGAGGTTGAATTTGGAGTTGAAGTTTATAGGTCAATGTGGGGAGGACGAAAATTCGTAGTGGGGTAGGAGTTTGGATGTTTGAAAGTGATAATGGGGGGAGTGGAAGGGA
Source organism: Lathyrus sativus (assembly GCA_963859935.3). Classification (NCBI taxonomy): domain Eukaryota; kingdom Viridiplantae; phylum Streptophyta; class Magnoliopsida; order Fabales; family Fabaceae; genus Lathyrus; species Lathyrus sativus. Next base: position 448,477,007 of record OZ012736.1, on the reverse strand, counting down.
ACACGAATCCTGTTTTATCAGATAGCAGTTCTGGACTGCGTGACGGTCGTCACAAAGGTGTGACGGTCGTCACCCGCGTGACGCTCGTCATGGGGCTGTGACGGTCGTCACAGCAGCAAAATCTGCAGAACACAGAATTTTGCTCTGAGGGCATACTCGTGGTGATTTTAAAGCTTAGTATTGATACGGTGATGTAATATAACAGCCAACAAACAACAATTAATGCGAAAACAAAATAATTGAATAAAACTAGAAGTGAAATAACATAAAATTGAAACAATTGTATGTAGTACATAATGAAAACGAACAATGCGAAAAATCCAAATGATTAAATTAAACTAAACTAGACTAGACTAAACTGAAACTACTGCTACGAGCTAATGACTAATCTTTTCGTGCCTTCAACTCATCGAATTTCTGCGAATAGTAGTCGAGTTGGTCGCAGACTAGATCCATGAAGCCTACCAGTTCGCTGTGCATGCCTGCGATATCAGCTTTTACATTAGTTAGAGCTTTATCAACGTCGTCCAATCTGAGTAACACGGTATCCATTTTGTCGGTGGTCTCCTCAGGGATAGGCTCAGGATAAGTATTGTAGTGTGGAGGAGTCATAGGGTCTACTTCAGTTTCAGAGGCAGCGTCCTCATAGTACATATAGTCGTGTGCCTCAGAGATGTGGTTACTGTCATACATATAGTTCTGGGGTGTTGACTGTGGTGAAGGAGGTCCCATAGGCTCATCCAATTCGTAGAGCCAGTTATCCTTGTTGTGGATGCTTGTCATCAGATGATCAGGCATTGTGAATAGCTGTACTGGTTTTTCGTTAATAAGGTACTCATACGGTCCAGGTCCCATAGTCCCTAAGATGCGCCAGTTAAAGCAGAATTGTATGTTCATGGGTCTGATGGTACCAAAACGAGTGCTGGCATTTAAATGGAATCTAAGGCCAAGCTCGTGGGCAATCATTGTTACTAGTCCTCCTATAAGAATAGGTGTCTGAGGTTCCAGCGTGAGGCGTTTGAAAGATCTCATCATGAAAGGCACTGCATTTACTGTCCGTCCCTGAGAAGCACAGAACATGATGAATAACTCTTCCTTAGACACTGCAGTAATATTTTCTTCTTTTCCAAACAAGGTGTGAGCTAGTATCTTATGGAAGTATCTAAAGGTTGGGTTATGAATGTCATCATTGTACATTTTGTCTGGTTCAGGGTGATAGTCGCCTGTGATTCTACCCCAGAAGTGATCGAGTTGCAAATCAATATCGTCATCTTCTGCACTGATGAACACATGCGGTCCGCTAGGGAATCCTAGGAGGTTAGCTAGTGACATCCTGCTATGCATTTGGTCCATTCCAAACAATCGGAAGGTAATCAGCTCTGTGCTGGATCCAAAACCATAGTTGGGTGTATATCTGAAAGAACTAAGGAATTCGTAGGTAAGATTCTTGTAGGTAGCGAAACGTGTTTTTAGAGCAGTGTTCTCCCAACCCAGTTGATTGAACAGGTATTGAATGCTATCCGTGATCCCTAGTTTATCCATAGTAGCCTTGTCATAATACAATGTTAAGGCGAATTCTCTTTCGGTCAGTGCTGCAAATCTTGCCTTTTGAGCGAGTCCTCGGAAGTGAACCTTTGTGAAATCGTACTCGGCCATATTCGCAGGTAATTCGGAGAAAACAGAAGGAATGTTTTGAAGACTTTAAAAATACTGAAAAGTTTGAAATAGGAAATTGAAGTCAGGATTTTTAGAAACGAAAAGTGGTAGAAACAAAAGACAAAAGAGAAAAAATAAAATAAGAATAAAAGTACGAAAATGAACGAAAGTAGAAAGTAGGAGTACTTTTAGAATTTTTGTTGGATTTTTCAAAGTAGAATTTTAAAGAAAAATGAAATACAATAACGAGGGAAAATTTGGGTTGCCTCCCAATAAGCGCTGTTTTTAACGTCTAAAGCCTGACGATAGCTTGGTGAGAAGCTATTCGGGTGTCTGAGCCGGAAGCTCAAGCAATGTTATATTGCTTACTTGAGGACTGTTGTCGTTCTTATTGTAATGTTTTAGACGTTGCCCGTTTATGATAAACGGTGCATTTGTCTTATCGGTAATTTCAACAGCTCCACTCTGAAGTACTTTAGTCACTTCATAGGGTCCAGACCACCTAGATTTTAGTTTTCCTGGGAAGAGTTTTAATCGTGAATTAAAGAGCAATACGATGTCTCCCACACTGAATTGTTTCCTGATTGAACGTTTATCATGCCACTTTTTAGTTCGTTCTTTGTAGATACGGGCATTTTTGTAAGCGTCTAATCGAAGTTCTTCCAACTCGTGTAAGTTCAAGATTCGCTTTTCTCCTGCCTCGGTGTAGTTGAAGTTGAGTGTTTTGATGGCCCAAAAGGCCTTATGCTCTAATTCTACAGGGAGATGGCAGGATTTACCGTAAACTAATTTATAGGGGGTAGTACCTATTGGTGTCTTAAATGCGGTCCTATAAGCCCATAAAGCTTCTTGTAGCTTTGACGACCAATCTTTCCTTGAGGTAGCGACATTCTTTTCCAAGATCTGTTTTATTTCTCTGTTCGAGACCTCTACTTGTCCGCTAGTTTGCGAATGATAGGGTGTAGCTACTCGGTGCCGGACTCCATATCTAGAGAGAAGTTTATCGAATATTCGTGATATGAAGTGAGATCCTCCGTCACTAATGACGAGTCTGGGTACACCGAATCTAGGAAAGATAGTGTTCTTGAAGAGTTTGATTACTACTCGTGCATCGTTTGTTGGAGCAGCTATGGCTTCTATCCATTTAGACACGTAATCGACAGCGACGAGTATGTAGTTATTTCCAAAAGAAGGTGGGAATGGTCCCATGAAATCTATTCCCCAGACGTCGAAGATTTCTACCTCTAAGATTCCTTTCTGAGGCAATTCATCGTGTCGTGAGATGTTTCCAGTTTGTTGGCATCTATCGCACTTTTGCACAGCGATGTGAACGTCTTTCCAGAGATTAGGCCAGAATAGGCCGGCTTGGAGAATCTTAGCGTACGTCTTGGACGTACTAGCATGACCACCATATGGTGCTGAGTGGCATTGGGAAATAATATTTTCTATTTCTTCCTCTGGGACACAACGACGATATATGTTGTCGGCCCCTCTCTTGAAGAGTAGGGGTTCGTCCCAATAATAGTGTTTCAGATCGTGGAAGAATTTCTTCTTTTGCTGATATGTAAGATCTGGTGGAAGCACGCCCGCAGCGAGGTAATTAACGATGTCAGCATACCAAGGTAATGTGACTTGGGCATAGACGGCTTCCACGACTTTTTCGAATTCTGGATCTTCCGAGATTGAGTTGGGTATGTAACTTTCTAATTTGGCTATCAGACGTTCGTACGGGAAATCGTCATTTATCGATACTGGTTCATGTCTGATGCCTTCTATTCGGGATAAGTGATCTGCAACAACGTTCTCGGTTCCTTTCTTATCTTTGATTTCTAAGTCAAACTCTTGTAATAACAGGATCCATCTCAATAGTCTTGGTTTGGCATCCTTTTTGCTTATTAGGTACCTTATGGCAGCGTGGTCTGTGTATATTATAATTTTTGCTCCTACTAAGTAAGAACGGAATTTGTCAAGCGCAAATATAACTGCTAGAAGTTCCTTTTCTGTGGTAGCGTAGTTCATTTGGGCAGGATCTAAGGTTCTACTGGCGTAGTAGATGGCATGGAGTTTCTTGTCCTTCCTTTGTCCTAGAACTGCGCCTACAGCATAATCACTCGCGTCGCACATGATTTCAAACGGTAGTCTCCAATCGGGTGGTTGCATGATTGGTGCGGTGATAAGGGCTGATTTCAATGTCTCGAATGCTTTTAAACAGTCGTCGTCGAAGACGAACTCAGCATCTTTCATTAACAGGCCGGTCAGAGGTTTTGTGATTTTCGAAAAATCTTTTATAAATCTTCTGTAGAAACCGGCATGTCCTAGAAAACTCCGTATTTCTCGTACGGATTTTGGAGGTTGGAGATCCTTTATAATCTCTATTTTAGCTTTGTCTACCTCAATCCCTCTATCTGATATGACGTGTCCTAGAACTATTCCTTGTCGGACCATAAAATGGCATTTCTCCCAATTTAGGACGAGGTTTACTTTTACGCAACGTTCTAGTACCATTTCTAAGTTTTGTAAGCATCCTTCGAAACTTTGTCCACATACCGAGAAATCGTCCATAAACACTTCCATAATGTCGTCTATGAAATCTGCAAAGATTGCCATCATGCATCTTTGGAAGGTTGCTGGAGCGTTACAGAGTCCGAACGACATTCGGCGGTAAGCAAAAGTACCGTAAGGACAGGTGAATGTAGTCTTTTCTTGGTCATCAGGATGGATGGGAATTTGGAAGAATCCTGAGTAACCATCTAGATAGCAGAAATATGAATGTTTGGCTAATCTTTCCAACATTTGGTCTATGAAGGGTAGCGGGAAGTGATCTTTGCGCGTAGCCTTGTTAAGCTTCCTATAATTAATACACATCTTGCTTCCAGTCACGACTCTTTTTGTTATTGATTCGCCTTTTTCGTTTTTAACTACTGTGACTCCTCCTTTCTTTGGTACGACATGAACTGGGCTAACCCATTCACTATCGGAGATCGGATAGATGATTCCAGCATCTAGTAATTTCTTTACTTCATCTCTGACTACAGTGCTCAGGATGGGGTTTAGTCTTCTCTGATGTTCTCGAGAGGTTTTAGAGTCTTCCTCTATTGTAATTCGATGCATACAGATTGAAGGGCTTATACCTTTTAAATCGCTTATGTTATAGCCTAACGCGGTGGGGTACTTCTTTAGGACTTCTAATAACTTTTCGGTTTCTGGTTGTCCTAAGTCGGCGTTGACTATCACTGGTCTTTTTAGTTCATCGTCTAGAAATTCATATCTGAGGTTTTTGGGTAGTGTTTTAAGTTCTAAAGATGGGTTCTTCGGACCTGGCATATGGTTTGGGGTCAGTGCTAAGCTTTCGCTTAGGCTGTCGTCTTTATACGGTTTACGCCAATTATCGTCTTCAGAAATGTCGGGTATTTGAATCTTTATTATTTCTGAATACGTGGTCTCTTCATTTTCAAGTTCTCTTATGCATTCGTCAATTTCGTCTACTAAATAGCAGGTATCGTCTATTGCTGGTGCTTGTAGGAACTTGGTGAGAATGAACTCTATCTTTTCTTCTCCTACTTCGAATGTTAGCCTTCCTTTCTTCACGTCTATAATCGCTCCGGCTGTAGCTAGGAACGGTCTTCCTAAGATAATTGGGGTTACAGTGTCCTCCTTGATGTCCATGATTATGAAGTCGGTTGGAATGTAGAATTGTCCTATGCGTACTGGAACGTTTTCCAGTATTCCGACGGGGTATTTTACTGATCTGTCAGCTAATTGTACGGACATTTTGGTTGGCCTGAGGTCTCCCATATTCAGCTTTTTGCATATATATAAGGGCATAACACTGATACTGGCTCCTAAATTGCATAGTGCTTTGTCTATTACGAACTTTCCTATGATGCAGGGTATGGAGAAACTACTTGGGTCTTTTAATTTAGGAGGCATGCAGTTCTGAATAATAGCGCTACACTCTGCAGTAAGTGTAACTGTTTCGTTATCCTCGATCTTTCTCTTATTCGACAGGATCTCTTTGAGAAATTTAGCGTATGACGGCATTTGAGTTATCGCTTCTGTAAAAGGAATAGTAATATTCAACTGTTTAAGGAGCTCTACAAATTTCTTAAACTGTCCTGAAGTTTTAGAGTTTATTAGTCTTTGCGGATAAGGGATAGGTGGTTTATATGGCGCTGAAGGTGCTTGAGTTTTTTCACTTGCGGTATCCTCCTTCTCGTTGTCCTCCTTCTTCTCTAACTCAGATTCCTTTTCTGCTTGTTCAGTTGGTTTTTGTTGCATGGCTGAGTTTTCGGTCCTCGGATCGATCGGTTCGTCCAATTCTTTTCCACTTCTTAGTATCACAGCATTTGCTTGGCCTTTGGGATTCTGTTCGGGTTGTCCAGGAAATGTGCCAGCTGGTGCGGCAGCAGAGGCTTGTTGTTGAGCCACTTGTGATATCTGAGTTTCTAACATTTTGTTGTGGGTGGCTAAAGCGTCTACTTTTCCTGTCAACTGTTTAATTTGCTCGCTAGTGTGTATGTTTTGATTCAGGAACTCTTTGTTCGTTTGAGCTTGAGTAGCTATGAACTTTTCCATCATCAATTCGAGGTTCGATTTCCTAGGTGCATTCTGAGCAGCTGGTTTTTGATATCCTTGCGGAGCAGTAGGCATTTGCAATGCATTTTCGCTTTTGTAAGAAAAGTTTGGATGATTTCTCCAACCTGGGTTGTAGGTATTTGCGTAGGGATTTCCTTGAGCATAATTTACCTGGTCTGGCGGGATTCCGGCTAGCAATGGGCATTCGGGTGCATTATGAGTGGTACTTCCGCATAACTCGCAATTTGGAGTTACTGCAGCGACAGTTGCAGTGGGGTTGACGGTCAGACTATCAATCTTCTGTGCTAGAGCATCTACTTTAGCATTGAACTTTTCAAGGCTGCTGATTTCGTACATCCCACCTTTCGCTGTGGTTTTCTCAGTTGGAGTGCGTTCACCTCCCCATTGGCAATGGTTTTGTGACATGTTTTCTATTAATTGATAGGCTTCATCATATGGCTTATCCATAAGTGCACCGCCCGCGGTAGCGTCTATTGTCAATCTAGTATTGTATAGAAGCCCATTATAGAAGGTATGGATTGTCACCCAGTCTTCTAGACCGTGGTGAGGACATATTCTCATCATATCTTTGAATCGTTCCCATGCTTCGTAAGGAGATTCAGTATCTTTCTGTCGAAATCCGTTGATTTGAGCTCTAAGCATAGCAGTTTTGCTTGGCGGAAAATATCTCGCTAAGAAGACGTTCTTCAATTGCTCCCACGTTGTAACGGAGTTGGATGGTAACAATTGTAACCATGTCCACGCTCTGTCTCTAAGAGAGAATGGGAAAAGACGAAGTCTTATCGCGTCTGGAGTTACTCCATTTGCTTTCACTATGTCTGCGTATTGTACAAACTTCGTTAGATGTTCGTTCGGATCCTCAGTTGCGTTTCTTGAGAATTGGTTTTGTTGTACAGCCGACAACAATGATGGTTTCAGCTCAAAATCATTTCGGGTAATAGCTGGGGCAGCAATGCTACTTCTAGGCTCCATCTGAGATGGTGTAGCGTATGCCTTCAGCGGTTTGTTCGGAGGTCCTTCAGCCATCTCTGGTTCTTCTTCTTCTGATTTGGGAATGGGAGTGAGAGGTTCAGGAGTGTTATGTTTGAGTTGTTTGAGTTGGTACTCAATGATTCTACTTCTTAAATGTAAGAAGCGTTCTAGTTCTGCGACTGAAGGTTTTACGATATCGCTTTGCGGGCGATTTCTTGGCATACAATCGACAGAACTAGTAAAGGAAAAATGAAAATTGTTAACCTAGTCTATACGGCGTAACAGAAGGTTACACTATTGACTAAACGGGTCCCCGGCAACGGCGCAAAAAACTTGATCGCGACTTTCTATGTCTAATACAACTAACTACAAGTGCACAGTCTATCGCGTAGTAATAAAAGATATCGATCCCACAGGGACTCGTAATCAAACTAGTGTTCTCGGGAGTTACTATGTTTAGCTAGGTAGAATATGTTATAAGGGAATAAGATTGTCACTAAAAGAGGGAACTAAGATTTCTATTTAGATTTTAATTAATTGAATCGATACGTAGTAATTGTGTTCTTCAGGGATTTGATAAATTATTGGTGTATGAAATAGTTTTCACAGTTTATTTAAGCAGAAAATGGAGATTCGAAGACTCTCGTCTCACGATGGTTGTTGACGCTAATCATAATCCTAAGGGCCAAACGTACACTTTCGTATCCCGTTCGGGGTTAAAATCATTTTTTGGAAATCTCTAAGTTCTAATTCATTTTAAAGTGCTTTCGCTGTTATTAAAACAAATGCCTAGTGTTTACTATCTGACCTTACCGCAGCTTTCTCTTGTTGGTTCGTATCTTAATTAATTTCCCACTTTCGTGGCAAAACTACTTTTAAATAAGTTCTCGCTTTCGCGACGAATTTTATTCAGTGAATCAATTTTAAACACTCAGACCATAAATTACTTTTGTGAAAAGAAAGTTTTCAAACAAGAGTTATCAAATCCCATTCGAATTATTACTACATATCGATTACCTAAGTTTAGCTAGACATGGAATTGGGAAAAACAAAATATAAATAAGAATAATAAATAATAAATTGCATTATAATAAAACAGAAGTCGATCAAAATGAAAACTTGTAAATATGCCAATTGGCCTTTGGGCAGATCCTCCACAGATGTTGGCAGGATTCTGGTCTTTAGTGCCAATTTGATCGTACAGTACAATAGGAATTACAGAAGAGCGGAAATGGAAATGAGGAAATGTAAAGGGAAATGAATACAAATAAGAACTGAAAAGTAATTTGCTCTGGAAATTAAATTCGGCAGCACTTCGTGGTATGAATGCAACACACTTTCTGAAGTTCCCTGCTTCCCTTTTTATAGAAGTGGAATCCCAACGGTTATCTCTGAGGATGATGGACCTTGAGGCAGATAATTTAGGGAGTAGTGGTCCACTTAATGGGAATTGGAACTGCTCTTTTGACGTGTAATCTGAGTGGGGCGTTTTTGCCTGCATGACGGTCGTCACAAGGTGTGACGGTCGTCACCCGTGTGACGGTCGTCATGAAGCTGTGACGGTCGTCACATCAGCAAAAACTGATTGCTGCGCTTTTCATTGTGTTTTCACTCCTTTTTCGTCCATATTTCATCTGGGATTGCTTCTTTTCTTCATGTTGCCTTGTTTAGACGTGATCGTTGAATACCTGCAAAAACATCAGACAAATACACGGAAATAACCCGAAATCGGATCGAAAACAGTTAGACTTTAGTTGAATTATGCATGAAAATATCTATATGATTTCGTGTTATCAAGCCTTAAGCATACGGGGAATTATGAGTGAGGGGTTTCTCCTTACTTGTCTAGAGTGTTTAGTGTACATCCCGTTCGGGAGCGATATACGACGCATTCATTCCTATCTCATAGTCTTTAGTACAACGTGAATCTCAAACCAATCAATTCACTTCATTAAAACTCATAAACAAAATTCAAACCTTTTTATCCTTCGGGATTGTTCTTCAAACTCATTTTCAGAAAAGAGCATGTTACTAACCTGTGGAATAAGAACTTAACGTCGCTCATAAAAAGTATTTAACTAACTTGTGGTTTAGTTAGCCGAACTACATGTTCTCTGATTTCTCATATCAGATGATAAATACGTAGGCCCAAGATGACGATGTCTTGACGAGCAACCTTCCCTCTTCATCCATAGTTATTTGAACTACGTTGGCTCTGACTTTCCCATTGCATGAGGGAATACGTAAGCATAGGGTGGCGGTGTCCTATCGAGTCTTCTTTTTCTTTTTCCTTCTCCCGTTTCCCTTTAGCAGTAGCTTTTAGATAACTCACCTTTTGATTAGACAACAAGCATGGATCCCGTTGTGTACAACGGACGCGAGGGGTGATAATACCTTCCCTTGCATAACCGACTACCGAACCCAAGATTTAGTTGCGACGACCTTGTCTTCTCCTTTCTCTTAGGTTTGTTAGAACACAGATTGGTTCTTAATAATATCTCTATGTTTTGATGATAACTATTATGAAATTTTGTATTTAAGAATTATATACTCTAAAATTTGCTTGAGAGTTTTTACTGTAGATAGTAAAGGAATTAACACTCCAGAAGCAAATCAGAATTGAACACAAGAAATTAGCTAGACTCTGAAGCGCCAGATGCATCCATTAGAAGATTCTGATTGCTGCCAACAGAAGATCCTGAGCGTAGCCTCCAGAAGATTCTGAAGCAGAAGCTCCAGAAGGATCTGAAGCAGAAGCTCCAGAAGGATCTGAAGCAGAAGCTCCAGAAGAATCTGAGGCAAGTCAGAAGCATCTGAACCAAAGAAGAATTTTGTATGAAGAGTTTTTCAAAGCATAGTTTCTACAGAAGATTCTGAAAGTACTAAAGCTGCCAGTACTGAAGATCTGTCTCAAATATGCTCTGGTCTTAAACACGCTGAAAGCACACCTGCTGCAGAAGACTTTGATTCAGCAAAACTCTGATCATCATCAGAAGACTCTGACCCAATTAGACTCTGATACATTTGCTGAAAACTGAAGAAGAATTATTCAAAGTTTATATCCGTTGGAGTGAACCAAACGTCTCTTTCCTTATTTATGCTAGACACAAGAACACAGACAAAAAGGATTTTTCTGTGCTTTCTTCTTCTAGGAAAGGTCACTTGATGTGAAGACAAAAAGGCTCAGACCTTTTGGACACTCTTCTCAACGTGAAGCTCACCTTGGATCAGCTGCCTATAAAAGCAAGACTTCACCAATTTCTTCAGTTGACGTTATTATTTGAAAAGAAATTAACATTCAAGCTCTCATACTATTTCATATTCTTTCTAGGAATTTATTTCTTTGTTCTAAATAGTTAAGTGAAAAATCACAGTTGTGATAAAGCTTTATATATAGAATAAATCTTAAACACTTGTATTGATTTTACATTTGATTGTAATCCTTAAGAAGATCCAGTTAGGATCAGTAGTTCTTTAGAAGACTTTGAACAGTTGTTCTAAGTGTTAACTATTTTAATCAGTTGATTTAATAGTGGATTAAGTCCTTGATTGAGAAAGGAAAATCACTCTAGGAAGGGTGGACTGGAGTAGTTGAGTTCAACGAACCAGGATAAAAATACTTGAGTTTTTATTTCTAAGTTTTAATCTTCATACTCATTCAACCCCCCTTCTAAGTATTATCTCACCTTCAGTTGGTATCAGAGCCTGGTTCTGTGTGTGCTACCACTTAACAATGACAGTAAAGATCCAGAGAAAAATACTTTGATATATATTTGGTTGTTACTATGGCTGATAATACAATGTCTAACTTTAACAACAAATATGAAGAAAGGGACAGAATCAGCACCAAACCCCCTATGTTTGATGGGGAGAAATTTGATTATTGGAAAGACAGAATTGAAAGTTTTTTCCTTGGATATGATGCTGATTTATGGGATCTGGTCATAGATGGATATGTTCATCCCACAGATAGGAATGGCAAGAAGATAGACAGAAAATCTATGACATATGCTCAGAAGAAAGAATTTAGAAATCATCACAAGGCCAAAACAATACTGTTGAATGCAATATCTCATACTGAGTATGAAAAAATTACAAACAGGGAAACTGCATTTGACATGTTTGAATCCTTAAAGATGACTCATGAGGGAAACTATCAAGTCAAGGAAACAAAGGCTCTGGCTCTGATCCAGAAGTATGAAGCCTTCAAGATGGAAGACTCTGAATCTGTTGAAGCTATGTTCTCCAGATTTCAAATACTTACAGCTGGACTAAAGGTTCTAGATAAAGGATACTCTACTACTGATCATGTGAAAAAGATCATCAGAAGCGCACCCACCAGATGGAGACCTATGGTGACAGCACTGAAGATGGCTAAAGATCTGAACAAGATCTCCTTGGAGGAATTGATCAGTTCACTAAGAAGTCATGAAATAGAACTTGAGGAAGATGAACCTCAAAAGAAAGATAAATCTGTAGCTTTAAAATCTAATAAATCTGCTAAAGCATTGCAGGTAATAGAGGAAAGCTCTGAAGAATCCTCATCTGAAGATGAACTGTCCATGCTGTCCAGAAGAATAAACAAACTTTGGAAGCATAAAGGAAAGAAGTTCAGAAACTTCAGAAAGCCTGACCAAAGAAAAGAATCTTCTGGACACAAAAGATCTGGCAAAAGGGAGGTTGTCTGTTATGAATGTAAAGAACCTGGATATTACAAAAATGAATGTCCAAAGGTGCTGAAAGAAAAGCCTAAAAGAAAATTTGATAAGAAGAAAAAGGTTCTGATGGCCACCTGGGATGATTCAGATACATCTGAATCTGAATCTGAGTCAGAAGAAGAATGTGCCAATGTAGCTTTGATGGCAGGCATAGAAGATCAGGAAGAAGGAACTTCAGGATCTGAATCTGACTCTGACGCTGAAGAGGTAATGGCTAAACTTACTAAAGAAGAACTTTATCAAAGTGTTATCAGAAGTTCTGAAAAGCTATAACAATATTAAGCTCAAATACAAGAAGCGTCAAAGCAAACTTGTATCTGAGAATAATATTCTCAAATCAGAAGTAGCTGAGCTAAATGAAAAGAACTCAAAATTGAAAACTGATTCTGAATTAGCTCAACAAAACTCTGATTCTGAAACTGAATCTGAATGCAAAAATATTTTGGAAAAATATGATTATAGCTTTCAAAAGTTTCTTGCTAAAAGCATAGACAGAAGCAAAATGGCTTCTATGATCTATGGAGTTAGCAGAAATAACAGAAAAGGTATTAGATATGAATCTCCCTCTGGAAAGGATTTAAATCCAAAACCTGTTGATAAAATTATCATCAAGAAAACTCCTTTATATTCACACTTTAAATTTGGTCACTTGAATGATATTGAACAAACACGCTCTGAAAAGAATATTCATGTGTTTAAATCTAAGGCTAGTCAGAATAAACCTTATGTTGAAAAACAGAAGTTTAGACAAACCTTCAGAACCACTAACCCTAAAGGACCCAAGAAGATCTGGGTACCTAAAAGTAAAATAATTCCCGTTGCAGATGTTCTTAGCAGCAAGGTCAGGACACCAATCATGGTACCTGGACTCTGGATGCTCACGACACATGACAGGAGAAAGGTCTATGTTCCAAAGCCTGGAGCTTAGATCTGGAGGTGATGTGAAGTTTGGAGGGAACCAGAAGGGTAAGATCATTGGATCTGGCACCATTGGAAATGGTAAACTTCCCTCTATTACTAATGTTTTACTTGTTGAAGGGTTAAAGCATAACTTATTGTCCATAAGTCAATTGAGTGACAATGGTTGTGATATTACCTTTAATCAATAATGTTGTAAAGCTATTAGTCAAAAGGATGGCTCTATCCTATTTAGTGGTAAGAGGAAAAACAACATTTATAAAATAAATCTTTCAGAACTTAAAGTTCAGAATGTTAAATGCCTCTTGTCTGTTAATGAAGAGAAATGGGTCTGGCACAGAAGATTGGGGAATATTAATATGAGACGTATATCTCTGATTAATAAACTTAATCTTGTCAGAGGACTTCCTAATCTGAAGTTCACCTCAGATGCTCTTTGTGAAGCATGCCAAAAAGGGAAGTTTTCAAAATCATCTTTTAAATCAAAAAATGTTGTTTCTACTTCCAAACCACTAGAACTACTTCATATTGATCTGTTTGGACCAGTGAAAACTGCATCCATCAGAGGCAAGAAGTATGGATTAGTCATTGTTGATGACTATAGTAGATGGACATGGGTAAAGTTCTTAAAACACAAGGATGAGTCACATTCTGTGTTCTTTGACTTCTGCAAGCAAGTCCAGAATGAAAAAGATTTCAAAATTATAAAAGTCAGAAGTGATCATGGTGGTGAATTTGAAAATAAATATTTTGAAAAATATTTTAATGAAAATGGCATTGCTCATGATTTTTCCTGTCCTAGAACTCCACAACAAAATGGGGTTGTAGAGAGGAAAAACAGAACTCTGCAAGAAATGGCCAGAACCATGATCAATGAGACAAATCTGGCAAAACACTTTTGGGCAGAAGCAATCAACACAACCTGTTACATTCAGAACAGAGTGTCTGTAAGACCTCTTCTGGAAAAGACTCCATATGAACTGTGGAAGAACAGAAAGCCCAACATTTCATATTTTCATCTTTTTGGATGTATTTGTTATATGTTAAATACTAAAGAAAATCTGAACAAGTTTGATTCCAAAGCACAGAAGTGTTTCATGCTTGGATATTCTGAACGCTCTAAAGGCTACAAAGTATACAACACTGAGACACAAATTGTGGAAGAATCTATTCATGTTAGATTTGATGATAAGCTTGGCAATAAAAAGCCAAAGCAGTCTGAAAACTCTACAGATAGAGAAGTAGTCTTTACTGACTCTGAAGTCCCAGAGGCAGACAAAGCTCAAGTGAAGGAACCAGAAGCAATGCCAGATGCTATTCCTTTAACTTCTCAGATGAACAATCTAAACATTTCTGAAGAATCAACTGTTAGAGGATCATCATCCAGAATTAAAGCTTCTCATCCAGAGAATGTCATTATTGGAAAGAAGGATGATGCCATCAGAACAAGATCCTTTCTAAGATCATCTGAAGCATCATTATTTGGACTGGTGTCAGAAATTGAACCATCTTCTGTAGATGAAGCTCTGCAAGACAATGATTGGATTATTGCCATGCAAGAAGAGTTAAATCAATTCACCAGAAATGATGTGTGGGATTTAGTTCAAAGACCACAAGGATTCAATATAATTGGAACCAAATGGGTCTTTAGAAATAAGCTAAATGAGAAAGGAGAAGTTGAAAGAAATAAGGCAAGGCTTGTTGCTCAAGGGTACAGTCAACAAGAAGGTATTAATTACACTGAAACTTATGCTCCAATGGCAAGGTTAGAATCTATACGCCTTCTTATTTCATTTGCTGCACAAAATAACATCACTCTGTATCAGATGGATGTTAAAAGTGCCTTTCTAAATGGTATTATAGAAGAAGAAGTTTATGTCCACCAACCTCTTGGTTTTGAAAATGAAAAATTTCCAGATCATGTTTTCAAATTAAAGAAATCTCTGTATGGTTTAAAACAAGCTCCCAGAGCTTGGTATGAGAGATTGAGCAATTTTCTTCTGGAGAAAATTTTCATCAGAGGCAAAGTGGACACAACACTCTTTTGTAAATCAATTAAGAAAGATCTTCTAATTTGTCAAATTTATGTGGATGATATAATATTTGGATCTACCAATACTATGCTGGGAAAGGAGTTTGCTACATGTATGCAGGCAGAATTTGAAATGAGCATGATGGGAGAACTCAGATTCTTTCTAGGAATCCAAGTCAATCAAACTCCAGAGTGCACTTACATACATCAGACCAAATATGTTAAAGAACTTCTGAAGAAATTTAACATGACTGATAGTAAGCTGACAAAGACTCTCATGCATCCAACTAGCTCACTTGGCAAGGAAGAGGTAAGTAAGAAAGTAGATCAGAAGCTCTACAGAGGTATGATAGGATCTCTTCTTTATTTAACTGCTTCTAGACCTGACATATTATTCAGTGTATGCTTGTGTGCTAGATTCCAATCAGATCCTAGAGAATCACACTTGACAACTGTCAAAAGGATTCTAAGGTATCTGAAAGGTACTTCTAATGTGGGTTTGTGTTACAGAAAATCTGATGATTTTAAATTAGTTGGATTATGTGATGCTGACTACGCTGGAGACAAAGTGGAAAGGAAAAGTACTTCTGGAAGTTGTCAATTTCTAGGAAGAAATCTAATCTCTTGGTACAGCAAGAAGCAACCCACAATTGCACTTTCAACCACAGAGGCAGAATATATTGCTGCTGCTGGATGTAGCACGCAGATGCTCTGGATGAAAAGTCAGCTAGAAGATTATCAAATATTTGAAAGTAACATTTCTATCTTCTGTGATAATACTTCTGCTATATGTTTGTCTAAAAACCCCATTTTACACTCTAAGGCAAAACATATAGAAATTAAGCATCATTTCATCATAGACTATGTTCAGAAGGGAATCATAAATTTAGCCTTTGTTGATACAGATCATCAATGGGCAGATATTTTTACAAAACCCCTTGTTGAAGATAGATTCAAATTTATTCTGAAAAATATTGGTATGGATTTTTGTCTAGAATGATATTTGTCAGAAGCAAATTTTTACAGATGCAAAAATGCCTAATGCTCTGAAGTATTTCTTCTGATTACTTATTTATTTTCTTTAATTTTTTTTTGTGAAACTCTGAACTAACAATCCTTAGAGGATCTGAACGTTGGTTAACATTTCATTTCTCAAGAGAATTCAGAACACATGCAAGCAAACACGTGTCACTCCAAATCTGCAAAGGTGGCGTGTACACTACTGAAGAGACGTTTGAGGTGAAGTTTGAATAGTGAAAATCTTGATTTTTCCCCCAATTTGTCAGAAGCAATAAATGCTTGAAATGATTTTTATTCTTCTCATTTAATGCTTTGTTCAAACATGCCAAATTCTGACTGTTTGTATGCCTACTTGTTTTAGTATAAATACATCTCTTCTCTTCACATTCACACTTTTCACATCTCAGACATTTTATGCATTTCCATCTTCTCTTCTCTCTGCATAAAAACCCTAAGCGTGTGACAAAACCATCTTCAATGGCAACTTCATCATCAACTGCTGCACAATTTCAATCTACAATGGCTGCAGTTACCTCTGCTAACATGGGCGTAACTCCTTATTCTCCACCAAAAAGAACTTTGCTCACACCTGTTGAAAAGCTGGAAGTTCTGTGTGAATCAATGGTGGAATTTGATTCACTTGCTGAGAATGGATTTGAGTTTCGTTCCATTATAGGTGCTCAAGGATGGGTGAAGTATTTTGATAGACTTTTTGGACCAGTTTACCCCCTTCTTGTGAAAGAGTTCTGGATCCATGCTTCAGTTTACCCTAAGTTTATCTTATCTTCTGTTCTGGGCAAAGATATAATAATAACAGAAGATCTGATTAGAAAACTCATTGGCTATGAGGAAACAGATGGAGTATCACACTTGCCAGCTGGGCGTGTGGATATGAATGAAGTTTATGAAGAAGTGATGACTGCTGGACAAGCTTCTAACAAGTTCAAGGATCTGAAGCCTGACTACAAGATCTGGGCTAAGATCTTCATGGGATGCATTCATCATAGGAAGTCAACAAACTCTCCAGACTATGTCAATAATGAACAGATTTACTTTATGTATTGCCTCAGTCAGAGCACCAAGGTAGATCTTCCATATATTCTCTTTATGCATCTTTGGAATCATATAAATGCCTCTAGAGAATATGTGAAAGAAAAAGGACAGAAGATCAGAACCTGGATTCCTTTTGGAAGGTTAATCTCAGATCTTCTAACTGAGAATGGACTTGTAACTGCTCTGTACGCTGCTGGAGTTACAGAGGAATTGGAATTTATTTTGGGAAAGCCTCTGAATGCCAAAAGTCTTCAGAGACTTAAAATAGTGGATGAACTCACAACAGCTCCCAAGAAGCTGAATACTTTTGAACTGAGTCAGAAGAGAACTCCTGTAGTTGATTACCCTCTGTTCTATGCTGAAGAACCTAGGGAAATTGTTGTAAGATACATTGATGATTGCAAGAAAGAAGGAAAGCCTGTTCCTGCAGATATAATAAAGAGTGCAAGACAACCATTGCCTGTTGTATAAGAAGAAGAACCACCAAGAAAGAGGACTCAACCAGAAGCAGAAGCTGCACCTGTTCAGAAGAAGCCCAAGATTGCTGAAAATCCTCAGAAGCTGCTAAAGAGGAAGAATCTGGAGCCACTCCTTCTGTACCAGCTAAAAGAATCAAGATCAAAGGTACTAAAACTTCTGTATCTTCTGCAAATCCTATTGTTATAAATGATTCTAATGTTAAGTCTATTCCAAAACCACCCTCTACACAAAATACATCTGTTACTGCTCCACCTCGTGTTTCTACCCCATCACCACAAAAATCTTCTAATCTAATTTCCATTTCACCTGAAAAACAATCATCTGCTCCAACACCAATAACAACAAAAACAATTCAAACTCCAAAAGTCTCTGTACCACAAACAATTCAACCAAAAGTTCCAATCAAACAATCTGTACCACAAAAACAACCATCAGAAAAACAACCCACAGAACAACAACAAACACCAAAACAATCTGCACAACAAAATCCATCTGAACAACAAAAGCACCCACAAGAAAAACAACCAGAAAAATCATCTGAACCTCAACCAGAAAAAGACTCTGAACAACAACCACAAAAATCATCTGAACCTCAAACACAACAACCAAAGAAACAACCACAATCAAAAAATCCACCATCCAACACATCTAAACCCACTGAATCTGTTCCAATTTCATCTGATCCACCTACCTCAGAACACCCATCAAAACCCTCTGAAAATCCTTCAGAATCCACCAATCCTTCTGAAACCAACATCCCTGACACAGAAGTTCTTGATGTTACACCTCTGAAAACTGTTTTTCAAGTGTCTTCTACTTCTTGCACACCAACCACTTCATCAAACTCCTCAGAATCTGACATTTACCCAGATTTTCTAACCTCTCCTACTCACAGAGATTCTGAGGTAAGCCAACCAGAACCTCCTGTATCATCCAAAGTTCCTATTTCAGATCCCACTCCCATACCTGCACCATCATCTGAAATTCTCATTCCAAACTCTAACCCAACATCTAACCCAAGAACATCTATTTCATGTGCACAATTCTCATCCCTGTTTCACAATCTTGCCTATGGTTTCAAACTAAAAGATTTTTATGACAGAGTTGAACCATCTGACCCTATCACTCCCTTGAAACCCAAACTCACAATCACCCTTCCATCTGTGCTTCTCACATATATTCAATCCATGTCAGATGTAGGTTCATTAGAAACAATATCATATTCTGCTAAATCTGCAAAAGCTGTTGCTTCAGCTATACCAGTTTCATCTGATAAAACAGCTGCTTCTGATGAACCTCCAAAATCTGCCTTCCAACCTTACTCAAATAAACCCTTTGATGTGGTTTCCTATCACACCAAAGGAAAACCAAATCTGTTAAATGCTTTAAACAAATCCAAAAGTGTTGAACCTGAAATTCCTTTCATTCCATACTACCCTCCTCTTCTGATCTCCATTCAGAAATCCATTTTTCCACCCACTCCCCAACCAAAACCAATAACACTGGAGAATCTGTTACATCCCAAACCTAGACTTAATGTTAATCAGTTATTTCAATCTTTTTTGCAAGAAATACAGTTGTATTTAGGTACTGTGCAGAGGAAGTGTTCAGCAACAATAGATGCACAAGAATCTGATGTCATCTGGAATAGATTTATTAACAGATTCAACACTGTAGCCTCAAATTTGAAGAACATATGTTCTGATGATGTGAAGCTCAGATTTGCTGAAGCTGCAAGAAATCTATTCTGGACTCTCAAGAGATCTGGACCTTTACTTCTTACAGATGCTCCTCCATCAGAAGAAACTACTGAACCTGCATCTGAAGATAATCCTTTGGCCATGACTCTGGTAGAACTTCCTTTTGGCTCTAATGCTCCAGACTCTACAGACCCTATGGAAATTGACTCTGTTCAAGCTCCAGAAAATGATCAACCCTCTTCATCTGAGATTAAGAAAGAACATCCAGATTTTGAGGATAAAATTGCTGCTCTGGAAGCTGGTCAATTAGAGATCAAGTCTTGGATGGCCAAATAGGATAAGAAATCTAAAGACATGACTGAGTGGATGTCAAAACAGGATCAGAAGAATGAAACAATGGCTAAGTGGATGTCAAAGCAAGAGCAGTCCTCCTCTGAGATCACAGATCTGTTGAAGATGCTTTTGTCAAAACAGTCTTAGATTTTCATTTTTTTTCATTCTGCTGTTTTTGCATCTGATGTTTGCTTATGTACTTTTTGAAATATATTCTGATGCATGTACTCTTGATCTGAACTCATTGAATGAATCAAAGTTTTCTCCATTGAATTATCTCATTTACTGTTTCCTTTTATTTGTCTTTTTAAAGTTTTTACTTTTTGCTTATGACAAAAAAGGGGGAGAAAATATAGATCTGAAGTGTTTAATTAAACTTCACCAGAATGAAACTTCAGACATATCTATTCTATCTAACATTTAATCTGAGTATTTCAGAACATTTGATGAGTACACTCTATAAAAGAAACTCTGAGTCTCTCAGATCATTTGACTATTATCAAACTCTGAATCTGAAATTTGCAAGACATTCTGACTTTCAAATGTTAAAAGAACAATCAAGATCTAACTCTGAAAATTACTCAAGACAAAAGGGAAGTTTCTATTCCTTATTTATATTTAAGTCAGGGGGAGATTCATCATCTCAGGGGGAGTTATAATTATTATATTTTCAATTAAACACAATTTCTGATGTTTTTGTCATCATCAAAAAGGGGGAGATTGTTAGAACAAAGATTGGTTCTTAATAATATCTCTATGTTTTGATGATAACTATTATGAAATTTTGTATTTAAGAATTATATACTCTAAAATTTGCTTGAGAGTTTTTACTGCAGATAGTAAAGGAATTAACACTCCAGAAGCAAATCAGAATTGAACACAAGAAATTAGCTAGACTCTGAAGCGCCAGATGCATCCATTAGAAGATTCTGATTGCTGCCAACAGAAGATCCTGAGCGTAGCCTCCAGAAGATTCTGAAGCAGAAGCTCCAGAAGGATCTGAAGCAGAAGCTCCAGAAGAATCTGAAGCAAGTCAGAAGCATCTGAACCAAAGAATAATTTTGTATGAAGAGTTTTTCAAAGCATAGTTTCTACAGAAGATTCTGAAAGTACTAAAGCTGCCAGTACTGAAGATCTGTTTCAAATATGCTCTGATCTTAAACACGCTGAAAGCACACCTGCTGCAGAAGACTCTGATTCAGCAAAACTCTGATCATCATCAGAAGACTCTGACCCAATTAGACTCTGATACATTTGCTGAAAACTGAAGAAGAATTATTCAAAGTTTATATCCGTTGGAGTGAACCAAACGTCTCTTTCCTTATTTATGCTAGACACAAGAACACAGACAAAAAGGATTTTTCTGTGCTTTCTTCTTCTAGGAAAGGTCACTTGATGTGAAGACAAAAAGGCTCAGACCTTTTGGACACTCTTCTCAACGTGAAGCTCACCTTGGATCAGCTACCTATAAAAGCAAGACTTCACCAATTTCTTCAGTTGACGTTATTATTTGAAAAGAAATTAACATTCAAGCTCTCATACTATTTCATATTCTTTCTAGGAATTTATTTCTTTGTTCTAAATAGTTAAGTGAAAAATCACAGTTGTGATAAAGCTTTATATATAGAATCAATCTTAAACACTTGTATTGATTTTACATTTGATTGTAATCCTTAAGAAGATCCAGTTAGGATCAGTAGTTCTTTAGAAGACTTTGAACAGTTGTTCTAAGTGTTAACTATTGTAATCAGTTGATTTAATAGTGGATTAAGTCCTTGATTGAGAAAGGAAAATCACTCTAGGAAGGATGGACTGGAGTAGTTGAGTTCAACGAACCAGGATAAAAATACTTGAGTTTTTATTTCTAAGTTTTAATCTTCATACTTATTCAACCCCCCCTTCTAAGTATTATCTCACCTTCAAGGTTTACTTCAATCGTTTCCTTTCCCTTCTTTGGGATAAATAATGTTCAGTGGCGACTCTTCTGTTTGTTTCTACCGGTTATTTTTTCACAGTTGCGACAGAAGGTATATCATTAAATTCAGAATAACTAACCTCATTTTCTTCATCATCAGAATGGTGTGAATCCATTAATCCCATGTTTGCATACTCTTTATTTGAAGATGAGCTTATCTCATTGTCATCCCATGCCAAATATAGTTTCTTTGGCCTTTTGTCCTTTTTTCTATTGAATTTGTTCTTCTTTAAAAGTGTAGGGCATTAACTTTTGTCATGTGCTCTTTTTCCTTGTTCAAAATAACTAACCTTTATTTTTGAAATCAATACTTCTCTTTGACTAATTTCCTTTGTCCTTTCCTTTCTCAAGAGTTTTTCTAATTTCTTGATTAATATATATCATCTTCATTACTAAACAATGCCGCCAAAGACATTTCGGGGAGACTTTTCTTTTCCTATATTGTCGTCACACTTGGTTGCCATGCCCTTGTCAATGATATAAGGACTTTGAGATTCTAACCATCATTTGAAAATGTTTTTCCAATAGCCATCAAATGATTTGTTATAAAAATCAAGAATTGGTTCACCAAGCTGCATTCTAAACAATTTATATTATTGTGATAAAGTATTTTGTTTAAATCTTTTTATCTCTATCATGTGTTCATGTGTTACTTCTAACGTGTCCCAACTTTGACACCAACCTCTTTGCAAAAAATTCCAAACGCTAATTAGGAAAATCCAATTAGATTTGGTGGCTAATAGTCTCACACAAATAGAGAATTTAGAGTATAGAAAACCCTCAAACAAGGGTGTATTTATAAATCTAAAAATCTCATTTGGCAGTTCTTCCCATAAAAATCTAAAGTTCCTTATAAGTCACGTTCACCCTGAAAGCATCACCAACCATATCATCAATTAGGTTAAATTTTTCTTCATATTCCATATGGGGTTGACTGCTTGCAACCAGTGTAGTAGTAATCTCTGGTACATTATTCAATATTTCTTCTTCATTTGATTCCCAAATCTAATAATTTTTCATAAAAAATCGATTTTCTTTAAAATGATGTTTTACTCCATTTAGGTCATTAATTATACGTCTACAATGATGTTATACTTATAGAAGATGAATAATGGTGTTTCAGTTTGTTAGATGGAGAAGATGAAGAATGATGTTTCTTTTGTTTACTATGGCGCACAAAGTTTATGAGAAATAATGAAACATAATGAGACATAACATTCTAATGTAGGAATAACATATTATTTAGAGTTTATATCTCGTTTTTTAGAAATAACAGGGATATAAAATATGAGGTAAAAGATGGATTCAATTTAATTAAATAAAATATTAATTAACATTTCATATCAGTTTTCTAAAAACCCAAGAGATAAGATTAAATGTTTTGCTCTCTGACCATGAGATTTTTCTCTCGCTCGCCCATTCCAATCAAAAAGTTATTTTTAAAAACTAAATAAGTCCTAATTGATACCTAAAGTGCTCTCACTGTATTTAAGATCAATGTCCAATTTTCACTATCCGGTTTAATCCTCACACTTTCGCACTATCAACTCGAACCTTTATTTGTTTTCACTCTCGTGTAAAACCATTTGAATTAAAATTGAAAATTAAAATCAGAAGAGAAATTTATGAAAAGTTAACGTCAATTTTATTATCGATTCCCGCCAAAGCGAAAGTCCTCGCATACCAGACTCAAAGAGATTTAGCCGGACATGCTTTGAAGGTTAAACATAGAAATCATGGTAATTACATTTAAGGACAACATGATAAATAATTTAAAATGTGATAAACAAAAATATAAAGCAATGATATACGGACCTGAAAAAACTTGAATTAAATTTGGAACACTTCGAGTACAACGGACGAAAACAAAATAAACTTCAATAATTCCGACAAGATTTCGATCCAAGCGTACACTAAGAGAACTTAAGACTAATAATGTGAGAACCTCTCAATGTAAGAGATTATCACTTTGAATGTAAATATATGTTTAAAACTAAATTGAAAGAGCTTTCGCGCGTAAACTTGGATGCCTAAAAACTATGAAAACTAGTCTTATATAGAGGTATATTG
The DNA here is from genome assembly GCA_963859935.3 of Lathyrus sativus. Classification (NCBI taxonomy): domain Eukaryota; kingdom Viridiplantae; phylum Streptophyta; class Magnoliopsida; order Fabales; family Fabaceae; genus Lathyrus; species Lathyrus sativus. The sequence goes on along the minus strand of OZ012736.1, from coordinate 448,453,484 downwards.
TTGCTAACTGCCTTCCAATTCGTGAAGAAGTCATGGAGAAAAAGTAGGAAAGTGGGAAAGAATGAACCAAATTTGTTTTCACGCTTTGCTGATTCTGTGCGTCCATGACAAATTCCATAGACTTAAGTTGGATCTGACGTGACTGAGGTGTATAGCAAATGGTGGTGTCGAACGCCATTCACAACAAAACAACAAATTTTGCTAAAAACTTCATTTCTCTTGTTCTTTTCATTGTTTTCTTACAATATATATTTTTTAATATGGTCTGAATTTGTCTTAATCTTTGAGCTATTTTTATATGTATATACATTGTCAGGCAATTAAAGATAAATGACAGGTTGATTTATGCATTACGTGGAAAGTTTTTTTTTTTGCCATGGAAAATCATGTTTGGTTCAAGAGAATCATTGGCAAGAAAATCATACTTTTACTTTTTAATTAATAACTAGTTTCGTGAGGTAATAAAATTCCTTCCCTAATTAGTGACAAAATTTTGAGAATGAATATTTTATTTTGGCCAAATATTTATGACGGAATTATTTATTTTGTGACTTTTTTCCAACACAGTCTGTGGCGGAATAAAAATTTCCTCACTAATATTTGGCAACATGTAAATTTGATATGAATATTTAGTCGTCACAAAATATTAGGGGTGGCAAAATGGATGGATTGGATGGATATGGATTGAATTGTTAATGGATGGATCAAAGCAATCCATTAATCCATTAACAATCCACTAACTCTCTTAAAAAAAATCCAATCCAATCTATCCATTAAGAGATAAAATCCATCCAATCCATCCATTAACATATTTCTAATGGATGGATATCCATCCATCCAAAAAATTAATTTAAAAATTCTTAATTATTTTTTAAATTTCATAGAAACATAATTTAAATATTTTGAATTATTTTTTAAATTTCATAAAAAAAGACTTAAATTTTACAAAAAAAGTTAATATTCTTAATTATTTTTTAAATTTCATAAAAAAAAATTAAATTTTACAAAAAAATTCATATTCTGAATTATTTTTTAAATTTCATAAAAACAATTAATATTCTCAATTATTTTTTAAATTTCTTTAAAAAAATTAATATTCTTAATATTTTTTTAAATATTCTTAACCATTTTTTTAGTTATTCTTAATTGTAAAAAAAATTATTCTCTCTTCACATTCCAATTAAGAATATATATATATATATATATATATATATATATATATATATATATATATATATATATATATATATATATATATATATATATATATATATATATATATATATATATATATATATATATATATATATATATATATATATATATATATATATATATATATATATATATATATATATATATATATATATAAGCAAATCTTTTAAATAATTATTCTTAATTATTTTCAGTAAGACTTTATTATTTTTATAATATATACAAATCTTAAGTAATCATTCTTAATTATTTTTTGAATTCTTCTTAACTATTTAAGAAATTAGTGAAGTCATCCTAAAAATAATTAAGGATATATATATATATATATATATATATATATATATATATATATATATATATATATATATATATATATATATATATATATATATATATATATATATATATATATATATATATATATATATATATATATATATATATATATATATATATATATATATATATATATATATATATATATATATATATATATATATATATATATATATATATATATATATATATATATATATATATATAATTTTTGTTTAACACAAATTTAACAATCTTAATGAATTAGTGTTAATGAAGTCTATAGAAAATGAAATCAAATTTAACAATTGGGTGCTAGAGCAGCACTAATAATAATGCTAAGAGCACCAAGAAGAGTGACTAATATATGCTGCAAAATTAACAATCTCTCCAACAATCATTGTTATCATGCCCACCCACCAAATTTAACTCTCAAACAAGTAACCTCATGTTGTGGAAAAGAAGGTTGAAAGGTCCTCAACAAAATCGGGTCCATCAAAATCAAATGCAGCTACAAAAGAGAATCAAAGTAGAAAACAATTAAACATACATTAATTAAAAAAGAATATAAATGAAAAGAATACAAATGAAAATATTGAGATACTAACCTGGAGTTCCACAAAGCCAATCATGTGTACACAACAATGCTTCAACATTTTCGGGTAAAAGAGCGCTTCGATACTTATCAAGTATACGTCCACCTATACTAAATGCTGATTCTGATGCAACTGTAGTAATTGGAATGCTCAAAATATCACGTGCCAATATAGAAAGTTTAGGATATTTACCCTCATTTGCTTTCCAATATTGCATAACATCCAAATCAGCATATTGCTCATGATCAATTTTTTTTTCATTCAAATAAATTTCCAAATCAGACTCATCTTTTGATGGTCCACACAATTTACTTTCGTAACTCCCAAAATCCTGCAAGTCATTTGAGGGAATGTTCGGACTACCTCTAATTGACCTTTGTGAAGATGAAGTGCTTTCTTCATTTGAGGACTTGAGATATTCTTGAAAAAAAGCTTTCAACTTATCAAAAATCACCTTTGCAACTTGTACTCCCTCACCACCTAACAACCTCACATAACACCACTCAACAAACTGCAACTTATATCTAGGATCTAAGATGACAGCAAATGATAGCACAACACTATAAGAATTCCAATATTTATTAAATTTTTTCTTCATTCTTCTAGCCATGCAACATAATTGATTTTGTTTCTCAAACTCACTATGATCAACACATGCAACTTCCTTGATTTTCATATGAATTCGCCACACACCACTAAAATAGAGGTTGGCGGTTGGATAAGTGCTACCTGAAAATAACACAGTGATATCATAAAATGGCTTCAAAAAATCAGCTATGATTTTTACCTCATCCCATTCCTCGTTTGATAAGCAACAATCAAAATAGGGATCAATATCGCTTAGGAGGGTAAAGGCTTCTCGTTGACCTATAGTAGTCTCAAGCATCAGATAAGTGGAATTCCATCTAGTAGGTAAGTCTTGACGAACTTGCTTAGAAGTCACATTTGAAAGTTGCTCTAAACAAGATGCAAATTTTATCTTTCGAGCTTCTGAGCCTCTTACATATTTCACACACAACCTAATTTTATCCAAAGATCCATCTATCACCTTTAAACCATCATGAACAATTAAGTTTAAGATGTGTGCTCCACATCTAACATGAAAATAAGTACCGTCAGCTATCAATCCTAATCCTGATAATAAATGTTTCTTCAATATATTCACCATAACATCATTGTTAGATGCGTTGTCTAAAGTAATTGTGAATATTTTTTTCTCAATACCCCACTCCTTTAGCAAATTTATTAACTTCTCAGCCAAATTAAAACCGGTATGAGGTGGTGGACAATGAGTGAAGGATACAACTTTTTTCTCTAATTCCCAATTCCTATTAACAAAATGTGCAGTCAAAACCATATATTGATCTGTATTTATTGCAGACCATAGATCGGATGTTAAACAAATTTTTCCTGGAATCGACTGCAAATAGGATTTTAAGTTTTCCTTTTCTTTTCTAAACACCTTCAGAACATCAGACTTTGCAGTATTTCTAGTAATTGACTTAACATCGGGGTGTAAGAAACAAAGTAAGTCAATTATCCCTTCATGTTCAACAAAAGTAAAAGGATAATTGTGTTTGACAATTACCTTAGAAATCTTTTCCCTATACTTTTCTTGATCCAGTGGCAGATAAGAAGATCCATTCCCTCTTCCAACACATTTCACTGCATGTTTTATCAAATTTGAAGTGCCACCACCCTCCCTAGCCATATAAATTTTATTACAACTTTTGCATTTGGCCTTTGGGAGTCCTTTATCGTCCACAAACTTTTCAAAAAATTCCCAAGCCGTAGAAGTTTTTGTTCTTTTTAAACTAAGGACTGAACTTTCATCAACTTCATCCTGAATTTGAATTACGGGTTCATCGCCATCGGTAGACATATTTCCTATAATTTGACAATAATTGAAGGTGAGTACAAAGGAAATACAAACTGAATTATCCAATTAAAAGCCACTAATAACATTAAGACTTGAAACCATAAAAACACTTCAATAATTTATTATGCATCAACTAGCTTTATTTCATATAGATTAATGACATTACATGTCAAAAAGAGAGAAATTGTGTCAAGTAACTAATACTGCACATTAATATCAGAAATCAAATTATTTACTCGCTAAACAATGTTGTGAGCTCACTGCATTTTCTTTTTTACTAATACTACAAGGTATACAGCAAATCAGCAAATCAAATAAACTTAGTGCAAATCAGCACATATTTTTTCATAGTTTGAAACCACCCTCCACATATAGTCCCACCAAATCAAATAAACTTAGTGCAACCTAATATTCTACCTCACTTGTCCTTTTCCCTTTTTCCTCAAAAATCCACATTAGTATTCCTATACTATATACTATCTTAGTGTCATTTGACTCATTTTGCTCATAAACATTGGCCCTTTCTCTTCTTTGTCACCTCCACTTACTCCTTAACTCTTCTTTATCCTTTATACAACACCCTCTTTCAATATCACCTTAAGAAACACTACAACAATGTTGTCTCTCAAAATGACTGAGATGTGTGTCGCTACTGCGAAAATCGGCGCCGGCTGAACAGAAGAGTCGCCACCGTGCGTTATTTATCCCACGGGAGGGAAAGGAAACGCTCAGAGTAAACCTCGCACAACACGGGAAAGGTATGGTCATCGCAACCAAAACCTGGGTTCGGGAGTCGGTTACGCAAGGGGAAGGTATTAGCACCCCTCACGTCCGTCGTACTCGACGGGATCCACGCTTGTTTTCGGGTATGGATTGTTATTCTATCTAAACTACAGGTCAAGGGTTAAAAAAGAAAATAAAATGAAAATAAAAATGACTCGGCAAAGTATCGCACTTTATGCCTACGTATTCCCGTCTGGCACGAGAAATCAGAGTCAACGTAGTTCGCCTACCTACGGGAAAGGAGGGGAAGGTTGCTCGCTAGGATATCGCATCCTATGCCTACGTACTTCCACACAGCATGGAAGATCAGAGCAAACGTAGTTCGGGCCACGTACGACACAAGTCTGTTTTGATTGATTTTATTCCTTCTGAAAAAGGTTTTTCTGATTAACAGTCCAAGAGGACAAAGATGACGTCTTGATGAGTTCACGTTCTTTTACGGAAGAAGTGTCTTTTATTGTGTTTGAAATCTTTATGGTGTTTTTCTGTTTGTTTTGAGAAAGAAAGAGACAGAACTCTAACCTACGGTTGCGAAGGGAAACAAACTAACCTAATGTTATCATGCATGGGTTAAGACCTAGTGTCTATCATGCTCCTCTCTTGCACAGAGAAAAACAGAGATCCTAAGGGATAGGCAGAAACAGAAACAATATCAGATATATACAGTAAAACAGTAAAATGCATGGATGCAGCAATACAAGCGAGGCAAGGGAGTCCCACTCAACCTCGAACCTAGAAAACAATAGGCGAAAGTGAACAGGCTTCACTTTCAACCCAGCAGGGTAAACAGCAAACAATACAGTTCAGAAAACCAATCAATACATCAGCAAATGAAATACAGCAAAAAAACAAACAGCTTCAGCAGCTCTGAATCAACAACTGGCTTCAAGCAACCTCCAATCAGCTACAGGCTTCAACAAGCATCAATCTCCATCTTCATGGCCTTCAGACAAGGGCTTTGATCATCTGTCTTCCATCTGCAATGGCTTTTCTTCAAGTTCAAACCTCCAGGATGAGGGATCAGTCACAAGAGTGAATTGAGTGTTAAGCAGTCAGCTGACTACCAAAGGTGGTGAACAGACTGCTTCTAACACAAGAGACATTTTCTCTCAAGAGTTCTATCTCATAGACACCATCACCAAGCCTTCCAAAGGAAGGGGGTGAGTATCTTAGAGAGACTCTGAATCACAGAGAAGAATGGATGCAGACAAGGCAATCCATGTTTGAGAAATAATCATTCTAACCTAGAGCTCTGCCTAGCTCCTAAACCCTAGTCTCCTCAGCAACTGCTAGCAAGAAACTCCTCCTCAACTCTGACAGTTGATCTTCAGCATTTGACTCTTCAATGGCTTCATCTCCACAAATCTTCAGCTTCCCCAGGGCCCCAGACAAACCCAATACCCATACAAACAATCAATAAACCCCAGAGGGCACACCACACCAAACATCAGATATACAGACAGTAATAATATCAGTAGGGGAATCCTAACTTTTCTCTAAGGGATCTAATAACTACCCATAGCCCCTATAGTCCCATAACTAATCTATTCAAACCCTAAGTCCTAAGGGAGAAAATTGAACTTCCTAAGTTGTCACCTAAAACCCTAGTTTTGTTCATGATATTCAAGCATTTATTAATCACCTAAAATTAACTCCTAAAAATGGGAACTAAAATATTTCCACAAGCTTAACATCTCATCTAAACAATATGAAAAGAATGATCAAAAAATATCAAAGCATGTGAGAGAACAAAAATCATAAAAATAATGCATGAAATGTAACTATTTATTATGACATTTATTTAGAAAATATGAAAAAAATATGAAATAAAACTAAAAAATGAAATTTTATTTTCCTATAATATTCTAGACATTTTAATGAAAATATGGTAAAAAGAATGGATGAAAAAGCATTTTTTATGAATTATTTATGAATTTATGAAAATGGTAAAAATTAAAAGGAATTAAAAAATGAAATGAATTAAAAATAAGAGAGAGGGGTATGAATATCAATTCGCCCCAGTTCAAAATCACAATGGGCCAACAGCAGGGGGGTGCGCTTAGCATTCTGGTTAAGGCCCAGCTTCATTCAGAAATAAAAGAAATAGAAGAAAATGCCAGGGGGTGAAAATAACAACGAAAACGCGTTGAATATGATTTGGGCTCACAACCTGGGGGTGGGGATAGCATCATCCACTCAGGCCCGCCCGTTTCAATTAATGAAACGGTGCGTTTAGGGCCAGCACATCTCCCTCCAATTCTGAAATTAAACAAGAGCCCTTGGATCGCCTGGGAAGTCAAAAGTCCAACCACACATACACGGCCACGATTATCTCTTCTTCCTCATTCAACCTGAAACCTAGGGTTTCTGCCATGCGAGCTCATGCACGAGCTACCTTACACCAAACTGTTCTCATCCTACACGCCATGAATCCTCATGCTGTAAACATGAAATCTGCTCCAAATCTCTCCCTCTACAATCCTAGGGCATCAATTCACTTTGAAATTCACCACAACAACAAACACGATTGGATCAACATTCGGTCTCCATTGAAATGCACTGATATGCATCATCACCAATCTTCCCCAAACTTAGCCTAAATTGAACTACAACTAATGGAGGTTAATATATGCTATCAAGCCACAATTATAACACACTAATCTAAGAGATATGAACACTAACAGTTTATGGCACCTGTCACTAACCATCACCAAATCTCTCCAAATTCATCTAACTTAATCTCCTAACCACCTAGATCAATTCTACACTAACAAAATCATGCCTAACTAACTGGATCAAGCAGTTTGAATGAAAACTTACCTTGTGCAAAATCTTGCAAACAGCTATGGAGATTGATGATTTGAGGCTTTGGAGACTTGGATCTTGATCAATCCTTGATGAACTTGATTCTGTATGCAAGCTTTGGATGAGATTTGGCCAGAATTATGCTATCCACTTGCAACTTCAATCTTGATGCTCTTGAAAAAAAGTGCTCGAAAATGGATGATAACCACCTTGTTCTTGATTGAATTATACTATATGATGATGAATCAGTATGAGAAGGTTGATTATGATGAAGATTTGGTGAAGAATTTGTGAGAATTGCAATGAAACTTTTATGAAAAAGTGTGAGAAATTTGTGAAATTCTTGGTGCAAATGAGGCCAACCCTTGCCAAATTCTCCTTTCATGAATATATAGACCCCAAATGAACATTCTAGATCCATCTTGCACATTCCCTTGTTTTCAAACTTTGGCTCATTTTTGATTATGTTTCTTAAAAGGTAAGCAACCATGGATAACTTCATTTTTTCCTTCTAAACTCAAAAAAGTGTGTGAACCATTGTTCTTAGAATTGTTTTTCCATTCAAAATCATATATTGGAAGTCTCCATTTGGACTTGTAAATCTCCCAAACCATTTTCCAACTTGAAATTATTCATTTTATAAGCCTTTTTAGTTCATATTTTGACCTATCATGTAACTTCATGCTATGAGCTTCTCCAATAACTTGTGACCTTCTTTCTAGACTTAAAATCCCATTTGGAGCAAGTTTGATGTTGTAAGTTTTTCCATTTGAGGCCTCCTTGTATGAGTTTTGGACATAGGTTAAAATGACCTGTAATTCACAAATGCCCAAAATACCCCTTGCTTGCCAAGCCCATAAGTTGAGTTCTCCACATCATATGAAGGCATACCATACCATTCTAGAAAGCTAAGACAATGAGGAACAACTCTTATGTTGACCAAGAATTCATTTGAAATCTCCTTGAGGGGCAAAACTAGCTTGGAAGTCAAGTCACTTTCACAGACAAAAATTCAGACACCCCAGATGACCTGTAACTTGCAAGGACCATAACTTGAGTTCTATAAATCTCCTTGAGGTCTTCCACCACTCAAATTAAAGGTCTTGAGATCCTCTACAAGTTTCATGTTGGCCAAGAAGCCATTTGAAGCTAGCATTTTGACTTATCTTGCTTGGAAATATGACCTAAACTAGGGGATTTTACAGAGAAACCCTAATTTAGTAACTCCTCTTCTCCTTGATTTTTCTTGAATTCTCCTTGTCATATCTCCATATCTTTATTCTCCATGTCAAATTATGAACCCCACATCTCTCCAATAGCCTTGAATGCCCTTCAAATCAGTCAATTGACCTAGGATTGACCTAGGGTTGACCCAGATGAAACCCTAGTTGACTGTCTTCAACTATAGCTCTTATGCTTTCATCAATGACTTGCTTTCTTCTCCAAATGACTTTATAAGTCTCTCAAGATGTCTAGATGCTCTCCATGCTTTCATTTCACAGCTCATAACCCTCTTGTTGATCCTCAGATACCCTCAGCTAGGAGATGGACTCAAGGCTTGATCTGCTGAACTCTTTGCTTTCAAATTCTTTCCTGATAGGCCTCATGATAGGCCTCTAGAGCTGAGAATAATGATTGGTCCCCTGTTGAATGACTTGCTATGCTTATGCTATGCAGATGGTTAGTCTATGTACATGACTCTATATGCAAATGCTAATGATAATGAAACATAAATCCAAGGAATAAGGTTGAGCAAATTTTAGGGTGCAACAGCTGCCCCTATTCAAGCGACTTGGACCCGATTGGGTGAAGAGCCCGGAGCCTTCAGACATTCGCGGTACGAGACGGTTGAATACTAGTGAAACCAGAAATTTGCCAACCGCGGAAATAAACTGCGCTCCTGCTTGAGGAATGACATTCGTCAGCTGAATCTGACTGTTAGAGCAACCCACTGATCTTGCGCGACCGTGCTGGGGATTGTCTTCATCGTTCTGAAGAGGATTCTGTCATACCAGACTGCTTGCTTGTCCACGTTAGGACTCTGTCTGTCGTCGATACGAAGAAATCTCAACTAAAACTTGTCCACATTAGGACTCCACTTACTGTCAACCCAGAAAAAATCTCGGCAACTCCGCTGGGGATACTTCATCTGCATTTCCGTAAACTGAATTGTCCACGTTAGGAATAACACTCTTCCACGTTAGGAGTAACACCTGTCCACGATAGGAATCACATCGTCCACGTTAGGAGTAACGCTTTTATCTTTCCACGTTAGGAAGCAATCTTCTTTCCACATAAGGAGAACTGCATCAATCTGTCCACATAAGGACTCCAATACCACTTGACATGTCCGCGTTAGGACTCCGATCTTTCCACGTAAGGAATTCCACTTTTCTTGAATCTGTCCACGTAAGGACCTCAATTTCTTCCACGTCAGGAATAATCTTCTTCTTTCCACGTTAGGAATCAATCTTGATATGTCCGCGCGAGGACTCAATCTTTCCACGTCAGGAATGCCATCTTAATCTGTCCACGTAAGGACTCTCTTCTTTCCACGTTAGGAATACTGTCATTTCCACGTAAGGAAACTATCTTCTGACACGTCCGCGTAAGGACTACATCTTTTCCGCGTTAGGAATCTCCGTCTTTCCACGTTAGGAATCACTTCTGTTGATAGGTCCGCGTAAGGACTACATCTTTCCACGTTAGGAATAATAATCTCTTTGATCTGCCCGCGTTAGGACACTGATCTCGTCTTGATTTGTCCACGTTAGGACTCAGGCGTCTTCGACTCACTGAGGAGATAAGACTTGTCCACGTAAGGACTCACACCTTCGACTCACTGGGGAAATATCCGCGTTAGGACTTACACTTTGCCAACAACACGAAGAAGGATAAATTTGTCCACGTCAGGATTCTTGTATCTTGTCATCACAAAGAACTACAAACTTGTCCACGTCAGGACGCACATTTCACCATTACGAATAAAGATATCTGCTGAACACAAAATGATCCACGTCAGAATACCAACACGAAGAGTAACCAATCTTTTTGTCAACGTCATGACCTCCCTTTCTCCAAATTTCGGGGGACCGAATCTATCCACGTCAGGATTAACACACCTTACCAATCCTGGTAAAACAAACCTGTCCACGTTAGGACGCCCACTTCTGAAGAAACCCCGTCATTCTAGGAGTAAATGGTCCACGTCAGGACTTAATTCTTCAATGATCCTTTCCCACAAACTGCTCAGCACTGACGTGACAGCGACTTCGAGATGAACTCTACTGGGGATGTCTGAAAACCAACTATCGGACACCTGCTTCGAAATTCTGATTCATGCGACTCGTTGATGACAAACGAACTCTGCTTGGGGATAAGAAGACACTTATCCTGGCCACTCTGGTTGGGGAAAATAAGATACATTTGCATAAATGACTCTGCTAGAGGCAAAGAGAGTTTTATCACGATAACTCTGTGGGGGAATACCGCCTAAACTGACATTGTCATTGAATATCTCCTGCCGAGATCTTGATTGTTTGGTAATTTATTTGAGCAAGAGCTCTCTCCACCTGAACTACTAGAGTACAGAAACTGCTTCAGCAAGATAAATGCTGGAAGGATAACGCCGACTCGCCAGGAATAGCCTGATGCTACAAAATTATTCCAGCAAAATAAATGCTGGAAGGGTAACGCCGACCCTGCTGGGAAGTTGGGAACTCAAACCACACGTCTTGTTGAAGTAACCCCCTGCTGGGGAATATAACTCAAACCAAATACCTTGCGGAGGTAACCCCCTGCTGGGGAATATGACTTTGCTGAGGAATAGCAGATGCGCACAACACGATCGGACTTTCTGCTGGAATGTGAACCGATATCACCAGTATCTCTGACAAAATAAATGACAGGAACCACCATCGACTCTGCCTGGGAGAGTCTTGATCTTCGAATTCCACTGGAAGGAAAGAACACTTGCTGAAAAGAGAACTCCGCTGGGGATGGCTGGATTCTCTTGGGGAAAATTAACTGACTCCGCCGGGGGAGAATGCATGACCCTGCGGGGGGAGATGAACCTGTCTGAATACAGCCTTACGATCTCAGAATCACTAAACTCTGCTGAGGACGAGTAACTTCTCTGGAGCACGTCCTTTGGATAAGCTACGGCTAGCTGGGGAATTCTATCCTTCTTCAGGAAGAACATGCATGACCTGCGTGAGGATCAAGCCTTTCACTATTGCAATCTTTTGATCACCTTCCTCGTACGGTTATGAAACCTGCAACAACACAAACAAGACACGACAAGCCTATGCAATCAAATCAATTCAGGTTAGTGACGTTACACTCAGTTAATTCAAAGCTTTAACGATTGTTGGCAAGGGCCAGTGATGTTATACTCATGCTAGTTTCAATAAACTTAGGCGTTTTATCATGCGCAAAACAGTAAAGAACAGGCATCAAGTACTGAATAACACATTTTCATTGATTGGGCCCCTGAATGGGCGGAGTTTTTGTACACGGGATGTAGCTCCTGAAAAGAGGAAGCTACGCAAAGCAAATATACAAGTATGCAAGTATTCACAAGAAGCATAAATATTGACAAATTAAATTTTGTACACATGTCGGCAACTGGATGCAGATGAACACCACGAACTGATCCTCCCATGACTCGTCCGACTCTATACTTTCCCGGTATCCCCACTTCTGAAGAGGTTGTATCCGATAACTGACTCCTCAACCATGTTCTCCCGCACTGATGCTCATTGAATTCAAATTCGGACCGCAGTCATTTGCTTTTCTCATCCCTAACTTTTGCGTGAACCGCCCTTTACGGGTTTTCAGTTCACCGGGATACCCCTTTTTGCCGAAGCCGCCCAGTGTAGGTTTTCAACTTCGCGGGTGTACATTTTTTCAATTTTATCCCTAACTTTTGCCCGAACCTTTCATTCTGTTTTTGGTTCGCCAGGATGCCCCATTTTTGCCTGGACTCTCTTTTTTTTTGCCCAGCGGGTCTATTTTAAGCAAAGTATTTTTTAACTGCGTCCGAATTCACAGGTGATGCAAAGTCTTCCCCGTCCATGGTGGACAACAATAAAGCTCCTCCTGAAAAAACCTTCTTGACAACGTATGGCCCTTCGTAATTGGGGGTCCACTTGCCCCTGTGATCTGCTTGCGGCGGGAGAATCCTTTTCAGCACAAGGTCGCCCGTCTGAAAGCTTCGCGGAAGTATTCTCTTGTCGTACGCTTTCTTCATTCGTCTTTGATACAAACGACCGTATGCCAGAGAAGCTAGCCTCTTCTCATCCATCAAACTCAGTTGGTTCAATCTGTTCTTTACCCATTCTGCCTCGTCCAGCTGAACGTCTCGCAATACCCTCAGAGAAGGGATCTCAACTTCCAATGGTAATACCGCTTCCATTCCGTATACCAACGAGAACGGAGTTGCCCCGGTTGATGTGCGTACCGTCGTACGATAACCGTGCAAAGCGAAAGGTAGCATTTCATGCCAATCTTTATACGTCACCACCATTTTCTGGACGATCTTCTTGATATTCTTATTGGCCGCTTCGACAGCGCCATTCATCTTGGGTCGGTAAGGGGAGGAGTTGTGATGTTCGATCTTGAAATTCTGACAGAGCTCCTTCATCATTTTGTTGTTCAGATTAGAACCATTATCCGTGATTATCCGCTCGGGAATTCCGTATCGGCAAATGATATCTCTCTTGATGAATCTAGCCACCACTTGCTTCGTTACATTTGCGTAAGACGCTGCTTCCACCCACTTGGTGAAATAATCGATTGCTACGAGGATGAACCGATGCCCGTTAGAAGCCGTCGGCTCGATCTTTCCAATCATATCGATTCCCCACATCGAGAATGGCCATGGAGATGACATCACATTTAGAGGACTCGGGGGCACATGTATTTTGTCAGCATAGATTTGGCACTTGTGGCACTTTCTTGCAAATTTGAAACAATCAGTTTCCATCGTCAGCCAAAAATAACCTGCCCGCAGCAGTTTTCTCGTCATAGCATGCCCACCAGCATGCGTACCAAAGGCACCTTCGTGAATTTCCTCCATGAGAAGCTTTGCCTCTTTCTCGTCTACACAACGCAACAACACCAAGTCGTGGTTTCTTCTGTACAAGACGCCATCCGGGTTCAAATAGAAATTACCCGCTAATCTCCTGAGAGTCTTCTGATCTTGACTGGATGCCCCAGCCGGATACTCTTTATTCTTCAGGAAATTAAGGATATCAAAATACCACGGTTTGCCATCAGACGCTTCATCGATAGCAAATACATAAGCTGGCCTGTCCAACCGAGAGATAGTGATTTGGGGAGCTTCGTTCCAGAAATTGACCTTGTACATGGAAGACAAGGTGGCAAGGGCGTCAGCCATTTGATTTTCTGCCCGTGGCACGCGGTGCAATTCAACTTTGTCGAAGAAAGGCAACAATCTCCTTGCATAATTCATATAATGTATCAAATTGGGCTGCCGTGTCTCCCATTCCCCTTTGATCTGATTCACCACCAGAGCTGAGTCTCCGTATACGTCTAAATGTTTGATTCGCAAATCAATGGCTTCTTCAAGCCCCATTATACAAGCTTCGTATTCGGCCTCATTGTTGGTAACGGCAAAGGTCAATCGGGCAGTAAACGGGATGTGCGACCCGTGCGGCGTAGTGATAATTGCCCCTATTCCGCTACCGTAAGCATTCACAGCTCCATCAAATATCATCTGCCATTTGGACCCCGGCTCTGGTCCTTCGTCTGGCAACGGCTCTTCGCAATCCTTCATCTTGAGATACATGATATCCTCGTCAGGAAAGTCAAATCTCATTGATTGATACTCTTCAATAGGCTGCTCCGCCAGATACTCAGACAACACACTCCCCTTTATTGCCTTTTGCGAGACGTATTGAATATCGTATTCAGTCAAGATCATCTGCCAACGGGCAATTCTACCTGACAACGCCTGCTTTTCAAATATATATTTGATTGGATCCATCTTCGAGATGAGCATGGTTGTATGATTCAGCATGTATTGCCTCAAACGCTTGGCGGCCCAGGCTAGCGCGCAACAAGTTTTCTCCAGCATTGAATATCGAGATTCACAGTCCGTAAATTTCTTACTCAGATAATAAATTGCATGCTCTTTTCTCCCTGTCTCGTCGTGTTGACCGAGAACACAACCCATGCTTCCCTCAAGAACCGTTAAATACATTATCAAGGGTCTCCCTGCCACTGGGGGTATCAAAATAGGAGGCTCCTGCAGATACTTCTTTATTTTGTCGAACGCCTTTTGACAATTTTCGTTCCACGTTACAGCTTGATCTTTCTTTAGCAGCTTGAATAATGGTTCACACGTGGCCGTTAGATGAGATATGAACCGAGCGATGTAGTTCAACCTCCCTAAAAACCCGCGCACCTCTTTCTCTGTTTTAGGCGTCGGCATTTCTTGAATCGCTTTTATTTTAGCAGGATCGACCTCTATTCCTCTTTCGCTTACGATAAACCCCAGCAGTTTACCCGATCTTACCCCGAAGGTGCATTTGTTAGGGTTCAGCCTCAGCCTGAACTTCCTAAGCCTTTTAAACAACTTCAACAGATTCACCAGATGCTCTTCCTCTGTCTGGGATTTGGCAATCATATCGTCAACATAAACTTCAATCTCTTTATGCATCATGTCATGAAAGAGAGTTGTCATCGCACGCTGATACGTTGCCCCAGCATTTTTCAAACCAAAGGGCATCACTTTATAGCAAAATGTTCCCCAAGGCGTTATGAAAGTAGTCTTCTCCATATCCTCTGGCGCCATTTTAATTTGATTATAGCCTGAAAAGCCATCCATGAAGGAGAATACAGAGTATTGAGCGGTATTATCAACTAACACGTCAATATGAGGAAGTGGAAAATCGTCTTTTGGGCTTGCTTTATTCAAATCTCTATAATCCACGCACATTCGAACCTTGCCATCTTTCTTTGGCACTGGTACGATGTTGGCAACCCACGAAGGATACTTCGTCACAGCCAGGAACCCAGCGTCCCACTGTTTCTGAACCTCCTCTTTGATTTTCATTGCCATATCTGGTCGAGTTCTGCGAAGTTTTTGTTTGACAGGCGGGCAGTCTTCTTTCAGTGGCAGACGATGCACAACCATATCTGTATCGAGCCCTGGCATATCTTGATACGACCAAGCGAATACATCATTATACTCTCGGAGCATTTCAACCAGTTTTCGCTTGATATCACTCTGCAGTGCAGCTCCGATACGAATATTCTTCTCAACCCCTTCCGACCCCAAGTTGATAATTTCGATGACCTCGTCGTGAGGCAGAATGGCTCTTTCCTCTTGCTTCACCAACCAAGACAGTTCTTCAGGAACATCGCTATCTTCGACAACCTCTTCTTCGGTCTGGAATACCGGGTGCTCGAAGTCGGGACGAGTCATAGGTGGTTCCAGGATGTCATCTGAAAATGTTATCCTGCAAAAGAAATGGTTAAGTGCTTCAAAATGCGTATAAAGCGGATAACCACGTTGCCATTTTATTGAAAAATACAAAACAAGAAAGACAAGGATTACAGTATTTACACATGAAAAAAAACGCCATTTATTTAATGATTAACAAAGCAATGTTTATAACAACACAGCCCTAAGCAAATCCTGATGCCCCGGGCAAGACATCAGATTATTCAACAATTAATAAAGCAAAGCATTACTGTTTAAAAGTCACAGGAACAAGCTCCTGAATAGACCAGTTGCACAGTCCTTGTCCTGGCGTGCTTGGCTGAATCCAGGCATCCATATCACAGTCGCTGTCCCCTTCATCAGATTCCGAAGCAGCATTGACAGATTCCTGGCATACTCCACTGGCAGAGATGGTGATTGACTTTCTGAAGTGAGGGGCCCCCACGGAAGGAGTTGATGACGACGGTCGGTACCCCAGTCCGAACCGGTCCATTTTCACAGGAATGTCCAATACTTTGCCCCAGCCCGTGGCTTCTCCTGCCTTCACTAGCGCTTGGGCTTCTTTATACGAAGAAACAGCTATCTCTGGCACTTTGCTTGGCCCGGGACTCTTGTCCTTTACGCGCAAACCTTCGAATGCCTGGCATGGCGTCTCATGGATCTCCCCGTCGACTTCCACATATTTGAACGAAGAAAGATGGCTGACCAGGATGTCTTCTTCTCCGCACACGGTGACTACACTGTCTCCGACCATATACTTTAACTTCTGATGCAGGGTTGACGTGACAGCCCCTGCCCCGTGAATCCAAGGTCTTCCCAGCAAGCAGCTGTACGCAGGCTGTATATCCATGATATAAAACTCCGTTGCAAACACTTCCGGCCCCACTTGCAGAGGCAAGGTAATCGATCCGAAGACTGTTCTCCGCGTGCCGTCAAACGCTCTGACTACCAAATCACTTGGTGTACACAAAATCCCTCGAACATCCAGCTTCATCATAGCCTTCTTAGGCAGCACATTCAAAGACGACCCGGTGTCAACCAATACGTGCGACATTGTCGACCCTCTGCACTCAACAGATACATGCAATGCCATATTATGATCCCTTCCTTTCGGAGTCAAGTCGAAATCAGTAAAGCCCAGACTGTGGCCCGCATTTACGTGTGCTAATACTCCTTCTAGCTGGTTCACGGAGACATCCTGGGGTACAAAAGAAGTGTCCAGGACTTTCAGCAAAGCGTTCCTGTGGGCTTCTGAACACAACAGCAATGACAGAATAGATATTTTGGATGGTGTTTGCTGCAGATGCTCCACGATTTTATAATCGCTTTTCCGAATTAAGCGCATGAATTCTTCGACATCCTTAGATGCTACTTCTTTTTCATTTGCTTGAACCGGAACATTTTCCACCGCTTTCCCCTTTCCTTTCGCTAGCCTTTCGGCTTCCACTTCAGGAGATATAAAGATCCTGCCGCTTCTTGTCATGCCTCCTGAGCCCACAACATTATCCACAATCTCCGCTGACTGCTTGTTAACATCGATTTTAATCCCGTCACAATACACCTCTAGCCCATATGACCATGGGACTGCTTTCGTGTTCTCATACGGGATTGGCCCGGCTTTAGTTATAGTAATCGGTGGCCGCTGAGCTGGTGCTGAAATAGTGATCGTCTTCCTAGGAATTGTCACTGTAGCAACATCACTCCGATTATCCACTACTGCCCCTGCCGGCTCATCAGTTGCTGTTCTATCAAACTGCAATACACCTTCATCAATTAAGGCCTGAATGCCTTTCTTCAGATCCTCACACCCCCCAGACAGGGCCCAACAATCTAAGCAGTACTCATTACAACCCGGGTAAACACCTCCTTGCAACAGTCGGCTTTTTATTTCGCTCAGCGGCGTCTTTAAATCCTCAACATTCATAATCAGATTCAGACCTTCCTCAGTCAGCACGGCATTCGCCCCATGATTAGGCATGGGTTTCTGGACTATATTCGCACCGGTCGTTCCGAAGTTGATAGACTTGTTGTCCAAGAGATCCTGCACAACGTGCTTAAAAGCGTGACAACCTTCTATATCATGGCCCGGGGCCCCAGAATGAAACTCGCAGCGCCTATTTGCATCATAGCCGAACGGGGGAGTTCCCGTTATCGGTGCCAAGGTTCTTTTTTCTACCAGACTCAATCCCAACAAGGTCTGCAATAAATCAGCATAGTTAGAGGGAGGCTTCTCGAACACCCTTCTCGGCTTACCACCCCGGAATTTTCTCTGAGCTTGCTGTGCCCCCTGCTGAGGCTGCTGCTGCTGTGGCATTGGTTGCTGCTGAACCTGTTGTTGTTGCTGAATTGGTTGTTGTTGATACGGAATAGTGACACTCGACACTTGCTGCTGCTGACGATATGGATTTCTTCCCCTGCCTCGGCCTCGGCCTCGGCCTCCAAATACAGCACTAGCTTCGCCCTGACGGCGCCCACCATAAGCTTTCCTATTACTGCCAGATGCAGCTGACTCGTCAACTTGGAACTTTCCTTGCTTAATGTTCCGCTCAATCTTTTCGCCCATCAGAATCAGATCTGAAAAACTAGCCAGAGACGTATGAAACAACATATCATGAAACAGCCCGGTGAATGTACCAACAAACATATCGTTCATTTCTTTATCTTCCACAGGAGGACGGACCCTGGCAGCCATATCGCGCCACCTTTGCGCGTATTCTTTAAAACTCTCCCCCTTCTTCTGCGAAAGCCCAGCCAGCTGGACCCGATTGGGTGCCAGGTCACTGTTATATTTGTAATGGGCTACGAACGCCTCCGCTAATTGCTTCCAAGTCTTGATATCAGTGGGCTCCAACCCCATGTACCACTCTAAGGAAGGACCCGATAGACTATCCTGAAAGAAATGCATGAGCATTCTTTCATCAGTGGAGTATGCAGACATCTTTCTGTAATAAGCTCGTACATGAACCTTCGGACATGTATCTCCTTTGTACTTATCGAACGCAGGCGCTTTGAACTTGATTGGCACCCTCAGCCCAGGTACCAAGCCCATAGTTGCCATGTCCAGACCCACAGCGCTCTGATTTAAGACTCCCTTCATTTGCTCTTCCAGCATTCTAATCTTTTGAGAATCATCCATCGGCCCGTCAAAACCCCCTCCAGAGAAGGCGTCTTCCTGCTGATCCTCTTGCCACATACCGTTTCCAGCCCCGTATCCATCATATGCATTATTACGTCCAGCTCTGACCTGATTCATCCCCGGAACTCGGCCTCTGTTGCCATACCCTTGAACACCTCCAGCAGGACCACCAGCCATAAAACCAGCACCGTTTCCGTTTCCAAAACCTCCGTAGCCCTGATTGACCATACCATAACCATCTTGCCCAAAGCCTTGAGCATTAAAGCCATACTTGCCAGTATTGTCGAATCCCTGATCGTTGAATCCGAACCCAGTGTTGATAAAACCATTGCCTCCGAGATTATCTCCCACATTGACATCACCCAGCCCAGCGTTGTGGACAGCAGTTTCATTTCCAACTCCGACGTTACCATTTACAGCAGCGGTAGCGTTGTTGACGTTAGCAGCATTCACATTGACGACAGGCGGAGCCACTGGCGTTGGAGTGCCGTCTCCATGAGCAGTATCAACCCGGACAGACTGATGATCTTCGTTACCATGACCAGCGTTGCGAGCCAACAGAGGCTGGACCATGGCCTGCAAATTCTCTTGCCCTTTTGCTATAGCCTCCATGGTTTGCATGAAGAGGGCGAGCTTCTCGCGTACATCCTGCATCTCATTCTGAATCTGGTCCATGACTTTCCGACAGTTGGATCGTGTAGAATAGCGGTGCGGATGTTGATCTGGAATCCTGTTAAGTACCTGATGCAGAGCAAGAGATAAGACACCATTCAAAGATTACCTGTTATGCAATATGGATATGAATGCAATGCAATGTGTCTGTGCATTAGGGAAGTTCATTCCCCCAGTTCTAGTGCGAGGTGCCGGTGCGGTGACAGTGTTGACAATAGGAATATCGGAGCTGAATCATAGAAAGCCTCATATATTGCAGGGAGAATCAATAAGCCCAGGGTACAATATCACTGAGAGTACAAAGATGGCATGACCTCAACCAACAATCCTGGTGATGGTCAGCGCTATGCAAATAAAGCATGCAAATAATGGAATGATCAGATCCTCCCAAAGGTCTGGTACTCCTCTATCAACTTCTTGGTCTCCGGATGGCTTGGTCGATCAAGCAGCCCTTCAACGAGCTGGTTTCTCTTCTTAAGAACGCGGCGTACGTCTTCAGCAGTTTCTTCCCATGTTGCTTCTCCGAAGCAATCTTCTAACTTTCGCTTCTGGGACACTGCTTCATCTCTGGATTTGATTGCCTTGTTCAGTGCATGCTGGACACTATACCGGTTCATCACTTCCTCCTCACATTTCTTGATGCTAGACTTCAACTTCTCCTCGAGATCGGAAATTTGCTGCTTCAGCTTATCTTCCCTCTTCTTGTTGCTGGTGAGAGTAGCATTCCAAGTCTTATTGCAAGAAGATATCTCTCGGTGTGCTGCGTCGAGCGCCTTCTTTTTGGCTTCCAGCATGTCATGGGAACTTCTGAACTCTTGCCCCAGACGTTCACGCTTTTTCTTTTCCTCGGTCAACTCAGATCCTAACCTGTTCACCAGCTCAATCTGTTGTTGGAAAGCACATACGGCCTTGTTTTTCTCACTGCGTACCTGGGCTAACTCTTGCTCTAACCCTTCGTTAATCTTCGTCAAGGCTTCTTTCTCCCTCACAACCTGTTCATATGCTTCTCTAGAAACAGTAGTCGGCTCTTCTACCGGAATAGGATCAAGAATTGGTGCATCTGGAAATGGCATCTTCAACTGACTAGCCCTCTCTTGAATCCAAGCTCTATAAGGTGCATAGGCCTGACAGTCATTCTTTCCCAACAACGGCTTCCCTTTGTGGTTAATACTCGTCCAGGCATGTCGCAACTTGGCTAATAACTCCCCCTTCACGTCACCGGTGAAGTACAGAGATTCCTGTACTTCTTCCTCCTGAGGTGGATTCTTCAGCGCATATCCGAACTGGCGAATGAATAGAGAAGGGTTGTAATTGATACACCCTTTTCTTCCTATCAACGGTACATTAGGGTACCCAGAACAACTGAAGATGAGCTCGGATCCCAACAAATCTCTATCAAACCACTCCATATCTTCCGACGATAGCCTCATCAGACGCTCTGGCCAACCAACTGGAACTGTAGTCTCTGCAGTAGATCCTCTCTTAGGAAGGTGACTCTCAAACCACATACTCAACAAGGGTACACAAAGATGAACATTCTTCCCTCTTCCCTTCTCATTCTTGTAATGCAGCGAGTGGTAGAGATCTCCGAGTAAGGTAGGTACAGGATTACCAGCGGCGAACAAGTAGAAAGCATCGAAGTCCACAAAATCAGGTATATTGGGGAATAGTACTATGCCATAGATGCACAAGGCCAACACAGCATTGAAAGCAACCCAGCACCCATTCTTGGCGTACTCTTGGGCTTTACCCACTAAGAACTGAAATGAGAATCCTGGAACTCCCCGGGAAACAGTAGTCACAAGTTCAGAAGCATCAACATGCAAGGCTTTTGCCAATTCCTCCGGCTTGGGTTTGGCATCATAATGAATGAATGGAACCTGATTCTGCACAGGCAGCTCAACATACTCAGCGTATTCCTCCAGAGTTGGTCCCATAATAAAGTCAGAGAACGTAAAACACCTCAAAGCAGGGTCGTAGAATTGCATCAAAGCATACAGCCCATCTAACTCTACCTCTGTAGGTTTGCACACCAATCTCAATAATCTACCATAGCTCATCCGAAAACTCCTACGAACACCCTCATCAGCAAGAGAGATCAACCCCAGTAAAGGAACAATATCAGGCGTAGGCAATTTGTAGGCAACTGTTCTCCTTAGGCTAGTCATGATCAAATACTCAGAAGTCTGGGCACTAGAACTAGGGAAATGCAAATGCACCTGCAGCACAGACACACGTTAGTGAAATGCAAATGATAATGTATATGCAGGGAGGCAATGCAAGTAACATTCAACGGGGACCAAAGCTGCAGCTGAATAGCCTAAACCCAATCAAGAAAGGTCTCAGATAGACCATCCAGAAGTCATCAAACCCTGGTCTCAGATAGACCTAAAATAGAACTCCAACACTGGTCTCTGACAGACCTCAAACCATAACTCCACCTGGTCTCTGATAGACCTCAAATCACATCCATAATTGGTCTCTGACAGACCTCATAACACATCTCCAACTGGTCTCTGACAGACCTCATAACAAATCCCCACATGGTCTCTGGCAGACCTCATAACTCTCCATAAATAACCCGGATCTCTGATCAAGAAATAACCGGTAATCTGGAGGTCTAGTTACCTGCATAACCCTGAATCCCCTCACAGGTGGGTGGCCCTATAACTGGCACAAGGTACGGCATCCTATGCGGTCGTCGGCGTCACAGACTTTCAGGGTTGATGATACGATTCCCAGAAGGAGTGGCATCATCAATTCCTGAAGAGGCCTCACTCAGCCAACTTCCAAATGATCGGTCCCCAGAGTCGACAATCCAACTAACCAGCAACCCACGCCAACCAAAGGAAGGGGCAGGAGGCCAACCAGAGGAACCTCGTCTGAGTGTAGATTTCATGGGACACCAAAGCAAGCAAAGCAAGCGGGCGCCCACTAATTTCTACTCTAATTCTAGGTGCACTCAAGCCCAGGTCCGGCTTATCTCTCAATATCAGAACACCCGTCACACCCCAATACAGCAATAATAAACAATATATAAAGCTGAAAATGCAAGGTTAGAAATATACAATAACTCCATACAAAATCCTCGACGGGAAAACAAGCGTTAGGATTGACTCTCTCAAGGGACGTTGGATCCCAAATGCATAAGAACCATCGCAGTCCTTAGCAGCCAGGGGACGTTGGATCCCCAGCAGAGTCGCCAGCTGTCGCTACTGCGAAAATCGGCGCCGGCTGAACAGAAGAGTCGCCACCGTGCGTTATTTATCCCACGGGAGGGAAAGGAAACGCTCAGAGTAAACCTCGCACAACACGGGAAAGGTATGGTCATCGCAACCAAAACCTGGGTTCGGGAGTCGGTTACGCAAGGGGAAGGTATTAGCACCCCTCACGTCCGTCGTACTCGACGGGATCCACGCTTGTTTTCGGGTATGGATTGTTATTCTATCTAAACTACAGGTCAAGGGTTAAAAAAGAAAATAAAATGAAAATAAAAATGACTCGGCAAAGTATCGCACTTTATGCCTACGTATTCCCGTCTGGCACGAGAAATCAGAGTCAACGTAGTTCGCCTACCTACGGGAAAGGAGGGGAAGGTTGCTCGCTAGGATATCGCATCCTATGCCTACGTACTTCCACACAGCATGGAAGATCAGAGCAAACGTAGTTCGGGCCACGTACGACACAAGTCTGTTTTGATTGATTTTATTCCTTCTGAAAAAGGTTTTTCTGATTAACAGTCCAAGAGGACAAAGATGACGTCTTGATGAGTTCACGTTCTTTTACGGAAGAAGTGTCTTTTATTGTGTTTGAAATCTTTATGGTGTTTTTCTGTTTGTTTTGAGAAAGAAAGAGACAGAACTCTAACCTACGGTTGCGAAGGGAAACAAACTAACCTAATGTTATCATGCATGGGTTAAGACCTAGTGTCTATCATGCTCCTCTCTTGCACAGAGAAAAACAGAGATCCTAAGGGATAGGCAGAAACAGAAACAATATCAGATATATACAGTAAAACAGTAAAATGCATGGATGCAGCAATACAAGCGAGGCAAGGGAGTCCCACTCAACCTCGAACCTAGAAAACAATAGGCGAAAGTGAACAGGCTTCACTTTCAACCCAGCAGGGTAAACAGCAAACAATACAGTTCAGAAAACCAATCAATACATCAGCAAATGAAATACAGCAAAAAAACAAACAGCTTCAGCAGCTCTGAATCAACAACTGGCTTCAAGCAACCTCCAATCAGCTACAGGCTTCAACAAGCATCAATCTCCATCTTCATGGCCTTCAGACAAGGGCTTTGATCATCTGTCTTCCATCTGCAATGGCTTTTCTTCAAGTTCAAACCTCCAGGATGAGGGATCAGTCACAAGAGTGAATTGAGTGTTAAGCAGTCAGCTGACTACCAAAGGTGGTGAACAGACTGCTTCTAACACAAGAGACATTTTCTCTCAAGAGTTCTATCTCATAGACACCATCACCAAGCCTTCCAAAGGAAGGGGGTGAGTATCTTAGAGAGACTCTGAATCACAGAGAAGAATGGATGCAGACAAGGCAATCCATGTTTGAGAAATAATCATTCTAACCTAGAGCTCTGCCTAGCTCCTAAACCCTAGTCTCCTCAGCAACTGCTAGCAAGAAACTCCTCCTCAACTCTGACAGTTGATCTTCAGCATTTGACTCTTCAATGGCTTCATCTCCACAAATCTTCAGCTTCCCCAGGGCCCCAGACAAACCCAATACCCATACAAACAATCAATAAACCCCAGAGGGCACACCACACCAAACATCAGATATACAGACAGTAATAATATCAGTAGGGGAATCCTAACTTTTCTCTAAGGGATCTAATAACTACCCATAGCCCCTATAGTCCCATAACTAATCTATTCAAACCCTAAGTCCTAAGGGAGAAAATTGAACTTCCTAAGTTGTCACCTAAAACCCTAGTTTTGTTCATGATATTCAAGCATTTATTAATCACCTAAAATTAACTCCTAAAAATGGGAACTAAAATATTTCCACAAGCTTAACATCTCATCTAAACAATATGAAAAGAATGATCAAAAAATATCAAAGCATGTGAGAGAACAAAAATCATAAAAATAATGCATGAAATGTAACTATTTATTATGACATTTATTTAGAAAATATGAAAAAAATATGAAATAAAACTAAAAAATGAAATTTTATTTTCCTATAATATTCTAGACATTTTAATGAAAATATGGT
This sequence comes from Lathyrus sativus, assembly GCA_963859935.3. NCBI lineage: Eukaryota > Viridiplantae > Streptophyta > Magnoliopsida > Fabales > Fabaceae > Lathyrus > Lathyrus sativus. The sequence continues at coordinate 448,428,377 of OZ012736.1, read as the reverse complement.
AAAAAGAATGGATGAAAAAGCATTTTTTATGAATTATTTATGAATTTATGAAAATGGTAAAAATTAAAAGGAATTAAAAAATGAAATGAATTAAAAATAAGAGAGAGGGGTATGAATATCAATTCGCCCCAGTTCAAAATCACAATGGGCCAACAGCAGGGGGGTGCGCTTAGCATTCTGGTTAAGGCCCAGCTTCATTCAGAAATAAAAGAAATAGAAGAAAATGCCAGGGGGTGAAAATAACAACGAAAACGCGTTGAATATGATTTGGGCTCACAACCTGGGGGTGGGGATAGCATCATCCACTCAGGCCCGCCCGTTTCAATTAATGAAACGGTGCGTTTAGGGCCAGCACATCTCCCTCCAATTCTGAAATTAAACAAGAGCCCTTGGATCGCCTGGGAAGTCAAAAGTCCAACCACACATACACGGCCACGATTATCTCTTCTTCCTCATTCAACCTGAAACCTAGGGTTTCTGCCATGCGAGCTCATGCACGAGCTACCTTACACCAAACTGTTCTCATCCTACACGCCATGAATCCTCATGCTGTAAACATGAAATCTGCTCCAAATCTCTCCCTCTACAATCCTAGGGCATCAATTCACTTTGAAATTCACCACAACAACAAACACGATTGGATCAACATTCGGTCTCCATTGAAATGCACTGATATGCATCATCACCAATCTTCCCCAAACTTAGCCTAAATTGAACTACAACTAATGGAGGTTAATATATGCTATCAAGCCACAATTATAACACACTAATCTAAGAGATATGAACACTAACAGTTTATGGCACCTGTCACTAACCATCACCAAATCTCTCCAAATTCATCTAACTTAATCTCCTAACCACCTAGATCAATTCTACACTAACAAAATCATGCCTAACTAACTGGATCAAGCAGTTTGAATGAAAACTTACCTTGTGCAAAATCTTGCAAACAGCTATGGAGATTGATGATTTGAGGCTTTGGAGACTTGGATCTTGATCAATCCTTGATGAACTTGATTCTGTATGCAAGCTTTGGATGAGATTTGGCCAGAATTATGCTATCCACTTGCAACTTCAATCTTGATGCTCTTGAAAAAAAGTGCTCGAAAATGGATGATAACCACCTTGTTCTTGATTGAATTATACTATATGATGATGAATCAGTATGAGAAGGTTGATTATGATGAAGATTTGGTGAAGAATTTGTGAGAATTGCAATGAAACTTTTATGAAAAAGTGTGAGAAATTTGTGAAATTCTTGGTGCAAATGAGGCCAACCCTTGCCAAATTCTCCTTTCATGAATATATAGACCCCAAATGAACATTCTAGATCCATCTTGCACATTCCCTTGTTTTCAAACTTTGGCTCATTTTTGATTATGTTTCTTAAAAGGTAAGCAACCATGGATAACTTCATTTTTTCCTTCTAAACTCAAAAAAGTGTGTGAACCATTGTTCTTAGAATTGTTTTTCCATTCAAAATCATATATTGGAAGTCTCCATTTGGACTTGTAAATCTCCCAAACCATTTTCCAACTTGAAATTATTCATTTTATAAGCCTTTTTAGTTCATATTTTGACCTATCATGTAACTTCATGCTATGAGCTTCTCCAATAACTTGTGACCTTCTTTCTAGACTTAAAATCCCATTTGGAGCAAGTTTGATGTTGTAAGTTTTTCCATTTGAGGCCTCCTTGTATGAGTTTTGGACATAGGTTAAAATGACCTGTAATTCACAAATGCCCAAAATACCCCTTGCTTGCCAAGCCCATAAGTTGAGTTCTCCACATCATATGAAGGCATACCATACCATTCTAGAAAGCTAAGACAATGAGGAACAACTCTTATGTTGACCAAGAATTCATTTGAAATCTCCTTGAGGGGCAAAACTAGCTTGGAAGTCAAGTCACTTTCACAGACAAAAATTCAGACACCCCAGATGACCTGTAACTTGCAAGGACCATAACTTGAGTTCTATAAATCTCCTTGAGGTCTTCCACCACTCAAATTAAAGGTCTTGAGATCCTCTACAAGTTTCATGTTGGCCAAGAAGCCATTTGAAGCTAGCATTTTGACTTATCTTGCTTGGAAATTTGACCTAAACTAGGGGATTTTACAGAGAAACCCTAATTTAGTAACTCCTCTTCTCCTTGATTTTTCTTGAATTCTCCTTGTCATATCTCCATATCTTTATTCTCCATGTCAAATTATGAACCCCACATCTCTCCAATAGCCTTGAATGCCCTTCAAATCAGTCAATTGACCTAGGATTGACCTAGGGTTGACCCAGATGAAACCCTAGTTGACTGTCTTCAACTATAGCTCTTATGCTTTCATCAATGACTTGCTTTCTTCTCCAAATGACTTTATAAGTCTCTCAAGATGTCTAGATGCTCTCCATGCTTTCATTTCACAGCTCATAACCCTCTTGTTGATCCTCAGATACCCTCAGCTAGGAGATGGACTCAAGGCTTGATCTGCTGAACTCTTTGCTTTCAAATTCTTTCCTGATAGGCCTCATGATAGGCCTCTAGAGCTGAGAATAATGATTGGTCCCCTGTTGAATGACTTGCTATGCTTATGCTATGCAGATGGTTAGTCTATGTACATGACTCTATATGCAAATGCTAATGATAATGAAACATAAATCCAAGGAATAAGGTTGAGCAAATTTTAGGGTGCAACAATGTGGACAACTATTGGGTCAACCTTAGCAAGCTTCATGTTCATTTGGGCTATCATAAGACAATACTGTCCTTACCAGCTCCTACGTTTCTTCGAAAAATACAGCCATAGAATCATGGACTACTTCTACCCTTACATAAGAATCTCATTCCATGAATTCTTAGGTGACAGACTCAAAAGAAGTGATGCCTATGGAGCTGTTGAAGCTTATCTCAGTGCCAACACATCCAAGAGTGCAAAGAGGCTCAAAGCTGAGATAGGAAAAGACAGCACAAACCTGGTTTTAACAATGGATGAATATGAAAGAGTAACCGATGATTACAACGGCGTAAAAGTCTATTGGGTTTGCAGCAAAGTCATGGCAGCTTCAAGATCCATGCCTTATTATCAAGAGCAAGAGAAGAGATTCTACAAGCTCACTTTTCATAAGAAGTATAGAGATACAATAACAGGTTCACCGTAGACTTGATGCTAGTTTGAAGTTGAATAATATTAGTTGAAGATGATAATTATACATAAGTTATGTTAGTCCTGATTTTGAATGTAGAAGTTGTACATATCCTTTAATGGACTATCTTTGTATATATAGTTTCAACAGATGATTTGTAATATTTATTGAAAATTTCATGTTATGAGTTCGAATGTTTATGAGAAGCTTAGGTAACATATCAATTTTACACAGTTTTCCCACTCTAAAACCTGATAACTGTAACTCTAAAACTTAAGCAGAAAATAATATGAACATTTCCATTTTCTATACTGTAATTTATAATGTCCATTTCTGAGACTGAAAAAAGTGTTCTAAACAAAGGGAAAAAAACAGAAGTGTCAAGTGCAGTAATAACAAGGTTCGTACCTTCTTTAAAATATCTTCAATTATCTAGCAGTCCAAAGCTACTGGGTGGCCAAACCTGATAGAAAACAGTTTTGAAATATCTTTACACTAGATTCGGATAAATAGAACAATTTTGCAGTTGAAAGAGAAGTGTCCAAGAAATCAGCTTTAAACTAATAATTTTGATTGCAGCAACAGTGGGGTGGCAAAATTTAAGCAATGTAGTATAGGCATATATAGTATATCTACTAAATATAATTGAATACCAAAATACTGTCTATATAGCTTTTTCATGTCAAATACTTTAGGTTCTTACAAATTGTTCTTGCTCATCCAACGCATGTAAAGAATGTCTTGACAGTATCAAACCAACTTAAATATTTAAACCAAATATATTTTGTCCTGAACTCACTATTCAGAAGTGTACAAAGATCGATGAAGTTCAGTTATTCTCAAAAGGCATCCCTTATAATCCTCAAATGGATCTTTTCTTAATATTAACTTTCAATCCATGTTTCATATGTAAAACAACAGAAACACTTGGGATAAGAGGATGATCTTCCACCACTTGAACATGATAATTCAACAATATTGCTACAGCAACCATTTTCATCTCAATGAAACTTATACTCTTACCCAAACAACTACGATTAAGGCTGTATCATCCATATTTGATTGTGAATCTCCATAATATCATGAATTGCTTGTGACCACAGCCATTACCACAACTGATATTTAAAAATTGTTTCGGTACACCAAAAAAGTTTCATATTGTTTAAGACTTGGAAACCCATTTTTGCAACAGAACCGAAACATCATTTGCAAATTATATTTATGAAAACAAGTTGATTTTTTGAGAAAGGAATGAATGATATTGTTTACCTTGCTTGCTTCAAAGAGAGATCAATTGTAGCACCCAATTGTTGAGATGAATGGCGATTGAAGCACCGAAACGTTGAGATGAATTACTAGTGCTTGATATTAAAACGAAATTGAGAGAAGAAGAAATTTGGAGAAGAAATTTGGGGACGAAATTAGGGTTCTTGGTGTAGACAGAAATTTGAAGAAGAAAAAAATTGGGGAAGAAATTAGGGTTCTTAGTTTATAATTTGGGGAAGAAATTTTATAGAGTAATTTGAAGAAGAGGTTTCTACTTAAAGTTTGAGAAGATGAAGAAGAAATTAAATGCTTTTATTTTTTTGTGTTTAAAATAAAAAAGAATATTTAATTGAAATGTTTAATATTTTTTTATAAAAATAGTTTATTTAATTAAAATCTATCTCATTGAAATATATAAAATCCAATGGATTTATAAGATCCATTAACTAATAATATAAGATCCAATGGATTTATAAAATGAGATGGATGGATTGAATCCATCCATATGAGTTAATGGATGGATTGGATCAAATCCATTAAATTATTTTTTGTCTTATGGATGGATTGGATGGATAAATTATTGGATGGATTGGATGGATAATATCTAAATGGATTTTATTGCCACCCCTACAAAATATATTACTATTAAAGTTTGTGACTGAATTTTAATATATTAGTGATGGATTTGTATCCTCTCTAAATTTAAATTTTTTAATAGTGCCCTTTATTATATATTATTTTATGTCTGAGAAACAAGCCCATGACCTTTAAATATTTTACCATAATTGTGTAAGATAGTTGTTGTGATAAATGGCGTGCAACTTATTTTATCATGATAGAGTGGTAGAAAAGAGCATACTTATTAATATCTCTATTTTGTCCTAATTGATCAATTGCTCTTTTCTAACCGTGACGAAAGTTAGTAGTGTTGTTACATCACAAATAAAATGAGAGCATATCTATGGCTTAATTTAACAAGGTTTAAGTTAAAAATCTTCTAGTTCCAAGCCAAGAAGATCCTATAAAATTTTACGTAATACAAATTAGTCTTGATTTCTTCTAATCCTTGGACAATTCCTCATTTAAGATGTATCTTGTTAAAGGTGTTATCCACAAATTATGTCCACTACAAGGTATATCAAGACTTTGTTGGCTAAGAGAGAGCATGATCAAACAATGAAATACTTGGGCAGACAAACCATCTATTCTAGGTCTTAATCTTGGAAAGTTCCTCTAATTGTACCTTGTATATAAAGACAACCTGGCTTTAGACATAGAAATTTAGACTTAAAACCTGGCTTTAAATAAAAAGTTGTATAAATTATAAGATATTGTTTGTAATTAATTGTGATTTTTGTACACCAAAATATTGATTTTGAATATTTTAAATTTAAAAATATAATTTTATTTTGATGGAAGAAAATTAATAGTTGGTCAAAAATGAAAAAAAAATTAAATGCTAGGATTATATTTCTTTCGTTTGTAAAAAAATCATTATGAATTAAGTATACTGGAATGTTAAAATGGTAAAAGTACTTGTTTGTTAAAATATTAGTAAAAATAACAAAATATAATTTTGACTTTATTATGACTAAAGTTAATAGAAAATTATTCAAAATAAATGATATTTAATAACACATTTAGTTTTATACCAACTTTTCATTACTTTCTATATCAATTAAATTTAAAAAACGCTATAAATATGACTAACAAAAAGGCAGAAAGGTAAAACTTGTACAAGCATGGCAGAGAGGTATGTTTCTCAACTTTTTGTATAATCAAATTTACTAAATTTATTTATAATAGTGAACGTATGGTGTATGATTCTCACTTCATCTATTTTTATTCCTAAAAAATTTGTAGTTTCTTACAACAATTTTTTTGAAGATTATATATCTTGAGGTTAAGATGATCAATATATTGCTCATAAAAGTACGTTATATGTATTGTTTATATACTCCTTTTTATATGAATCATCTATAACTGCACTATAGTATACTTAAAGAAAGAGAGTAAAATCAGCTTAACACAATCTATGTGCAATTTAGCCATATTAACTGAATAATATATTGTAGGTTTTAAATAAAGATATGTTAACAAAATCTACTAGCAACTTAGAACTTTAATTGAGTACTATTCTAGGTTTTGAATAATGTAATGTTATGCAATAATCTATTATTGACGGCTGCCACTACCGTTTTATTTTTGCCACACAGGCTGCAACAATAAGTTGAAAAACATACATATATAGTTGAAGTAAAAGTTGAAAAATATTAAATAATATGTAAAGTAGCTCAGGACTGATGGCAATTTTAGAGTAAATTAATGAAACTTTAGTCAAGGTCGCGTCAGGAGAGATGTTTTTTTAATCATCAATATCTGATTAATTTGATCGACTAATTTGATTTGAGGTCAGATTTGATATCAAGTAATTTTAGCCTCTTCTCGATGGCAATTCCACTAAAATTCTAGATTTAGTCAAAAAAAATATAATTGAAATTTTGTATTTTTATGGTGCCCATTTGTAATTGTAGTTTTATTAATCGAAGAAGAAAGAGAAGGTGGAGCCACATATATAAAAATCAGATGGAACAATCATGCATTGTTCATATAAATAGTCGAATGAAGAAATATTTACTATAAGTCATGATGCTATGGTTGATATGATAGTTTTCTCTATAAATCTTGCTACAAATAATAAGTTTTATGATAAAACTTTCACCCCATCTAATTAAAAATTGATGTTAATGTCCTAGAACATAGCCTTTTAATTTTTTTTTTTTTAAAATTAAATTTTATCCCTCGATTTTTCAGTAAAACTAACAGAAAATGTAAATGTAACCCAGGATTTGAGTTTTGACTCCTAACACATGTAATTTCGTGTTTTATTTAAAACCAAAATGACGCCTTTATTTAATTTATTTTTTTAATTACAATATAAATCATCATATATTCGCTTATTTATTGGTAAAATCGAAAAGAAAATTAGCTTAGCTTTCGAGATTCGATTCCCACAGCACTACAAAATATATCTTTGGTAACATTATTTTATCACAATCATTTAGTCCACAATTGTAATATCTCAAAGCTGATTTTACTGATATTTTTTTTATTTTATTTTATTAGAAGACATTTCATTGCAATTGTGTGAAACAATTGTGGTGATAAAACAAGTGTTACAAACTTTGAATCCCAACAAAAACATTTTTCATTTTTCTTATTAAATAAAGCGTAATTCGTAAGTTCAACAAAAATTGAAAAATATTTAACTTCGATTCTATTTATCCACCATGGTAACATGTTCTTCATTTCACTAGGGTTATTCTTATCAACTATGGTGAAAGATTTTACTGTCAATTAAAAGAAAACAAATTCTTTATTACTTCATAACATGCCCTAAGTGAACCACACACCGATGATAGTGAACTCTTCATCTTCACCATCTTCATTCATTTTGGACAAAAATCTTCACCATCTTCATTCATTTGAAATGAAAATTTTCACAATCTTCAATTTGTGATCACCATCTTCATTCATTTAGTCTCTTTCTCCTCTTCGTAGTACAATATGTTACTTTTCATGATTGATGTTCTTTGCTTTTATTCCTTTTTGTTGATGTTATCGTTACTTTTCATGGCTTATTTTCATTGATTTCATTGCGTTTTTGAAACTCCGTCAACTCCACCAGAACAGTACAATCACAATGGACATATATATTGCAGTGCTCATATTGTTCCGGGTTCACAATTATTTACATTTTTTTTGTTAAATATTATATTGTTGTGATGGGTATGCGTATGCTTTAGGTTTAGTGTTATATTATTGTTATGAATATGTTTTAGGTTTGGATATGCTTTAGGTTTAGGTTTTGGTGTGTCATTCACATTATTCTTTTGATATAAATTTCAGAATATATTATGGATCATAGTTGGATCAAAGTTCATAGCTTAGATTCGGTATATGAGAAAGGAGTTCTTGAATTCTTTGAATACGCTGAACAAAATCTTCTTGAAAATGATAGCATCTTTTATTGTTCATGTGTTATTTGCAGAAATGTCAATAAAGGTACAGAGAAAGAAATATTCCATCACCTATGTTGTGATGGTATATGTCAAAATCTTCCCGAAAATGATAGTATCTTTTACAGTGAGCTCCTTTTTGTTTACATTTACTTGTTTAATGGCTTGTGTTAGCTTTGTTATATCTTAATCTGACAAAATATACCCCAACTCTCATGACGTGTAATAATTTTACCGCATTCCTTTACTTTTTTTCTGATTGCATTAGTTGTTAATTCAAGATTAGTGTAAAATCAACCTTTTTCAAAAAGAAACAAAAAAATGCTCTATCCAACGTCATACATTTTTCTCAAATCAAACCATTTCAATTTTTTTTTTCAAACCATTTCCACTATCTCAACCTCTCAATCATTTTCAAACCCTCAAATTATTTCATCCCGTTCTGGTTCAAGACAAATAAAACCTCGATCAACATTGAATGCCTTTTTCCCAATTAAAATTAAAACACCTAATCATGCTTAAACACAATTTCGAAGGATGAAAAGGGAGATGGTCTAGAGCCGTCAATTTCATTCTTCGATTATTTAGATACGAGTTGCATTACTCGACCATTTGAACGATTGTCATCTATTAAAACTTTCAATGGGAATCACCTTGTCTTTTCCTCAATAGGACTTAAGTAATACTCGTTTTTCATAAAAAAATTGAACGAAAAAGGAAATGGTCTAGAGCTTTCTATGAGTTACCTTACTCTACCATCCGAGTATTTATCATTCATCCAAAATACGTTAAAAATAACAAACACTTTTACAATTAAGGATGAAAAGGGAGATGGTTTAGAGCCTTCCATTTCTCTTCTCGATTGTTTATATACGAGTTGTCTTACCCAACCATTCAAGAAATCTTCATCCAACAAAATACTTAACAAATCAAAAATGTTTTCTCACCGCCGCGCGATTGTTCAAACTCTTTTCACAAACAAAAAGTGATTCGTGTCTAGAAGATGCAAGACAACGCTTCGTCCACATGAATGTGTGATTAAGCTAGTGATATTTCCCGCGAATGTTGATTTGTAAATCCATTACGCCATGATGCAAACGTTCCTTTCTCCACTTGTTTTGGGTAGAAAGTGATATTATTTCATTGATTGAGACAAAATAGTTTTCCCTAAAATCGACCCACAAACAAATATTTTCTACCTAGAACTATGAAGCCTTGAGTTCTCCATTGCACCTGGAGATACGTAGGTGTGAGATTGAAAGTCTCATCCGGTGCCCTAATAAAAAATAAACATTTATGTCCTATTATTTTTTCCCTTTTAATAACTCGAGAAGCCTAACATTTTTAAAGCTAACACTAATGCGCACAACTAGCCAAATAGTTTCCGTTGAGAACAACGAACGTGAACGGTGTTAATGTCTTCCCCTTGTGTAATCGACTCTCGAGCCCTAATTTGGTTACGACGACCATATCTTAGTCAGTTTTAGGGGTATTATCGATATTTTCCCTCTCCCTCTTTGGGAATAAATATAGTTCAGTGGAGACTATGTTCTTCCCATCCCGCGAGCATCATGCTTTTTTTTGAGGTGCGACACTTAGGGTTTGATGACAAAGGAAATTGATGATGGAATGAAGTTGAAAGAAAAAAGAAAAATTAAAAGAGTGAAATGAAGTGTGTGACCCTTCAATTCTGATTCAGATCAAGTTGGTAATTTGATTAGGGTCAAATTGAGCAGACTAGAAACCCACAAAAAGTGATTTGAATCATGGGTTTAGTGTAAAGTTTTTGATTTGAATCAAAATCAAACGTCTAAAGTCCCAAGAATTTGATTCAGATCACAACTTTAGTTCAAGACCAATGATTCGAATTAGAAGACTAAAAGTTTAAAGATTTTAAGAAAAGTGAGACCTTTTCACACACCAAAATACTCTTTTTTTTTAAAAAACTTTTATGTGGATGAAAAGAGCATGTTATGTTATGAAAGAAAAAGAATGATTCATTTTATAAATGCATTTTAATGTAAATGCAAATATTCCTTTTAATGAAAAAAATGAAAATGCATGAATGTATGAATGATTCATATGAATACAATGAATGGACGACATAAATGATAAACCAATACATTGATCAATATAAAAATCGATGAAAGTACATGCATAGCACAAACACAAACATATACAAATAAAACAACACACATAGGTAACACAATAAATACTCCAATGCATATATAAAAGAATTAAAGGAGGACTGAAACGATCTTACCAATTTTGACTATATAAACTTAACTTGTTGATAAAGATACCAAATGCAAATCAACAACAAGAATAATCATAAGCTCTAAACACGAACAATTAAATACAAATTGGGTAGAGTTCCTCTTGAATGTTTGAAGGACATTATCAGACTTTCCTTCATAAAGATTCAGATGAACTTGAAATGACAATACCATAATCATTAATGATTAATACAACTTTTATATCCCGAATCACTTATTCAACTCTTAGAAAACTGATAAGCATGTTAAGTAAAGTCCTTGATATTTTGTAGATAGTTGAAACTTCGGAGAATCATTGCCAATAGTCACAAAAACTGACTTCATCTTCTTTTACACAACGACCATGGAAGATTAGGTTATAAGAAGATGCTTTTATTTCTGATTCCCTTTCTCATAATACTTTTTAGCATATTATAGTGAATTCATGACAAAAAAAATTAGGATCAATCTTAAACAAACTTAAAGAAATAATATCACAAACAAGCTGCACATATCTCAAAAAAACTTTTAGTTCAATCCTAGATGATTAAAGATTTACACAACATCTTAAGTATAATTAATACTTTGAAGACAATTCTAGTAAGGTTTTACTTTGAAATAATCTATGTAATGCATTGTAAAAGAGTGATCAATCATAAGTAATTTAATGTGATTTTATGGGGATTCATTGAATTGCATAAGCTTCCATAACGTTTAAGAAAACTCGTCTGGGATCATAGGAAACATATCATCAACTTTTAGAGTCGCTAGAGATTGAACAAAAGTCGAGCTCTAATACCAATTATTGGATGAGAATATAAAAACAACAATGTCTAGAATGAGGTTGAATAGAACCAAAATCCTTTTAGACAATTTAAAGACTTTTTGGTCCCATAAAACGAAATCGGTGAATTTAGAAAGCGCAAAAGCAAAACACAAAGACGAGATCTTTGAAGCATCTCAATGAATCAAGTTGCATGAAATGATACATAAGAGAACTTATAGAAAGAATCATTTCTAGCACAAGTCATTTATATGACATACAAAGCCACTTATAAATGAAGTGATTTAAAAAAAAAGATATTACTTAGATGATCTTAACAATGCATAATTAACTTCATGATGATTTATTAGAATTAATAAACCACAGATCTAAGTTTATACATTGAAACACAATAAGCAAGATCTAGTCTATATGGTATATAATTTGTGCAAATGCAAACATGCAGTAGAAAATATTAGATGAATAATGCTTGAAAAGAAAAAGAATAGAGAAAGGAAAAGATACATAGAGATATATAGTGCTTCAACATTTGTAATCGCTTTCCCTACATGCACTTTTCAAAGGATGATGTGTCGGAACATAATCATGATCATCCACAATGATGAAAATTTGATTACAATATTTTGATTACAAGGAACTATCATACAATAATTCCATTTGATGAAGCAGACACTATACTGCTAATTACACAGTACAAGATCCTAGAAAATTTGATCCAATAACCTTGATATCCACAATAACCTTCTCCAAGTATTCGTATGTGGCAATCCACCTGATCCCACTGATTGTTTGTCTGAGAGATTTCCCTTGCTTAAGCATATATTAGACAACTTCCAACTTTGTCTGTTAGCAACCTTTCTCCAATGCCGCTAAAGAAGGATAACTTCCAATTCCGTCTTACGGATCATTGATACTTCATTCTTCCAAAGTTTTCCTAAGAGTATAGTAGAAACTCTTATCATATTAGATAACTTTTCAATCTGAAACTACACTCAAGAAACGATACTTGCACCTATTACAAATAAAAAACTAGTTACACACAAATAGTGGCGAACCAGAAATATTTGGTTGTGGGGGCAAATTTTTTTGTTATATACATCAAAATAAAAAAAATATGGCGACTTGAACTCAAATATAGAATTCTACATAAAATATCATCACACTAAAACCACTAAGATATAAGAGTAAGAACGATATTTTAAAAATTCTCAAAAAATAATCTATAATATGTTGAACAATCTTTTCGATTAAACGTTTTTTTATAAAATTTAATAATTATACATTCACAATATACTTTTTTTATATGTATATTCAATTAAACCATATTATAGGTAAATATTTGTAAATTAAGGAACTAATCTATAAAAATAACCCTTTCACAATTAAATGCACGAGTAAACAAATTTTACGCCATCTAACACATAACTATTAATTTTTATTTTGTACTGTGATGTGTGTAAAGCTAAATAAATTGATTATTTAGACATAATAATCAAAATTAACATTAATTTATTCATATAGGTAACATGCTTTTTTTATCTGGACAAATTGAAAAAAAAGATAACTTAAACAAAAAAAAAGCTTTGTGGGGGATTGAGCCGCCTTTGCAAACTATGTGCATCTGCCCTTGTCCACAAATGCATTAGATACCCTAATTTACCACTAGTCTTCATTTAACTTAATCTTTAGAGAAGGGTCCTTAAACAAGGAAAGAGACAAACATTACAAGAAAATTGGCAAATTGCGACGGTTCATTTTGATAGATTACGACGGTTAGAACCGTCGCAATTTGTAAGTTACGACGGTTTTAGTCCTATCGCAGAAACGTGCGTCACGAGGCCGTATTGCGATGGTTGTGAAAACTGTCGTACAAACCGTCGTTATTTTTACGACGGGTAGCTAACTGCCGTAATCTCCATATTGTGACGATTTTCAACCGTCTTAACTTGCTTAATGATTTTTGTTTTTATTGTTGATTGCGAAAGTATATTGTGGCGGTTAAACCGTCGCAAGTTGCAAATAATTTTTTTATAAAAAAATCTATGGTATATTGTGGCGGTTTGAACCGCCGCAAGTTGCAGATATTTTTTTAAAAAAATCTGCACTCAGTTTAGGATTCAAAATACAGCTATTGTAGGTTACATTAATGACAATCATCAATATTTATGATATTCACACAATAAACACAAACATTAAAAAGTTTTCAATCATTAACCTTGCGTTCTCTAATTTTGTAACCACATCACACATAGCATGTATACAATATCCAATCGCATACGCAACAATTCAAACATATATCACATCAGTTATAATTCACACCAACATTTAAATTGAAACAAAACCAAATCGTCATAAAATGCTCAATCGAAATTCAATTAATCTAATAACAGCATCAAACACTACAACACTAATATACTATTGCAGTGTAGCATACGAACATATGAATGTCTACTTCACAATTCAACCTTCTCACATATGAATCTACAGTAGTAGTGAAAAGAACCTAACCAGGACTGACATTCATCCCAGTCAGTAGTAGTGAGAAGAACCTGCAACACGTAAGTAAAGCAATTAAAATGTAAGTTGATGCATAGTTACGAGTACGACACAACTAGGTTGATGCTAGAATTTGCAATTCAATTGACTTACCTGAATTTGAAGTGCAGTACCAAAATCACCATTGACTAACGCTTGACAAAGCTGAAGGAGCTTATCAGAAACCCAAAAAATCATTAGTGAAGGTAAGACACTCATTTTGAATTCTTTGACAAATTTTTTATGTTCTATGTATACTTCTACTTTGTAGCATATAAGCTTTATAACCATTTATGATACACGAAAGAAACCCAAAAAAATCATTAGGATTCTAATACAATGATAATCAAATTGGTGAAAATAGGCTATAAAGTTTTTTTTTTTATATTCTTAATGCCTATCTTCTACATCTTGGAGAAGGCTCGGTATGATTTCCTTGAGTCTCATAGCATACGACAACTACTTAGTACATATAACCATCACTCATAATCTTTTTAAACAAATAAATATCATCCTTCTTATAATCTTTTGCCATGTCAACAACTATAGAAATCTATCACATATTGAAAGAGATTTAATAATAAAGAAAAAAGGCATTGCAATTCAATTAATATAAACCATTGTTGTCAAATATCAGCCATGGACGCACCATGGTGGATTGTGGTGGCTGGTTTTTCAACCACCTCCATGACCAAATTGTGAAGTATGGCGGTTACATGATGTTTTATGTAGGACTTTTGCCTTTCTATCATGTTATGTCATCTGCAATAGTTAACACTGATATAAACTATTGGCCTTACAGAAAAACTCAAATGACATACCTTTCTAGCAACTAAGAATGAAGGCCTCTAGATGACAAAAACATCAATGAAGTGAATGGAAAAAGATGTAATTCTCCATCCCTGGAAAATTAGTATTCAAGAGATATAATTAGGTGCTTGAAACTAAGAAATATGAAGCAAGATATGTTAGGAAAGCAGTTAAAACTGAACTTGTTACTAGTGAGGACTTCTTCTTTCATAGAATTGAACTTGTTACTTGCAAGTCATTAGGGAATTTGAAGCAAAATAATGAAACTAATTTTAAATGACAGTACATAAATGCTCTTAGGTTCATGTTTCATCTATGATGGAAAATAGAACTAATAAAGAACATGGAAGCTAAAAGTCAATTCAAAAGAAACTTATCTACGAGCATTTTCTATGTAAATCTACATTAATTAATTAAGAGCTGAGATTGAAGTCATGCAAATTTACAAATTTAAACAAAAAGGAATACAAGATCTAAAATATTGAAGTTGATGTGTTATATTTACATAACCTCTAAGAAATTAACGAGAACACATGGTTGAGATATCAGTCAACTACATAATGAAAAAACAAATATTTAAAGCCTTTTACCACTAGGTTAATAAAATAGTAAACACTTATTTAATTTAATTTTTGCACAATTTAAAGCAAACAAACAATTTCAAGTAGGAATTACCATGGACTGCATCAATAGCCAGTATGTTGCTTAACAAACTCGAAACCTTCTCAGATTCATTAATTTGTCGCATCCATATATGGTTTGAAATTACGGACCGCATCACTGGATGTGGCCGCAATATATTAGAGGCGGACGACATGACAACCATAATTGCAGTGTGAAATGAAATGACATGGAATTGTTGCATCAAAAATTCCTCGCCACCGTAACAAACTGTATCACTGACGCAACAAGAAGAATATTTATGTGCCTTTTCATTTTTGAAAAAACAAAACGACCGCAATTTGAATTGTAGAAACTGTTATAGCTGCATCGCTTACACCCGCAACCTCATCCACAGCTGCAAAGACAATTTAAAACTATCATTCAATTGCAAGTGTTACAATTGTCAATTTTAAATCTAGGAAAGTCTAACTAAATCATCAAGTTCAGTTCCCGTAAGACTAGAAATTTTAGTCTGCAAGTGAAACTAATAAGTCGATCACAAATTCCATAAAAAATAATCTATCTACTTTTGAATAGTAAATATTTATCATATTAATTATATGTGATCAAAAGGTTGAACTTGAGTTGTAGATACTGATTTTCTACTACCCCCATTTCAAATTTAAGTCCACCACAAGGTAATAAATTCTTTCACAAAACGTGTAAGCGGGGAGTACCATTACCATAAAAAAAATAGTACATAACAACATGTAATTAAATAAATAAATAAAACAGAAGATAAAAGGATATAACCTGCAAAATGAGTGAACAAAAAAGGAAGATCCTGGTGGGTTCACGTGGCTGCACACTGCGAATTGATACATACAAATTTGACACACACTGCGAGAGTATTTGAAGTTTTCTTACGGCGTAAGCAATAGTTTCTGGTGATAAAGCAACCTAAGAATGTTCCACTTGCAGAAAACTTAATATATATTCAAGAAATAATTTAGTTAAACCTAAGGTTCTTATTTCACTATGCCAAAAAAGACCTTTAGCAGCGCTTTAAAGCGCTGCCAAAAGTGGCGCTGCTAAAGGTAAAGGCTACACTTTTTTTCAATGAAAAAGCGCTGCTAAAAGCTCCCTTCAGCAGCACCTTTAGCAGCGCTTTTTTAGCCCTTTAGCAGCGCTTTTGTAAGCGCTGCATAATTCCCCCAACCATCCTCCCCTTTAGCAGCGCTTTCAAAAAGTGCTGTCTTAGACCCCCCCTTTAGCAGCGCTTTTGCAAAAGCGCTGCCATAGCCCACCCTTTAGCAGCGCTTTTTACAAGCGCTGCCTTAGACCCCCCCCCCCCTTCCAAACCAATAGCAGCGCTTTTGTAGCGTAATATTTGTGACCTTTAGCAGCGCTTTTATGTAAAAGCGTTGTCTAATGTCCCAGATTTAAAAATTTTTTTTTTATAAAATATTCACCCTGTTTTGTATATTTTACCAACAACCTGCTTATATTACACAAACCTGCTTATAATTCAGGCCTTTATTTCAACACTTTGCCCTTATAAATAAAATTCAAACTTTGGCCTTAAATATACAATTCAAACTTTGGCCTTATATGTACAATTCAAAACTTTAGATACATTGTAACTCATGACTTTGTTCATAAACATTTTAATATACACATAAACCTGTTTAAATATGTTACAACAAAATTCGATCCTCAGAATTACAACAACACAAATACATTCAATTCACATATAATTACAAGTCTTCCAATCCAATAACTCTATACAATTCTCAACCCAAGAATAAATTGACACCATTCCTCTTTAATTTCTTCCAATTTTTCTTTCGTGTAAGTAGCGCACTTGAATTCATCATAATACTACATAATATAACAGATCGAATAAGATTTAAGTTTAAAACTAATTACTCAGATGAAGTATCAGATAATTATCAAAATGAATCATATAACTTATATAATGAATTGATCCATACCAGGACTGAAATCTCAAATTGACTAGAAAGAATAATTTCCCTCATAAAGCGCAATACAAAATATCCACAGTCAATACCATTGCGCTGCCGAGGACACTGTAAATGGAAAAAACAAATGCACATTTATCCAGATATATAGTTTAAATAGTTTTATCAAGTAGAAACATGCGAGAATATACCTCCACTCTGATCCAGTTGATGTTGTTAGCCTTACTTTTTGGCACCGTTGCATCTCTTTGTGCTCTGAATATTTGTATAACTCTAACATAATATAAACGCATATTTAGAACAATGTCACATAATAAATAAAGATATATAATTAAAGACAACAGTATATGTCATCACTTACGTATCAACAAAGTTTCTTAGATTTTCATATTTTGTTGTATCACCATCCAATGAATCTATATAATACACTATTTCTTTCGTCGGATTAATTGCGATCAACAACCAATGTCCACTATAAAATAAGACAACAGTTTAGAAGGAAATGTTCTATATATAGAAAGGGAAAAATTGAACAATTATAATAAATGAATTTAGAATAAAATCTAACCCATGGCCAGTGTTATATGGCAACAAGAACAACTTCTCCGTAGTCGCGCGCATAAATCTCTGCACTGTGTACTCTTTGACTGTATCTGGTGACTGGTCTATTATACGTGAGTTGACACAGCTAGCAGATAAGAATGCGAATACTGAAGTCAATTCATTCGGGACCAATAACTTGTCATACAAGAACCTAAAAAAACATAATCAACATTAGAATATTAAGTTAAACGAGCAAATTTTAAAATGTTCAATTATTTAATTAAAATGGATCGAAGTACCTGATGTATGAATGCATAACACCGACGCCCAGTTCAGAATGGTTGAAAACCTGATCAAAATCCTCCTTAGCAATTGTTTCGGGATATTCAAAACCGAAAATACCTGCCTCCATATGTATTTGACGGACGCCACCCTCAGGCACATCTGATGTTCCGACATATGTTTCAAGGCACATCCTAAATCGAGGAACAATTGCTTTTCTGGGAACCTTTGAAGTTTCAGGCATCTTACCCTTGCTGACTTGTTGCGACTGCTGATCATGAACCTAAAAGTCATATATAAGTTCAGTAATTAATATTGTATAACAAGATAGTCATGTAACTGTAGTAGTACCTGTTTCTTTGATGCAGCTAAATCGGTATCCCGCACAATAATTCTATCATCTTTTGATTTGGATTTTGTAGGAGTCTAAGATCATCATGTAAATAAGAAAATGTAAATGTAAGAATAACTTTCATGTATGAATCATAAAAAATTTGAGTATTAAAAGGTTCAACCTACCTCATCATCTATGCAAATCAGATTTTCCGGCCATGCCACATACGATCCTACTGCGTCTCCCACCACTGTTGCGCCTGAAATATCATCTGGTATAGGCAACAACACACTCCCCTCTAATGCAATATCAATAGATACTTTCAAAAATCCAGAAGGGAGCGGTTTGTGGTGAAGTAAGTCTCCCAGAAAGTTATGCATCTTTCCCTTGCCAACCATTCGATGAGTAGGTGACGATAAATATAGCCGGCAAAGTGAAATGCCCTAAACAAATAATGATCAGTTAATGTGTCAATTAAGTAAAGTGTGCTAAATTAATTTCAATGTAATATATACAATTACCTCTGGAAGCTTCTGTGGACAACCGGTACTATCTTTGTCACTAGTAGCTCTACCCTCTGGAGCGCGTCTTTCCGCCATGTATCTCTCCTTATCCTTCTGTAACTCACGGATTTACGCTTTCAATTCCTCCAAAGTCTCCATCACTTCTTTATTGGTTGGATTTTTTTCTTTGGCTGCTTATACAGTTTGGATGGAGTGACACCAAACCCCTTACCCCTCACACGCCCAGAATACTCAGGAATATTCAGCACCCGGCTCAGTAAGCTCCTGCAATCATTGTCCTCGGCGGGAGTTATGGTCTGGGACAGAGTCTCCTGAAATATAGATAAAAACATATATAAATATATTACACACTTTTGATCAGTTACTAACAAAGATAACGTTGTACTTACACATTATTCAAAGACTTGTTGAACTTCTTCTTGAACGACTCCATCTCGTCCCACACGGGCAGCCTTCCATACAACATGGTCCGGAAGAGATGTCGCATCACTCTTCTCCTCTTCCAACTACGCATTAAGACGGATAATAAAGCATTGTATCCTATTATATATACTTACTATTTTTTGTAAATATATCATATTAAAGCATTTATATGTACTTACTATTTTTTGTTCTAATCGTGCATATCCCAACCGGCCCTTTCTGTATGGATATGCGGGATTTGATGTCCGTTGACGATTTACGCCACTAACAACCTGAAAAAACAAGTTTATCAGAACTCCTGTACATGGAAGAAGTATATACTATTGGAAGTATATACCCGTTGACGATTTACACCATTGGAAGTTAAGTACAAAATGTGACATTTTTGAAAAAGGCCTAAAATAACACTAACTTCCACCATTGGAAGTTAAGTGCAAAAAGTGACATTTTTGAAATAAAGTCAAAAATAACACATAACTTCCAATGGTGGAAGTTAAGTACAAAATGTGACATTTTTGAAAAAAACCTAAAATAACACTAACTTCCACCATTGGTAGTTAAGTGCAAAAAGTGACATTTTTGAAAAAAAATAAAAAATAACACATAACTTCCACCATTGGAAGTTAAGTACAAAATGTGACATTTTTGAAAAAAGCCTAAAATAACACTAACTTCCACCATTGGAAGTTAAGTGCAAAAAGTGACATTTTTGAAAAAAAGTCAAAAATAACACATAACTTCCACCATTGGAAGTTAGGTACAAAATGTGACATTTTTGAAAAAAGTAAGCGCAAAATGTGACATGTTTGAAAATAACCCTTTCTGTATGGATATGCGGGATTTGATGCCCTTTCTGTACTTACTTCAAATTCTTTTGATCTTCGCTTTGCAACAAACGTCTCCCATTCTTCCTCCGAAATCAAATCCGCGTACTTCATCGGACGCTCTGAGTCAACAAAGTTTCCTTCAGAATCTTTTAGAAACTTGTTTGTTAAAAACGCTCTAAATCCCCTCAAGCGTTTTCCGGCCAATTGAATACAATATTTTCTCCTACGATCTTCAATATTGAAAGATCTCTGCAAACAAACACACATACATATAACATGTTAGTATATTTAATTTAAAGACGTAAATGTCAACAATAATTAAACAATTCCAATATTATACCTGAATCTCGGTCCAAATCTTATCTTTAGCCGGTTGTAATGAAACAATTCTCCAATTATCGCAAGTAATCGGAACTTGCGAACGTACAAGTGCTCCGACGTAACTTGTTAGCAATGCACCGTTAGGCTTAACTAACTGGTCTCTTTCATTCCAATGGACATCATACTTTACTCCTTTATCTCTCGCACAAATGATTTTTTTCATAATTGTTATGCCTCTTTTAATATCGCCTTCCACGTCTTTTGTTGTTTGTTTTCCATCATGTGATGTTTCCTCGTTACTGGCCATAATATATATACCTGTAATTCAGAAAAACCAAAGTATCAAATGAATGACATACAAATATGTAAATAACAAATATATACATAAGAAATGTGTAAATAAGAAAAACATGGTATAAATAAGAAATAACAAAAACATGGTATAAATAAGACATGTGTAAATAAGAAAAACATGTTACAAGTACCTTTAACATCTCTTTCTTTTTTTCGTTGTAACGGGGTTTACTTGTCTCTTAACAACACAGACAGATGGATTGATCCAAATTCCCTCGTTATGATCATTTCTAATATATGATTCGTCCGCTCTAATATTCTCATCTGGATCATCTATAATATAAGATTCATTCTCAACATAAACATCCCCCTTTTCTCCAATGTTATCATCGATTACTTTGTTGGAAAAAAGAACTATAGACCATTTCGTACTTGTCGGATCAGTGACATAGAACACTTGTTTTGCTTGCGTGGCTAGAATAAAAGGCTCATCTTTGTACCCCACCTTATTAAGATCCACTTTCAAAAAACCTGATTTATCCATTTGTATGCCACTATTATTTTCAACCCACTTGCATCCAAAGATAGGAATCTAAAACTTCTCATAATCAAACACCCAAATGCGCTCGATAACCCCATAATACGAGGAAATGTGCATTTCTTCGGCAAGCACGGTGACACCACTATTTTGCATTGTACTTTTATCATCTTGTTCCTTGGTATAAAATGTGTATCCATTAATTGCGTATGCGCTATAAGAAAACACATGCAAACTTGGACCATATGCTAAACATCTCAACCTTTCTGTTATTGAAGCGGGATCAGAATAAAACTTTGAAAAAATATGCTCCTTGAACCATGTTATAAAACTTCGATTGTGCTCACGTACTATCCAATTTTCATTTCTATTCAGATTTAAACCTCGGAGAACGTTCTTGTGCATTTCAACATACGGCTCCTTTCTAAATAGAGTATAAGCAGCAGGTGGTAGATATGTGCGGTTTCCTTTCTTCAAGGGTCCTAATTCATTCCTTATTCCCATTGCTACCAAGTCCTTTCTTGCTTTAAGGCCATCCTTAGACTTTCCTTGTATATTGAGTAACGTACCAATAACACTTTCAAATACATTTTTTTCAATATGCATAACATCAAGAAAATGTCTTACATA
The DNA here is from genome assembly GCA_963859935.3 of Lathyrus sativus. Lineage (NCBI taxonomy): Eukaryota > Viridiplantae > Streptophyta > Magnoliopsida > Fabales > Fabaceae > Lathyrus > Lathyrus sativus. The sequence continues at coordinate 448,406,273 of OZ012736.1, read as the reverse complement.
CAACGACTTCCAATACGGCAACTCAAACAAAATTGACCTCTTCTTCCACCCACGCGTGACAAGCGTATGAGCAAAAGGCTTGCCAAACTTAGTACTCACATCTTTCACCTTTTCAGAAATTTGTTCGCCGGTCAATGTAGGTGGAGCTTTACGTTGTTCTGAATCTCCATTGAATGCTTTTCTCCACCCACGGTAGTGATGACTAGAATTTAAGAATCTAAGATGACCAAGAAAGACATTCTTCTGACCAAATTCCAACCGCGTCCAATCTGTGTTTTCTTCACAGATAGGACACGCACATTGACCTTTAATGCTATACCCCGATAGATTTCCGTATGCTGGGAAATCATTAATTGTGCCAAACACCATCGCCCTCAAATTGAAACTTTCTTTCCTATATCCATCATAAACCTCCACACCGTTCTCCCACAAACTCTTTAAGTCTTTGATTAGAGGTGTCAGGTATACGTCTATGTCATTCCCTGGTTGTTTAGGGCCATAAATTAACATAGATAACATCATGTACTTACGCTTCATACATAGCCATGGAGGTAGGTTATAAGTCATAATAATTACAGTCCAAGTAGAATGTGAGATACTCTGCAGACCATGCAGATTCATTCCATCAGTCGATAATGCCAAGCGAAGGTTTCTAGCTTCTTCTTCAAAATCAGGATAATCATTATCAATTTTCATCCACTGTGGTGAATCTGCCGGATGTCGATACTTCCCATCTACAATTCTATCATCTGCATGCCAAGTCAGGTGTTTTGCATCTGTTTCACTACGAAACATGCGTCTGAATCTCGAAATTATAGGAAAATACCATAATACTTTTGCTGGTGACAATTTTTTCTTATACCGAGATACACCGCATTTAGGACACTCGTTTAATGATGCATATTCATTTCGAAACAAAATGCAATCATTTGGACAAGCATGTATCTTATCATAGCTCATGCCAATAGAGCATAACATTTTTTTAGCTTCATAGGTTCGATTGGGAAGAACATTATCCTCTGGAAGCATCTCTTGAAGTAGGGCTAACAACTCTGTGAAACTTTTATCCGACCATCCATTACCCGCCTTTAAATTGTACAACTTTAATACCGCAGACAATCTTGTGAAAGTAGTGCAACCTTTATAAAACGGTTTCTCTGCATCGCTTACCAACCTCTCAAACATCTTGGGACAATCTTGAAGATCTTCTTCAAGTGCTTCTGCAATCTCTTCGACTCGATCACAATCATATGTATCTCTGCCATTGTCCTTTGAAGCACATGTCGTATTATTCCGGGGTTTAACATTCTCGTTACTTATCTCACCATGTAATGTCCAACATGTGTAACTTCGATCAATTCCATGTCTCATTAAATGAGATTCCAACTGAACGGCGTCAACTCGACGCCCATAACAGCATCCTAAGCAAGGACATGTGATCCTACTGGGGTCTTTGGCGTGTTCAACAGCAAACTTAACGAACTTCGGTACCCCATTCTCGTACTCTTTTGACAATCGATTACCAGACATCCATATTTTATCCATACTAATTGAGTAATCTACACTAAACTATAAAATTTAAACAAAACAGAGAATACCTGTAAGGAAATCACTAACGTCTAAGAATGCTACGCAATAGGATGCTTGGAAACGATCACAGCTTTGCTCTTCACAGGTAACCCCTATAGCAGACAAAATATAAATTTTATTAAAATTATATTAATAATTAACCAAGACAAATCATATTAAAAATACTAGATAATCCACCAAAACAAATCATATTAAAATTACTAGATAATCCTTAAACCAAAATGACACCCTTACTAAACATTGAGAAATCCTAACTAAACATATAAAACCATAATAACATGTATATCATATAAACATTGAGAAATCCATCATAATAACATAATAACATATCAACATATAAAACCTTCACTAAACCTTCAATAAGTCATTTCTACACAACAACAACACTAAAATTTACTTGCATGCATGTCCTCAAACCTTCAATACAAAACAACAATATACGTATCATACTTGAACGCAACAACAAAAACAATTACTCAACAACAGTATACGTTATCAACACTAAAATTTACTTGCATGTCCTCAAAAGAAACATATCTACACAACAACAAAAATAATAGTATACCAACAATGGTGAAAAGAAAAACCATCAATATTTAGATAACAAATATTTAGATAACAAAAACAATAGTATACCAACAACAAAAACAATAGTATACTAACAATGGTGAAAACAAATATATAGAAAAACCATCGAATACCAACAATGGTGAAAAGAAAAACCATCAATATTTAGATAACAGTATTAACAACAACCTTCAAAACCTTTAATGTCTTCAAATACCAACAATGGTGAAAAGAAAAAAAACAAGAAAATCCCTTGAAACTGTCACATACCTTAACAATGGTGGAAATGCAATGCAGACGGACGGATGCACTCGAAAACGGACGGTGAACGAACGACGGGCGACGGTCGGACGGCGGATGACGGCAACATAAAGTTTGAATAGGACAAGTTCGTTCGCCAGAGGAGAAAGACAGAAGAAAAGAAATGTACACGACTGTTCTGTTTCTCTTAAAATTCTGGAGGGTATTTTAAAATTATAATACTAATACCTATAGCAGCGCTTTTAAAGGACTTTAGCAGCGCTTTTAAAAGCGCTTTCTTAGGGTGCCTTAGCAATGCCATATAGCAGCACTTTATAGAAAAAGCGATGCTAAAGGGCCCCCTTTAGCAGCGCTTTTTAAAAGCGCTTTCTTAGGTCCCCCTTTAGCAGCGCTTTTAAAGGCCTTTAGCAGTGCTTTTAAAAGCGCTTTCTTAGGGTGCCTTAGCAATGCCATATAGCAGCGCTTTATAGAATAAGCGCTGCTAAAGGGGACACCTTTAGCAGCGCTTTTTAAACGCGCTTTCTTAGGTCCCTCTTTAGCAGCGCTTTTTAAAAGCGCTTTCTTAGGCCACCCCTTTAGCAGCGCTTTTTAAAAAGCGCTTTCTTAGGGCCCCCTTTAGCAGCGCTTTTTCAAAAGCGCTGTCTTAGGTGGGAAATTTTTTTTCTTTTTTTTTTACCCACCCTTTAGCAGCGCTTATTTAAGAAGCGCTGCTAAAGGGTGCGCTGCTAAAACTCATTTCTGGCGTAGTGTTTGCTTTTCATTTTGATGTAGTTGATAAGTGTTTGCAAATAAATTTACTGTTGAGAGGTTTTCTTCCAGATTTATCCATCAAAATTGCTCCTAACATGGTAAATGGAACCTATCATAATTCAATGTAAAAAGATTAGAGAAAATATTATTACTAATTAGTATGGTTAATTTTTGAGAACTATAAGGAAATTGATTACTTGTATAAAACCATAAGCTATGGTACCGGATTTTGCTGATGAAAGCCCTGAAAATCAAGTTAAAACAGAATAACCAACAACTATGACGCACAAAACATGTTTGGGATCATAGTGAATTTGATGAGTTTTACAGTCAACATCCATTTGGTTTTACTTACCTGCAGCAACAAAAGTCTCAGCTGTATAGAATCCTATGCCATTAATTCCAACAGATTGTTGAAATGCCATTAGTCCAACGCCGATATGAAATTGTTACAAATAGTTTTTATTATACACACAGATTGTTGAATTTGAATGAGCTTAATTTCTACAAGTGAAGTATGTTACTTACAACTACAGACCGCACATATCTGCTTTGGAACAAATCCAGCATCTTAGCCTTAGGAATGAAGACAAATGAAACTTATAAAATGGCAGAGAGGATGTTAATCTTAGAACTTCTCTTTGTATTTCAAAATGTCTTACTTTTGATGTGTTTACATTCTGTTCTTATATAGAGATTACAAGATAGAGAATATTAAATGCTATGACAATTAATGCTAGTGGGTCCCTAGGAAATATTTGGCTGCCCAAGAGCATCTGGCTTTTGCGCTTCCCCATACCGATTTGAATTTAACCCACAAAACTCCCCCTTAAATTCAAATGTTCCTTCGATCCATCATACCCAACATCTTCTTTCCTCTGTCGAACAGCTCTTTCGATAGTAGTTTTGTGAGGATATCTGCTGCTTGATCTTTGCTTGCAACATGCTTCAGTTCGACGCTTCCTTCCTTCACATGTTCTCGGATGAAATGAAATCTGACATCAATATGTTTGCTTCTTTCGTGGTTCACTGGGTTCTTTGCTAGTTCGATCGCTGATTTGTTGTCCACTCGAATTATTGTTGCATCTTCTTGTTTCGACTCCATTTTGCCCAACAGTCTTCTTAGCCAAATTGCATGACACACACACCATGATGTTGCGACATATTCTGCTTCACACGTCAAAAGAGTCACAATTAGTGGCTTCCTCGAAAGCCAAGTGAAAGCAGTATTTCCCATAAAGAAAACATAGCCTGAGGTGCTCTTTCGATCATCAACGTCTCCACACCAATCACTATCAGAATATCCAGTTAGCTTGTAGTCTTCTCCTTTCGAATAAAACATTCCAAGTGACACGGTTCCTTGGACATATCGAAGTATTCTCTTCAAAGCTTTCAAGTGCGTATAAACTGGCTCTTCCATAAATCGACTCATTATTCCCACACTTAGTGAAAGATCAGGTCTTGTGCATGTGAGGTAACGAAGGCTTCCAACTAGGCTTCGAAATTTGTTTGCTTCGACACGCTCTCCCCCATCAAATTTCGAGAGCTTTGCTCCAGGCTCCATTGGTGTCGAAATTGGATTGCAGCTATCCATGTTGAATCTCTTTAGGATGTCTTTGGCATACTTCTCCTGAGAGACAAAGATACCATCATCTTCTTGTCGAACCTTCAGACCAAGAAAGTACTTCATCAGACCTAAGTCTGTCATCTCGAATTCCTGTGTCATTGCACCTTTAAACTCTTCTATCAATCGATCATTGTTGCCCAAGAAAATCAGATCATCAACATAGAGGGCAACTAACAACATTTTCTCTTTATCTTTCTTCACATACACAACATGTTCATAGGGACACTGGTGAAAGCCATTCTCCTTGAAGTATGTATCAATTCTGGTGTTCCACGCTCTCGGCGCTTACTTCAGCCCATAAAGTGCTTTCTTCAATTCTAGAACTTTTCCCTCGCTTTCGACCTTCATGTACCCAGGTGGTTGTTCGACATATACTTCCTCTTCGAGCACACCATTCAGAAATGCTGACTTGACATCCATCTGATATATTGGCCATTCGAATTGAGCTGCATGAGATATGAGTAATCGAATCGTTTCCATCCTTGCAACAGGCGTAAATACTTCATCATAACCGATCCCTGCTTTCTGCTTATAGCCTTTCGCTACCAGTCTTGCTTTGTATCTTTCGATTTCACCTTCAGCATTCATCTTCTTCTTAAACACCCATTTTACTCCAATGGTTTGACTTCCTTTGGGTAACTCTGCCAGTTCCCAAGTATTGTTTCTTTCGATGGCTTTGATTTCTTCATTCATGGCTTTCTTCCAGTTCCGATCTTTCATTGCTTCTTCGAAACTGACATCTTCAGTGTCTTCCAACAAGCATACAAGATGTACTTCCTCTGTATTTTCATACAGGTCTTGTAAACTTCACAATCTGGGTTGAGAGGGCTCACTTTCATCATCAGAGTTTTCAGGTTTTGTCGAAGTGCTTAATGGTACAACAGTTGGTGATTCTTCGGTTTCGACAACAACCTCTTTCGAATTGTTCCAGTCCCATCTGCTTGCTTCGTTCACACGAACATCTCTGCTTACTATCACCTTCTTGTTTATTGGGTCGAAGAGTCTATAGCCTTTCGTTTTTTCATCATACCCGATGAGTATGTACTTCTGACTTTTGTCTTCCAGCTTCGTTCTCTTGTGATCTGGCACATGTGCATAAGCCACACTTCCAAATACTTTAAAATGAGATAATGTTGGCTTTTGTCCATTCCAAGCTTCTTGAGGTGTTAAGTCTCCTAGCTTCAAATGTGGACATCTGTTCTGAACATAAATTGCACATTGCACAGCTTCTGCCCAAAATTCCTTCGACATGTTCTTACTCTTAAGCATTGATCGAACCATGTCAAGGACCGTTCGATTCTTCCTTTCAGCTACTCCATTTTGTTGAGGTGAGTACGCTGCAGTCAGAAATCTCCTTATGCCTTGTTCTTCGCAGTACTTCATGAAGGCTGTCAAAGTATACTCTCCACCCCTGTCTGATCGAAGGGCTTTGATGCTTCTGTCAGTTGCTTTCTCCACCTTCACCTTAAATTTCTTAAACGTTTCGAATGCCTCTGATTTTTCTTTCAGAAAGTACACCTAAGTCTTCCTTGAATAGTCATCAATGAAAGAAATGAAGTACTTCTTGCCACTGAAAGATTCCGGAGTGATTGGACCACATATGTCAGTGTGAATCAGTTCCAAAATGTGTTTAGCCTGATACTCTGCCTTCTTTTGAAATGATGTTCTTGTTTGTTTTCCAAACACACAGTCTTCACAGAATTTTCCATCGAACTCCACATCTGGCAGTCCATGCACCATATTCTTCTTCGCCAATCTTCTTAGCCCATCTTGATGCAAATGACCAAAACGCAAGTGCCACAGAGATGCTTGGTCTTCAACATTAACATGCAAGCATTTTTCTTGAATGTTTTTCAGATTCAGCTTGTACATTCGATTCTTTCCCATCTCGACTAGAGTAACTAGACGTCATGTCTTATCTTTCAACTGTAGGTTTCGATCTTCCATGAGTATCAAATACCCCTTCTCTGTAGGTTGTCCCAAACTCAGAATGTTTGCTTTGTGATTTGGTACATAGTACACCCCTTTGATTGATCCTACTATGTTATTCTTCTGCAAGAAACATATTGTTCCTTTTCCGTCGACATTTACCTTCGAGGCATCTCCAAATGAAACATGTCCATCTCCCACACTCTTCATTTCTTTGAATAAGTGTTTGTGACCACACATGTGATTGCTTGCACCTGAGTCAAGGTACCACAGTGTGTCACTCTCTGCATCTTCCTTCTTTTGAGCCATCAACAAGACTCCTTCATTCGATTCTGATTCTAAGGCAAATTCGTTGTTTCTTCAACTCTTCTTCTTGATCAACAGTGTCTTGCAAGATGTCCCATCTTTCCACAGTTGTGGCAACTGTATGAGTTACATTCCTTCGCGTAATGTCCCGGTTTGTTACACTTGTAGCATTCGACATTATTGTAATTCGACCTGCCACCTCTTTGACCTCGTCCTGTACCGCGCCAGTTTTGTTGACTTGACTGTCCTTTGTCAAAGTTATTGTTTTGATAGCTTCGACCACCATCCCGTCCTCCACGGCCACGTCCTGTCCCACGCCAATTTTGAGAGAAGAGTGCCTTTCCTTCTTTGTTAGGTTCTGCTTCCTCAACTGCCTCCTCCTTCTTCTTTATTTTCTGTTGCTCATGGGCTTCGAGTGACCCTGCAACTTCTTCGACAGTGATTGTCGAAAGGTCCTTCGCTTATTCTATGGCACACACAATATTTTCGAATTTGTCAGTTAAAGATCTCAGTATCTTTTCTACAATTCGAGCATCTGTCATTCCTTCTCCATTTCGATTTAGCTGGTTTGCAACAATCTGCACACGCGTAATATAGTCCGACACGGACTATGTCTCCTTCATTTTCATCCTCTCCATTTCTCCTCAAAGAGTTTGCAAACGAACTTGCTTAACTCTGTTAGCTCCTTTGAACGCTTTCTCTAGCGTATCTCATGCTTCTTTCGATGTCATCGAACCAGCAATCTTTTCGAAGGCCGATTCGTCCACTGCTCTAAATAACATGTATAATGCTGTTTTGTCTTTCTACCGCGTCTCTTTCAACGCCTTGTTCTGGGCAGCTGTAAACCCAGTTGTGTTTGCTGGTTCTTCAAGCCCATCGCTTGTCACTTCCCACACATCAAATGAACCCAGAAGCGCCTTCATCTGGATGCTCCAATTCTCATAATTGGATTTTGACAGCCGTGACAGTGGCATTTGACTCGTCAGGCTCGCCATGAGCTCTGATACCAAATTGAAGACAAATGAAACTTATAAAATGGCGGAGAGGATGTTAATCTCAGAACTTCTCTTTGTATTTCAAAATGTCTTACTTTTGATGTGTTTACATTCTGTTCTTATATAGAGATTACAAGATAGAGAATATTAAATGTTATGAAAATTAATGCTAGTGGGTCCCTAGGAAATATTTGGCTGCCCAAGAGCATCTGGCTTTTGCGCTCCCCCATACTGATTTGAATTTAACCAACAAGGAAGGCTTTGAAGAGTTTCAATATTATCCTATAGGAAAAAATGAATCAAACATGTCAAATCAATTGAAATTTTTGCATGATTTTAATCAGTTAAGAAAGTCTGAATGTACCATAATTTCAATAGCTTCATGAGAAACATCAACATCTTCGCCTCGAAGTTTCCTTAAAGCTAGTTGAAACTCTTTTTCACGACCAACTTTTTCCTGAAAAATCATGAAAATGTCATAAGATGTTTTCATAAGCTCTCTTATAAAAGTCTCGCAAGTTATTTGTATTCATAGATAAGCGCAAAAAGTTAACCCAAACAAACGGTATAGCTTAATCCTTACCAGCCATCTAGGGGACTCGGGAATGAAGCACAAACCAACCAACAAACAAATGCATGGTACTAGTCCTTCAATATTTTAAGCCAAACCAATAGATTAGAGAAACCTTAATATATATTCAAGAAATAATTTAGCCAAAATGAGTGAACAAAAAAGGAAGATCCTTAGAGAGCCCAGCGGAATCACGTGGTTCGGAGAGCCCCCAATCTTGAATTTTGAAGAAGTTGTTACCAAGCTTTAGTTTTGAATTCATAATTTGCTTATATGACAACTTTATATCTATATGCTACTGTAATTGTATTTTCCTTCACTAATGCGGCCACCTCGTGCTAGTAGCTCCACCATGCAGAAACATTGTTCTGTAGTTGGTTTCATAAGTGCATCCTTAGGATCTTTATGTGTGTCAAGAAACAAATTCCAACTCGCATGCATTGACATCAAACTATATGTATCCAAACTTCTTCACCAAGAATTTCGTTACGAACTATAACTAGCATATAAAAACTAGGAGGTGCATATAATAACATATTCACGATGGATTAAATGTTACTCATAATCAATAGGAGCTCGAAAAACGGAGGGAGCATAACCAAAGAAAACCTATCTATTTTCAGGATCAATCACATTAAAAGGCAGCAGACCAATTGCAAAATCTCGGTGTAACACATACCCATCTTAGAATTAAACTTAATGTATTTGAATTAAAACTTAGTTAAGAGGGAGTCTACATGAGCATGTCTATTATATTTTAGCAAAGGCCCTGTTAAACATTAAAATTCCAATTTACAAAGCTAGCATCGTCAGTGTTAAAGCTAAGATAGATGATAACCTCACCTCCAAACACATAGGGAAATAAATCCTTGATTTACAAACTCACTCCTACAACAACAACAAACCACAAAAAATGGAATAACAAGTCAATATTCCTCTCCACGTGTATTCATTCATTCATTTTTCATGATTATAAAATACATTAATTCAACCTTTATATCAATTTGCTTCATTTTGAATAACAGGATATATTTATTAACTACTCTTTTGAATCTAAGTGGTTCATGAGTGTCCATTATTAACGGATAATATGTAGGGGGTGAAAAAATGGATGGATTGGATGATATGGATTGGATTGTTAATGGATGGATCAAAACAATCCATTAATCCATTAACAATCCACTAAACTCTCTTAATAAAAATCTAATCCAATCCATCCATTAAAAGATAAAATCCATCCAATCCATCCATTAACATATTTCTAATGGATGGATATCCATCCATCCAAAAAATTAATTTAAAAATTCTTATTTTAATAAGTGACAACATAATATCCAATGGATTTATAAAAAGAGATGGATGGATTGAGTCCATCCATATGAGTTAGTGGATGGATTGGATCAAATCCATTAAATTATTTTTTGTCTTATGGATGGATTGGATGGATACATTATTGGATGGATTGAATGGATATTATCTAAATGGATTTCATTGCCACCTCTAATAATATAGGTTCAAATCTTGACTAAAACAACTTATTTATTATATTTTATTTCTTTTATTGATCCAATTCTAAGTTTACACAACTTCTTCCCCTTTAAAGCTCTAAAACATAATTACCTCTAAATTAATGAAATTTCAGCCATGAAACAGAAGTACATAACACTATAAGAGTGAAAATTCAAGTACAATAATTCAATTTAAAATTCCATCTTTGCAAACACCAGTCCCAATTACTATGTAGACAGGAATGTATCAAATCATATTGTACTTTAAGAACATTTGGAAATAAAACTCTGATCGATTATTGCAAAGCAATAAAGTCACACTACTAAAAATAAGACATTTGGTTAAATGATTTTACATCAGATTTTTAGATATATGATGTGAAAAATATTTGTTAAAGGATTTTACATCAGATTTATAAACAATATGATGTGAGAAATATTTGATTTAAAGATTTTACATCAGACATATATTTCCACTGATGTAAAAAATAACACGGTGGCAGTGTCGTAAATAATAAGAAATTTTGTTATAAAGGATTTTACATCGGGCCATTTATCCCAACCGATGTAAAAAGTTCTCAATAAAAAATAAATAAAATGGGTGAAACATTTTACATCGGGCCATGTACGCCATCTGATGTAAAAAATAATGCGGTGGCAGTGTCGTAAATAATAAGAAATTTTGTTATAAAGGATTTTACATCGGGTTGTTTATCCCAACCGATGTAAAAGTCCTAAATAAATAAATAAATAAAATAGATTAAGATTTTACACCCGACCAATTTGCCCAACTGATATAATAAGATTCTAAATAAAAATTTAAATAAAATTGATTAAATATTTTACATCAGGCCTATTTGCCCAACCGATGTAAAATGTTTCTTAAAATCCCAAAACCCTATCTGAAAACTTAAGATTCTCGCACTCCCAAAAATCTCTTATCATTCTTCTTCTTTGCTTCCACCGTCTCCGTCTCCATTTTTCTTCTTCTTCGCTTCCACCATCATTGTTTTTCTTTTTCCTCCGCCGCCACCGTCTACCATTCTTCCTCCTCCACCGCCACCGTCAGTCATTCTTTTTTTTTTCCGCCACCACCCATCCCTTCGCCGAAGATGAGGTGAATCCCTTTTCCGTAAGTTTCTCATCGTATTTTCTCTAATTAATTATTTTCTCTATAGTTTCTCTATGTTTATTCAAAATAGGATTGATACTCGTACATGTATATCATAAGTTGTTCTTAATTAAAATAATAAATAATAAATAAAAGATACTGGTGATGCTACTCATAATAAAATTTTTTACATCGGGCTGTTTACCCCCAACCGATGTAAAAGTCCTCAATAAATAAAAAAAAAATAGATTAAGTCATTTTAATTGAAATTTTTTTAAGTGATTTATATTTAATTGATAATAATTGCATGATATTTTAATTTTGTAACATAAAAGGATTAAACAAAAATTTCAATTCTTTAGTATATATCATCTAGATTATATTTTTTTTAAATTCATATAAAATGTGATCACATGCACTAATTATGAAATTGTATAAAAAATACAGATATTATGAGATGCTTCTTCATATTAATAAAAAATATAGATTAAGTCATTTTACATGCTTCTTCATATTAATAAAAAATATAGATTAAGTCATTTTACATCGGGTTGTTTATCCCAACCGATGTAAAAAGTTTTTCAATAAAAAAATAAATGGATGTAAAAGTTCTCAATAAATAAATAAATAAAATAGATTAAGTCATTTTAATTGAAATTTTTTTAAGTGATTTATATTTAACTGATAATAATTGCATGATATTTTAATATTGTAACAAACAAAAATTTCAATTCTTTAGTATATATCATCTAGATTATATTTTTTTAAAATTCATATAAAATGTGATCACATGCACTAATCATGAAATTGTATAAAAAATACCGATATTATGAGATGCTTCTTCATATTAATAAAAAATATAGATTAAGTCATTTTACATCGGGTTGTTTATCCCAACCGATGTAAAAAGTTTTTCAATAAAAAAATAAATGGATTAAACGTTTTACATCGGGTCATTTTGCCCAACTGATGTAAAAAGTTTTTCAATAAAAAAATAAATGGATTAAACGTTTTACATCGGGTCATTTTGCCCAACTGATGTAATAAGTTTCTCAATAAAAAATTAAATAAGATTTATTAAACCTTTTACATCAGGCCAATTAGCCCAACTGATGTAATAAGATTCTAAATAAAAATTTAAATAAAATTGATTAAACCTTTTACCTCAGGTCTATTTGCCAATCGATAAAAATGTTTCTTAAAATTCCAAAACCCTATCTGAAAACTTAAGATTCTCCAACTCTCAAAAATCTCTTATCGTTCTTCTTTTTCGCTTCCTCGTCTCCATCTCCATCTGCCGCCACCGTCTACCATTCTTCTTCCGCCGCCACCGTCCGTCATTCTTCTTCTTTTTTTTCGCCGCCACCAATCCCTTCGCGGAAGATGAGTTAAATCCCTTTTACGTAAGTTTCTCATCATATTTTCTCTGATTAATTATTTTCTCTCATCATATTTACATAATGTTGATGAATTAGTTAGCCATATACTGACACAAGAATGCAAAAACCAAATATGTTTATCGTGTAATGCTACTTATTTTTAATCCCCAATTTATAAAATACAAAAAATTAAATATGTTTATTCAAAATAGGATTGATACTCGTACTCGTACATGTATATCATAGGTTTGATACTGGGACTCACATAAAGACAAACCTTACAAACTAGGATTGACACTGAGACTCACATAGAGACAAACGAACATTTCAACTAGATCTGGGAGGGATAACATTTCATGCATTAAAATTATTTTGGATCTTTCACATGTACATTAGTTATTTATATACATACATATAAAGGTTATAATATTCGATACAATGATTTTTTTCATGTTGAAGTGTTTATATAAAAGTGACCACTCTTTTGTGAAATACTAACTGCACTGTACACTTACACTTGTATACCATACGCATAACCTCACCTTTCTTTCATTTTTTCTGCTAAAAGACATAACCTTAAAAACCACATTTTTCTCACATGACAACACATACACACTTTAATATAACACTCTCTCTGGATTTTTGAAATAGAAAAAGAAAAGAACATAGAATACACTTCTTCTTTTCTCCGACATCCACTATTCATAAATCATTCCACCATTTTCTTTCAAACTCATGAGCAAGAATTTTTCACCTCATATGATGAAGTCTATGATAGCTTTGATGCTATGGGAGCTGTAGGAAAATATTCTCCGAATATTTGCTTACGGTATGTACTGGAAGGTTAATCCTCTTATATTAGGTGTTCTTTTCTTTTAAGTTGCAATGTTTTTTTAGTAAGCACTATCCAAGTGTATGTTTATGTTCCATTTTCTTCACATAAGTCATAGAAATAACACAAATAATATACCATTTGACCGCCATAACCACCACCTTGTTTTTCATACAAACACCGCTTGATATTTTTTCTCTCATACTCAATACTACCACATCTCCATCTCATATTTCATTCTCTCACAAATTAACAATCATCTCATAAACAAAACCAGGAAACACTCTTTCAACTATCCAAGATTCATTTTTTTTCCAACTTTTTCTTCTCCTATGATACCAATTTCTTTTTCTACACAATATAACATTTCCACTTATCAACCCAAAACCTCCCTCCTACATGATTTTGGCACCATACACTCATTCACATTACCACCTATGTATAAATTTTTAGTCCTTTTAGATTGGCAATTTGAATAGTACTGGTTGCTTTCAATATATATATATATATATATATATATATATATATATATATATATATATATATATATATATATATATATATATATATATATATATATATATATATATATATATATATATATATATATATATATATATATATATATATATATATATATATATATATATATATATATATATATATATATATATATATATATATATATATATATATATATATATATATATATATATATATGCGCGCGTTGATGTTATTCTTCAAAATGTATACATGTTGATGTGATGCTTTTTCCAAATGTATATATACGGTACTGTTAGCCATACTCTTTTTATTAGTAGTGCCATTTAATTTTAAATTGTACATACATACTTTTTGTTAGTTTTTTTTAAATATATATATAAAGTTTCTTTACTGTAGGATATATATATATATATATATATATATATATATATATATATATATATATATATATATATATATATATATATATATATATATATATATATATATATATATATATATATATATATATATATATATATATATATATATATATATATATATATATATAGAGAGAGAGAGAGAGAGAGAGAGAGAGAGAGAGAGAGAAAACACTTGGCAAAGTCAGATTGATTTGAAATTTTTTTTTATCATAAATAGTAGAACCAAACTCAGTGAGCTCTAATCCTTTTCGTAAATAACTAGAATTGTTAACTAATCGGTGTATTCAAAATAAAATTGTTTATTCAAAATAAAATAAAATTGTTAACTAACCATGCATTGCTTATTTTTATTATTTATGTTTGGTTTGTTGTTCATCTCATGTGTATTCTTCTAATAGGTTGTTTTTGCTTTCAGTTTGGTTGAATTTTAAGGTGTTGTCACCGCCGCCACCGTCCGTCATTCTTCTTCTTTTTTTTGCGCCGCCACCAATCCCTTCGCCGAAGATGAGGTGAATCCCTTTTACGTAAGTTTCTCATCATATTTTCTCTGATTAATTATTTTCTCTAATCATATTTACATAATGTTGATGAATTAGTTAGCCATATATGTACGGACACAAGAATACAAAAACCAAATATGTTTATCGTGTGCTACTTATATTTAATCCCCAATTTATAAAATACAAAAAATAAATATGTTTATTCAAAAGCGTACATGTATTTCATAGGTTGTTCTTAATTAAAATAATAAATAATAAGTAAAAGATACTGGTGATGCGACTCATAATAGTAGAGAAACTAAATTCATGCGTTGCTTATTTTTATTATTTATGTTTGGTTTGTTGTTCATCTCATGTGTATTCTTCTAATCGGTTGTTTTTGCTTTCAGTTTGGTTGAATTTTAAGGTGCTGTCTCCTGTATGTGTTTCCACGCACATGTACAGAGACCATTGGAAATTAATAGTCATTTGTCCAAGAGACAATATTGTGGTCGTCTTTTGTTCACTTCATCGGGAACTTAATCCAACCATGAAGAAAATTGTTACAAAGTAAGTTTATATTTTATGTGAATTTTGTTATAGTATATGTTATATCTCATATACATAAAATTTTACAAAAGTAATTTCATATTTTATGCTGCTCTATATGGGTTGTTTTTCTGAATTAGTGCTTTCGGGGTTTATCAAATGACAAATGGAAATAGAAAAAAGGCTACATGGCTCCAACCCAAAGTAAGCATCATGTAAGTTATAATTTTATATTTAATTTTATCATAAGTATTCACTAATTGTGTCATTTATTTTAGACAAGGCGACAACATAACTCTATTGACTGTGGATACTATGTTATGAAAAATATGTTGGATATTGTCTCTGCCAACATAATCGAGTATTGGTTGCAGGTAAATAAAAATAATTTTACTTTGTTATTTACTTTGCGTTTGCAACTTAAGGTGAATTTTCAAAGAATACCTTTATATTGCTATTTACATATTGTAGGTATTTGATGATCCAACAGAATTAACACAAGATGATTTGTATGATTTGCGACTCCGTTGGGCAAAATGTTTCTTTGAGTTATATAAAAATTAAGCTTTATATGGTGAGTTATATAGAATTGTCTATGTATACCTGATTTGAGTTTCTTGATTTTGGCATTGTCTGCTGATGTTTATTGTTATTATTATTTATTGTCAGCAAATGTGATTTTGGTGTTCTCTACCGAAGCTAGCTACAATGGATTTCTTGTGGATTGCATGTTAGTATTCAAGTGTGGTAAAGGACTTATAAATGGTTGAATATTGAAGAATATGTGTACTAGATTAGTACTTTTGTAAATCAATTTGTACTTTTGTAAATCAATTTCTTGTGGATTGAACAATTATATGTATACTAGATTAGTACTTTTGTAAATCAATTTGTTCGTGTTGAAGAATATGTGTATCCTAGCTATTTGGTGCAATGAAACTAAAAGGTTAGTTGAAAAAATATAAAAAATTGCATACCAAATAGGGACTAAAATTTGGTATGTGTGATGTTGGAAAAATATGAAAAATTAGGTACCAAAAAAATTACAGGGATTCCATATCGATTCGGATAAAAATTAGTCTAAATATTTAAGAAAAACAACCTACATTTTACATCGGGTGGGTGTGCCTAAAAAATGATGTAAAAACATAAATTTTGAAGACACGTAGCACACCTTTTACATCGGGTCAAAAAGGAAACTGATGTAAAAAAACATACCTATGACACCTTTTACATCGGGTCAAAAAGGCAACCGATGTAAAAAAACACACCTATGACACCTTTTACATCGGTTCTACTGACCAACCGATGTAAAAAATCACCTAAGACACATTTTACATCGGTTCCGAATAACAACCGATGTAAAAAGTGCTTTTTTTTTTATAAAAACAACTAATAATAATATATTTCGCATCAGTCTTAACTATCAACCAATGTAGTAGATGTATTTTTTACATCGGTCTATGACCCGATGTAAAATGTCTTTGATTTACTACATCGCTTGGCTTTACATCGGACCCAGACCCGATGTAAAATGTGTTTTTGGCCCGACGTAAAAAGTCATTTCTGCACTAGTGTCACTTATCTTTTGATATTGGTATTGATGATGCGATCCTCTCACTGCTCGTGTTCGATTATGCATAAGGCAGGGAGGTTCGTTGAGACAGCAGAGGCGACTTATAATCTCCATACAAAACCAGAATCATGTCTTTTCTTTGATTTTCAGCAAAGGCGGCGCCTTTCTCCTTCGAATCAGCAGTGCGGTCACCCGAAATAAGACCTGAACCAGTTCCTTGTCACCATATACACAACTTCGTCACCGCTTAAGTTTTCCACTTTCCAGCACATCATACCTCATTATCTCAACAACTGTATTAGAACCAATTCAAAATCTAATATAATTCAAGAAAAAAACCTAATAAATTAAAATTAAATACTAATGAGAACACAAAAGAGATTTAGGGTTATAACCTAAAACCGATAATCACATATAATCTTTGCGTAAAATGAAAATTGTGGCTCATTACAATAGAACGCATGACAAAAGAGTCGGAGATCCATTCAGTATGCAACGAATCCAAGCGGTTCATTTGTTCATTAAAGTGTTTCTAGGAGAACAAATTTTAGATCAAAGGAAAAAATAGGGATGAAAGTTCTATATCAAAGGAGATAAGAGAGGAATTTCAAATTAGGGTTCTTCTGTTTTTTAATTTGATAAAAAGAGAGAATAAAGTGAAACGAAAAAGAGAGAGGGAAATGAAAAAAATGAGACGCTCGATTTCCAGAGAGGGAAATTGAGATTCCGTTTTTTTGTTCTGGTGGTCTATACGGTCATTATAACTTTTGGTTGGTACATGAAAATAATATCAACGAATTTTAAATGATGTTACTAAAGCTATCTTTTGCTATATGGCAATTTTTTTTCAGTTGAAGATTCACGACGGTTAGTCAAAACTGTCGTCTGAACTGTCGTAATCTGAAAGTTGCGATAGTTGCGTATCAACAGTCGCAACCTAAGTATCACAAATCAATAATTTTCTTATAGTGAAAGGATGAAGACGGTGAACAATGTCAGATAATATTAACAACAACTGACATTACAAGTGGTTTGTCAAGTAACTTAGTTTTGATGAAAGATGGACACAGACATAAGATTTAAACAAGATTATAGATGAATTGGTATTGGTTCTTGAAAGTTATCAAGAGATTGATCAAATCCTCAACAAGATCTGAACAAATCAATCTCAAAAACCCACAAAACAGGAACCCAAATTGCACAATCAAGATATAACAAAAAAGGTAAAAAAAAAATTGACATGGGTTCAATATTAAATATTGATGTTTGGTGAAGAAGAAAAAAGAATGGGGTAAAGATGAATACACTAAGATAGGAGGACAAAAATTACTATTTTTGTCTCTATGAAAAATCATAGATTTCCCACACTTATTACTTTAATAAAAAGAAACAAGCATTTAAATGAGTGATGGAAAATTGGATTTTTATGGTTTGATTCGAATCAGAAAGAAAATTTAATTCGAATCAATTTAGACAGACCTAAAAGGAGTTTCTTTTTAAGGCACATGATTCTGATCATTATTTGTACTTGATTCAAATCCAATGAGATTATGATTAGAATAATGTTTAAAATTTGATCCGAACCAAATGATCTAGAATGTAATCCCAATTTTCAACAGGTGAATGATTAGAATTAGATATTACACATGATCTGAATCAATTACGAGAAGTATCAAAATTTAAATGTTCTAACTTGTGATTCAAGCTACTCCTGTTTAAAAGACAAAATAGTAAATTTCATAGGCTCAAAAAGGAAATAGATAACAAGGATCAACTGATACAATATTAAATGCAAATGATTCTTAGTGATACAATAACATAACCAAACGATTACAACAATTGGAAAGCAAGGTTATAATCACATAGATGAATCGAAATAGCATACAAATTAAAAATACGCAATGAAACATTAATCAAATTGTAAAACATCAAAACTCAATATATACTTAAAGCATGTAAAAAATACAAAATGTTACTTTATACTTTCAGTTGTGGCCATCTCTTTTTTTCTCATTTGGAGACTGCCTTGGTAACATTCTTGAGCAATCTCTTGGTCCTCTTAGATCATCCTAACTCGGCCATTGGGTAGCAGATACTTTATCTTCAAATGTAGAGTGGATATAAGAGCCCACAATAAGTTAAGGGAGAGCCACCCAATAATGACGTTGTACGCTGACGAGGCGTCTAATACGAGGTACTTGATCTTGATTGTTTTTACACTTGGGTCCAAACCAGATGTCTTTTCACATGCACATGCATGCTTGCTTGAGATACCAACCAAGGAATCTTGAAACACACAGATGTCAGCTGAATCAAGCCAAAGTTTCTTTAAAACCTTCATGAATAAGATGTACGCTAAGCTTCCAGGGTCGATCAACACTTTTTTTACGTCCTAATTATTGCACTGCTCCATAATAACCATATGATTGTTGTTATGAGGAACGACAATAATGTATCTGTTAGATGCCCAAATTTGCTTATTTGAACTATCAAATGTGGGCATCTTTCATTCCTTTTTGTAGAGAAAGTGTTAGAATCATTCTTGTTTTTGTTGATTTGCATCATTATCTGAAAATATCTTGGTTCTTTTGATTTGTGTGCTATTGTGCAGGAATTAGGCATGAAAAATTGAAAAGTAAGACACAAGAATTATGACAAGGAAACTAAGTCAGCAGGAAAACAACAACAAGTTCGCACAACGAACTTGCTAGCGAGCCTGCAAGAAAAACTTCAACAAGTTCGCACAGCGAACTTGCCAGCGAAGGACAAGAAAACCAATGTACTGTTTATCCAGAAAGAAAAGGGACCTAAGTTCACTGTGCGAAAGAGGCAGCGAACAACTCGATGGAGCAAAGAGGAAGCGAAGGTCTAACGAACACCCCCAGACTTGATGCAATAAGTATTTGGACAAGAATTCGCTGTGCGAAGTTGGCAGCGAAGCCTTCGCACTGCGAAGGATTCTTCGCATAGCGAACATGTGGAAATCTATCATGGGAGCCTTCACTGTACAAAGGCATTTCAGATGCCAATTTGAATTGTTCGCTAGGTGAACACTTTGTTTGCAGTGCGAACATGACAGCTCAACAGTCTTTCTATAAGTAGTATGTGCCACTTTTTGTAAAAATATCTTTTTTTCTTGTACTTTCTTTTGAGAGAATTTTCAGAGCTAAAACTCTAGTTTCTCCATTTCTCATCATCTCTTAGCCATCTTTCACAAAAAAGAAGGTGGATTCCCATCCAATCTCAATTATTCGACTCGGATGTTGATCAACCTTCTTCCGAAACTTATTGCTCAAGCTATCATAGAAATGGGTGGCTAAAACCCCTCTTTTGTCAAGGTTAGAGGTAGC
Source organism: Lathyrus sativus (assembly GCA_963859935.3). Taxonomy (NCBI): domain Eukaryota; kingdom Viridiplantae; phylum Streptophyta; class Magnoliopsida; order Fabales; family Fabaceae; genus Lathyrus; species Lathyrus sativus. Next base: position 448,385,967 of record OZ012736.1, on the reverse strand, counting down.
TAGTTCAAATTTTATGTATTCTTCTTGATCTTTTGTATGTGAACAAAGCTTTGATCAATATAGATGAAGTTATTTGCTATCTTTTATTATATTTATGGTTTGGATTGCTTTAGACATGAACTTTTCAAGTCTTGACCTAATTTCTTCATCTATCAACTATACAAACTCTAGACATAGGTTTGAAAGTTGATATTCGCTTTGTATTGATCTTAATGATTATTGTTTCGAGTGTTATTTAGAGAGATCTTTTAACGGTCGAAATAATAACATTCACGAAATCGCTTTAGAAATGAAAGTTTTTGTGAAGATACACGGTTATGTTGGTTAAAACTACGTTCACATATTTGATCGGTTAGATATGTTTAGGACGAATTAGTGAACCCTAATCTTGACATGTTTTTTTTATCAAACTAAGAACAAATTTTATTCTATTTTATTTCTTGCAAACTCTTGTTAGAAAAATAGAAACCATTTTAAAAACCCCCTTCTTAAATCATTAAACCATTGAACGGTAAGCATCACATATTCTCATCAATCCCTGTGGATACGATAAAACACTACCGAATAATACTTCTAACAACACCCTTAAAAAAAAGGGTGATTTTTTACTATTACTCCTTCTCCAAGCCTGTCTCAAGGTCGGTAGTTTTGATTCTCGTCATCAAAACCCTTCTGGCATACTGATATGCAAATTGTTGAAATATGGAAGTATACACTTTTAAATAGTAGCAAGTGAAATAAAAGTAAGAGTATCGATCTCATCGATATTGTAATAACTTAATCTGGTTCTCACGTTAAAATCTTATGAATAATCATGAGCAAAATTGTAACAATAATAACGGTTTATCATAGATTCTAGTTGAAATACAATAAATGTTAAATATCATTGAAGAGCTTAAATCAATAGTGCGAGGCATGGTGGGAAATGATCAAAGTAAGAAAAAGAAAGAAAAAGAGAGATCAAAGTAACGAATTGGGGAGAGAGAATATTATGTGGAAAAATGAAATTTTAGAGAGGTAAAGGGAAATTTTGGAAGAAGGACTTTGAAAAGAAAAACAAATAAAGGAAATAATTTGGATCTTATTGTAGGTCAACATGTTTTTGGCATTTATTATTGTTAGGACAGTGGTAAAGTGTCGGGTTTATATTATCGTCTCCACGGGGAATATAAGATTTTGCCGCCGTTCGACAGTTGTTAAATTCGTAGTTTTATAATATCAAAGGGGTTTGGTTTTAAAGTCGGTATCTTGCATAAAAAGTTATAAACAACGGTAAAAATTAGGGTTTGTCGGTTTGAATAAAGATTGCGAAAGTTAAGTTTCGGTAATCACTTTGTATGCATACTTCCAATCAACATTTCATAAACTCTTTTTAATGATCAACACATTCACAATATCCTCTCAATATGATTATCTCTAACTCATATTGTGATGTTTACCATTTTGATTCATTGTTGATCTCTCACACAATCTATCAAAATGACAACTTTAAAGCTTAACATTTTAAGTGAACAAAACCATCCAAGACTATCTCTAGCTCAAGAAAAGAGACGGATGAAAACCTAGGTCAAGAGTTAGAGAATATTTCTCAATCATTAACCAACACAAAAGATTGTAAATGAAACAAGGTTTTCAACATATATTAATCATCCAAGAGTTTACAAATGAGGATCATCCATACACATACAAAGTTAGATGATTACCTACATCTAACCTTGACAACAAGATGAACTTAGCTACTCATTCTCATGGTAGCTTGGAGTAGAAGAAAATGGAGAAGATGAAGAACATCCACTTCGAAGAATCGATGAAGGATGTGATTCCACTTCTCCTTGATTGCACAAAATCAGCAAAAATGAAGAAGAACTGATGTTTTTAGGGTTCTATAGCTCTATTGTAATGTTACAAGATGATCCTTTCAAAAGTACCAAATATGGGCTATATAAAGCAACTAATAAAGTAAAAAGGAAGTGCTGTCTGCGCACATTCGCCAGGCAAACCATGACCTTCGCCAGGCGAACCAAAAATAACTTGGCACTTCAAAGTGCCTCTGGCTAGCAAACCGCCCTCTGAGGTATCGTGTATTCGCCAGGCGAACAATTCACTCATCAGAGGAACATTCGCTGGCTTCACTCGCCAGGCGAACTTTGGGTGGTTTTGCTACTGGAATCTGCATGAGGAAAGCTACCATTTCTTCGCCAGCACCTTCGCCAGGCGAAAGGTAGCGAAGCTTCGCTGGAACCTTCGCCAGGCGAACTTCCTATCATTTAAGTCTGGGAGTTAATTCTGAATTATTCGCTCCAGCTCGCCAACACTCGCCAGGCGAACATTCGCTGGCACTCGCTGAGCTTCGTCAGGCGAATGCCTTGATTTGCAACATTCTCCAAGCTGCTTTGTCTTGATCCCAAGGTGCTCTTATTAGTGTCAATCCTGCACACTAACAGCAACATTACACACACCATTCACTTGGATCCCATCAAAATGAAAGTAAACAAAGTTGACCACTAAATCAAATACTATTAGATGAAAATGATTAAAAATACTACTAAAAAGAAGTCAAATAATTAATCTAATTGGGATCTAACAATTATATTTTTTTTTAAGAGTGAAAAATATAATTTTACGCTCTAAAACTTTTTGACTATTTTTATGATTATTTAACTTTTTCTTCCTTATTTTTCTTTAATAAAAAATATATAATTTTCATTTTTTTTATCATTGATGGAGTTCTTCACTCTTATTTTTATCAACCTTGTTATTTTATGCTAACTTTTACTTTTCATCAACCTTGTTATTTTCATCAGTAAGGGAGTTGGGTGTTTTAGCTTAATCTATTTTTTTGTTCATTTACTGTCTTCAATGGTTGGTTTCACGTCAACCTCTCTTAATCTCTTCTCCAATTCTTCTTTATTTGACGGGGCTCCAAAATCTTGGCACTTCTTCATCTACCTTCAAATTCTCTAAGAATAAGGTTGTTACTTCTCAAACTCTTGCATTACATCATGGTTTGTGTATCAACACCATGATGGAAGCATGCAATAACATTCTTGTTATTGCAGGATCTTCTAAAAGCACTATCATCTGAAGAATTTTTTGATATCTAGATTTAAAGAAGCACGATGAAAGAGTTTACATGTTTGAAGTTGTACCAGCATATAAACCTCTCAAGTATCAACATGTGATCGAGATATCTGATGTAAGTGAAAAATAACCATCAAGCAAATCTAATCTTGCTGAGAGCCAGAATTGTACCTTATACAATGAGGCAACTTTTTAAAGAGATAAAGATGGTGTTGGACTTGTGAGTTCATATGGAATTTATTTAATGGTCTTTTTGAATGTCTTTGAATTATGGTGGAATTAAAATGTCAGATGCTATTAATTACTTTAAAATTTTATTAAAATTTTATTTAAAATTGAATAAAAAAATACAAGATTTGCAACAAAAAATATATGTATGCTTTTCATAAACCTTGATATTTGCATGCTTTCACTCTTATATTCATAAACCTTGACTTAAAGAAAGAGTAAAATCAGCTTAACACAATCTATGTGCAATTTGGCCACATTAACTGAGTAATATATTCTAGGTTTTAAATCAAGATATGTTAACACCATCTACTAGCAATTTAATACTTTAATTGAGTATTATTCTAGGTTTTAAATAATCTAATGTTATGCTATAAATGCAATTTTATTTTTGCGACACAGGCTGCGATAAAAAAGTGTGTTGATCGATACCATTTTTCTCTGTTACAATATACTTAAATTTAAAAGGTGTAGTTGGAGAATTTTTAGTGATTAAGTAAAAAATGAGCCAAAACTGATGATGTACGAATCATATATACATATATAAAGTTGAAGTAAGAGTTGAAAAATGTTAAATAGTATCTATAGTAGCTCTGGATGGATGACAATTTTAGAGTTAATTTATGAACATCGGCATTTCAATAAAATCGACAAGAAATAAAGCTTAAGATTTGAGTTTTAATTCTAAACACATGGAATTTGATATCTTTATTTTATTTAATTTTTTAAATATTATATAAATCATAAATTTCATGGTTATTAGTAAAATCAAAGGAAATGTAACTTAGAGTTCGAGTTTCAATTCCCAATTCTTACAGTTTTAAATTTTATTTACAATCAAAATGACACCCTTATTTTATTTAATTTTTTATTTACAATATCAATCATTTTTTTCCACGATGTTTTCTACCAACCGAAATATAAACTTCAAATTGTAAGAATTGAGTGCAATCAGGGTGATTGGATTTTTCTTGTTATTAAGCGGTGATTTTTATGTTCTTATTTTTTTTAAAACATTTTTATGAAGAAATGAAGTAAAGTGCATGAATATAAATACAAAAATATAAAAAACAAAGATAAAAAAATAAAAAAATAAACCTTTTTTATTAAAGATACTTGTTTCTACATGTCAAACAATCAATACAATAAAGTTACAAATAATTGAGTAAGAATGTGAGTACAGGAAAATTTAGATCAATTACAAAATTCTAACTATTGTCTTCCATTTCGATATAACTTTAAGAAAACGTTTTCACAATGTTAAAGAGATAAATCGATTTATCTATGGTGTTAATTATTTTACTTGCAATCAACATTCAAAATTTTTGAGAAAACACGCTAGGTTAATTGATTTAGATAGAGAGGAAACCGATTTACTTTAGGCAAAAGTTGGAATGGTAAATTTTTTTTCCATAAAGAGGTTATTCGATTAACCTTTGTTCATTTTCAAAATATCATTTGGAAGAGAGATTAAAAATCGATTTACATAGGGAGGTTTATCGATTTATCTTTTCAAAAACTTGAAATTTTTTCCTAAGTTAAAGTTTTCTTGAATATGAATTATGCACAAATGTTATGGCATACTAAGAAAAGTTTAAATAAAAGTTTGTGAGCATCTAAAACTTATAATTAATGAAATGCATAATGTACCGTAAAATTTTTCTTTATCTTGACCAAGATCATCTTTTGACAACATGAGATTTCTTCAACCTTGAGTTTTTAAGAATGATCAAATTTTTCTTCTTTTCCACATATTCGTCTTCATCAAAATATAATTCATCTAGAAGTTTGACATTACAATCCCTCCCTTTTTAATGATGACAAATCCATACTTGATGTTTGTGAGTTTTTTCCGTAACAATCCCCCTAGGTTTAATGTCTCCCCGTTAACCCATGAATCCTTTGAGTTTTTAACTTAAAGTTACTTTGAAAACTCTTGATGTACCTACATAAAATAGAGGCAAGGAAATACAAACATATGCAACATTCTGCTCCTTTTGACATTATCAAAAAGAAGAAAAAAAGGGTAAAAGTAGAAAAAAATTTAAAAACTAAGGTATACAAACATAACATAGATACTAAAGATCAAATGTATTAAACTTAAGTATAAACTACCAAACACCCTTAATATAAAAAAACAACCAAAAAAAAGTCTAAACCAATACAAAGATCCTAAAGAAGTTTTAAGCAAAATAACTTAAATATAATATCTTAAATCTTAATCAAATTCTCAGTCTTTCTTCATGTTATCATGTCCTTCTCCCTAATGATAAGCTTCTAAACGATCATTTCCTGATGAAAGTCCAACCATATCTTGTCTCAACACTACTACAAAATAAGTCTTTCGTAACACCAATATTACGACGACCATGGTATTAACCATGCTAATAGATTAATACTAGGCGCATATTTTTTATATTTACTAGATAACATGTCACAACAGTCAGAAGTTGCAATCGTAGTGAAAAATACAGAGTGTGAAATAGTTTGAATCCCATCACACACAATTAGCCATTTCTCATGATAAAATATATTTGTGACCATGTAAATCACCACGGTATTTATTTCCAACCGTGATGAAACGTGATATTTATTTATATATAAGAGAAATTATCTATCGCTTCAGTACATAATAGTCGTATATCTCAAAACAAAACCCTAACAACTCTTCACTCGTCTCTCAAGATGACACCCTAACAACTTTGTCACTTGTCTCTTTCATATAGACACCACAAAACAAGGTCATAACAACAAATCTTAGCTTATGGGTATTTACAGGTTCGTTTTCTCTGTAGTTTTTTTTCAAAATCTGTTTCAATAGCTTGTTCCATGATGTTTGAACTTTCTTCTTTTTTCGTCTTATAGGTATTGATGCTTATTACAATAAAGATGACGAAGATAAATTTAGCCTGTCAAACTTGTGTCAAATATCCAGAATGACATCCATTCAAAATATACACAAGTTTGTTGGTCTAAATTTATCTTCATCCTTATTTCATTGTTGACACGTTATTATGGGACTTGACATGTATGATATATTTCTGAAGCATTTTGTGTCTTGATATGTTTGTTGTATCATGTTTGTTGGTTATTGTTTGTTGTTGATGAATGTTTTTGATGAATGTTGTTATTAATGTATGTTTAAAATATGAATTTATTATATAGTATGTGGTTTGAGTTTTTTCCAATCCTTTATCAAATATATAACTTTCCAAATACATTAGAAAATTATGATAAGATAGATAATATTGTATTAGAAAATAAGTACACGTTCAATTCATTACAAATATTCTTCACTCTAAACTGCATGTTGTTCTTTGACCGTTAGATCTTGGTTTAGTGATTGTAGATTCTCAACCAACCCTCTCTCCACCTCTAATTTTGTTTGTAAAGTAAATAATACTTTGCAAAAAGAGTTAGAGTTGAAGGCAGGGGTTGTTGAGGAACTAAGATCATTAAACCAAGTTCTTATTGTCGAATAACAAAATACACATAAGGAGTTAAAGAACTGTTGCCAAGCATTGAATGTGTACTTATTCTTCTAATATAACTTAATTTATCATATTATAATGTTCTAGTGCAGAGTAGAAGGTTATATGTTTAGTGAGAATTGGTGAAATAAGCATTCCACATAATTTATAATAAACTCATGGCTATATACAAAAACGGTTGTCTATAACAACCATTGTTAAATTGTTACATTTTAATATACCACAACGGTTGGTTAAAGCAACTGTTGTGGTAGGTAGTGCGCTACACGGATACAATCACGGTCGCACACCCATGGTTGAAATTATCATACATACACTACTATAAACACTCTATTTTTCTGCGGATTTTGACAAAGTTTCCGCAGGAAACGTATTACCTGCGATTCTTCCTACTATTTTCTGTTTCCAGCTAAAACCTTGTGGGTAATTAATTTAGCAGGTAAAGTCGCAGGAAAATTTCGCAGAAAATATTGCAGGAAAATGTAACAGGATATATTATTATAAACCCAAAATCGCAGGTAAAGTCTCAAGAATTTCTGCGATCTTTGCTGCTACCTCAATTTTTGCAAGAAATAATGCTTCAAAATATAAATTCGCTGGTGAAACCGTAGGTACATCTGCAAATAAATTTCCACAGGAAAATCCGCAAGTAATTCCTGTATTTCTAGTAGTGACACAATCACACCTTACGTCACAACAATTGGACTTGCGTGATGGTATCTATCTTCCAACCGTTGTGATATGGATTTTTCGTAGTAGTACAAGTTAGTAAATTGAAGATCCATTCTATCAAACCCATGATCCATTAAATCTATAATAATATAGTTTGTTGGTGCAGTAGCTTCAGGTTGTTAAGGAGAAGAAGGATCAGTTGAATCTCCATATTTTATTTCCCTTCATATTTGGTTTATAAAAAATATAAAAGCCAATTCCACATTTGTTATTAGAAGATATTTTTCTACCTAGCTCATCTTCTAAACCAATTTGACATTTTTCATATTTCTTTATAACTTGGTTTGAAGGGATCCAATGAGTTCATCCACTTTCATGTGGCATATGTCTTGAGCTTCTTCAATGGCTGTTACCTTCATGGCAAACCGTTTAGGTAGTGACCTCAGAATTTTTCTTACAAGTTTCTCTTCATTCATCTTTTCCCCCAAAGCTCCTGAGGTGTTAGCTAGTTCAAGAACATTCATGTAAAAGTCATGAATGGTCTCATCTTCCTTCATTCTTAGACTTTCAAATTTTGTGGTCGGCATTTGAAGTCTTGACATTTTGACCTTGGAGGTTCCTTCATGAGTAGTTCTGAGAGTGTCCCAAACATCCTTTGCTAGTTCACAGTGGTGGACCACTCTGAAGAACCTCCTATAGGGTGTCAGTTCCAAAGTTGAGCATCCTTATGGATTTTTTCATTTGCTCCTTTTCTCCTTTCAACTCCTTTACCTCTCCTTGGAGTGAGTTTATAGTAACTAGATGCTCTCTCTTTTCAGCTTCTAGCTCTTTGATGAGCTTCTTCTGATGCTCTCCTTGCTGGTACAGCTCTGAGCTTCTGATGGACAACTTCTTATATGATTGAGTTAGTTCATCATAAGTTAGCTCCTCTTCACTTGAGTCACCATCAGATACACACACACACACACACACACACACTGTTGAGAACAGTAACATGTTTGGATGATTCTCCTTCTGATCCACTGTCAGAATTTTCATTAGACCAAGTGACTGTTAGATCTTTTCCCTTCTTCTTGAGGTATATGGGACATTCCTTTCTAACATGTCCATATCCGTCACACTCATGGCACTGTACTCCTCTGCTTTGGTTGGCTTTATCTTCAGTTTTTTCTTTGTCAACAGGCAAGCTTTTGAAATAAGGTTTAGCCTTAGCATCTATCCTTTTGGCCAGTTTGTTGAACTGTCTTCCAAGCATGGCTATTGCCTCTGATAGATCTTCCTCCTTTTCATGATCTGAAGCCTCTGCAGAGTTTAAGACAAGAGCTATACTTTTGCTCTTTTTCTCCACAGCCTGATCACACATCCCCACCTCAAAGGTTTGAAGGGATCCAATGAGTTCATCCACTTTCATGTGGCATATGTCTTGAGCTTCTTCAATGGCTGTTACCTTCATGGAAAACCTTTTAGGTAGTGACCTCAGAATCTTTCTTACAAGTTTCTCTTCAGTCATCTTTTCCCCCAAAGCTCTTGAGGTGTTAGCTAGTTCAAGAACATTCATGTAAAAGTCATGAATGGTCTCATCTTCCTTCAATCCTAGACTTTCAAATTTTGTGGTCAGCATTTGAAGTCTTGACATTTTGACCTTGGAGGTTCCTTCATGAGTAGTTCTGAGAGAGTCAAATTGGTTTAGAAGATGACTTTTACATGAATGTTCCAGATCTGAGTATACCCACTCACTCCCTACAATCACACAACAGTGATATCCAAAACACTTTCAGATTAAACAGTAGAATGAAGAGACATTTCAACTACACACACCTTGATCTTGCTTCAAAGCTTTGATCAAGTGACACACACTCTTGCTTAACACCTTCGAGTGGTACACAACCTAGAAACTACCTAACTAATGCAATCAACAGTTGCTTAGATTACAAGTGTTCCTAAGACACAATCGTGAAGAACAACCTCTTCACTTCTAAACCACTATGGTGATTTCTCTACTTCTCTATCTCTAACTGCTGCCTTCTAAGATTACTTCTCCTGTTATTTATAGCAGCAGATCAGTCCTTGGGCCTGGGCGCATACATTAGGTTTTATCCATCATAAAACCTCTCTTCAGTATTCTTCATGTTTGCCACTTTAATCAGGTACATATTAGTTCCCCTAGGGCGTCTAAAATGTCTCCTGCATTCCAGCTTGAGCTTCTGATTTGTTTCCTGAGTTCTAGCTACCAGAATAACAAACCTCCATTTGATGTCATACGACATATGTCATAACATTGAGTATGACATCCAGCTTAACTTATAGTTAGCTTAGTTAACTTACCCTGCACAGTCCATATTATGAATGTATCAACATCAGACATGACATTCATACATGGACTAATATTTTGCCACAAAATGCATCCAATCAAGAGCACTTACAAACTCCCCCTTTGGCAAATTTTTGGCTAAAACACTCTGTACTTACACCAGAGATTTACACACAGCAGAAGACTTAACATAGGTCCTGTCATGCAGGTAAGTCACTTGCTGCTCAAGCTCTCAGACTCCTCACAGTTGGCTTTCATCCCTGTTAACCCTTACTTTGTTAGCCACCTGTTAGTTATAACTCCAGGTGTCATTTTTGCTGAGTGAGTAACACACAGAGTTACTCCCCCTCACCTGATGCACATCAGTTGAACACTTCTTCAGCAACCAGTCTACAGTCGCACATATGAATCCAGCCTACTCTGGATGTTATGACCTTCAGGATAACATTCTGAAGTCACACAGTTGTGCTGCTCCCCCTGAAGGGATGCACTATGCTTTTATTCTGCTCCTGCACATAGTTCCTAGTTCTAGCATACAAGGTATACATATCATATCAGTAACAACCCAAACAACTGTTATCATACACACACATCTCATTAGCATCACTTGCAGTTACCTGCAATTACCCCTGTACATCCTAATATCATAAGCACCATGATGCATATGCTCAAGCACAGCTCATGGTTGTCTTGTTCTTCCACCTGATGTACCTGCTCATGTTTCTAACACTCTTCCACCTGTTGTACCTGCTCATGTTTTTATTATCTAACACTCTCTCCCCCTTTTTAGCCACAAATTCAGATCCAACTAACACATAGCATAGATCATAAAATGTACCAATACATATGTTTGGGGTTACATTACAAAGCTGCTCATAGAGAGCCCTACACAACCAGTGCAATTCTTGTTGTAAAAAAGAACTGCCCAACATAGCTTAAAACACACATCAATACAACAGTTCATACAACCAGCTCAGTCAGCACGAGCAGCACAACATTTTATCAACACATGTCATCCTTCTTCTTTAGATGCAGAGCTGAACCTACCTTTGTCAGATTCTCCATCACTAGTCTCCTCAGCCTCAGGGGATTCATCTTCATCATTGTTCTCTCTTTCTTCCTCTAAATCAGCTTCCTGATGATCACTCTCTTCTGCACCATCGTTTTGCCTATCCTCATCAGTGAACTCATCCTTTTCATTTTGCTCAAGTGTCCTGATTAGTGCTTCCAGAGTTCTTTTCCTCTCATCCATCTCTTGACATGTTTCTTTTAGCTTGACAATTACTTCTACTTTTGTTGATGTAGAATGTGATGTCTCAGCTGATGTTGCAACAAGGTCAGGGACATGGTTTCCAAGAAACAACTTGGGATGAAATGATAAGGGGCTTTCTCGTTTGCTCGCAACATCAGTCTTTTTGAGAATGTTAGGAAACTGTTTCAAAATGATGCCACATATGAGGGAAGGGAATGCAATGGGACCTTTGATGCTATAGCTACCTGCATGCTTCATAGTTTGATCAAACACATGTTCCAAAATCAAATTCGGCCTTGGTCCCAATAACATAGATGATTTTGCCAAGACCAGTTGCCACAGTAGATTTATGGTTTGTGGGCACCCAATTTGCTGCTCCAATCTTATGCAACATAGCATATTTGATACTTAATTTGCTGGCAACTAGCTTTATTTTGGATGGCCATCTTTGTACCTGGTTTCCTGTTATCACTTGGCATATTGTGTTTTTTGAACCATTTACATCAGGACGAGCTCTATCTGATCTTCCCAGATATTTATTGATTGTTGATGGAGTGAAACTAACACACTCCCCTCTTACATGCACCTTGCCAAACTCTTTAGATTTCCTGTCAGCATAGTCCTCTGAGAGATTAACTATGAATTCCTTGACAAGTAGCTCATAGCATGAAGAGAAGTTACTAACTGTTTTCATTAGTCCTGCATCATTAATGAGTCGCATGATTTCTTTACTTTCAAGCACATTTTGTCTCAACTCCCTTTCCACTGCCAGCCTTTTCTGAACTACATACTTCCACCTATTGACACACGAGGGGTAATGAAATGAAATATTGTCAATTGGGACTTCAGGGACCTGTTCAGCCAGTTTGCTTTTGGAGGGTTTCTTTCTTGTTTTGAATGTCAGTGACATCTTCCGCAACATCAGACTCAGTCTTTGATTCAGTTCCAGAGTCATCCTTTCTTTTCTTAGTGACCACTTTGCTCCAGGCTTTGGGCGGTCCAACTGGTATTCTTTTAGTCCTAGCCTTCCTTGAGGGAGTGTCATGTTCAGCTGTCTTCTTTTCTGTGAGGTTGTCTTGCTCAACTGCCTGTTCAACTGCCTTTTTCTTGGGGAGAACTTGTTCATCCACCTTCTTATCTTTCCTTGTCATAAGCCTTTTAGCTATGCCCGGATTGATGTTTGCAATTAACTCGTTATCAGAGTATTCATCAAGGTCCACCAACTCAACATTCTTGGTGTCTTGTACTTCATCACCTCCACCACCCGAGCCTATACCCTTGTTTTTCTCTTCTGAAGTATGGTCTTTCAAGGTTCCAACATTGGGCATAGCATCCCTTTGATCATGCACAGTTGACCCAGACCCCTCATTGCTGGTTGAAATAGGGATGTTCAGAGCCCTAGGGACCATGCCAGCAATGATGTTGTGCATGGTCTTGGCTCCATCATCATTAACATCAAAGGTTGCCGGAGTAGGAGTTTTACCTGAGGCATCCTTGGACCTTCTTGCATGTTGGCTCCTTGGATTTTTTACTAGAACCCCTTCTGGTGTCATCATGCGCAGTGGTGCTATTGCAAGCACTGAGTCAGGGTTGCTTGACTCAGTTCCTATCTCAGACTTATTTGTGGGTATGTTCTTGGAGGGAGATGATTTTGGTGAATGTTGAGACATTGTACAGGATGTTGATCGTGTGAACAGAGGTTTCTGTTTGTTGAAGGCTGTAGGGAAGATGAACAGTTCGATAGTGGACCAAGTTGAGTAGAAGGTTGTACGGAGGGACTCTCTAGGTGATATAGCAAATGAGGAGGGAACTTAATGTGTTGACCAATCAGTAAATGATTGAATTATAATTTATAATTCCCTATTCCCATTAATTGATATAACTCACAATTACTTAAAGGCCTTAATTTCTGTAAATCATTTTTATGGGCCTTGACCCTACATGCACCAATTTCAGTCCTATTCATGGCCTCCTTATCTGGTATTGCACCAATCCCTTGCCCTGTACACGAGTGACCCCTGAATGGGCCTTCTTTGGACTCACCGGGACTTATTTGAATGGTGCGCTGGATGTCACAGAACAAGGTCATGACATCAGGAGTGACATTGCTTCTTTTCTGCAAGGTAGTTTCCGTGGACTCCATCAGGTTCCAATATAGCATATCTAGCTTTACCTGATGACCAATCCTTGGGTATCCCTTCTTGTCTAGGCTTCCCACATGACTTTTCTTACAGCCTGTCCTTCTTTCGGAAGCATATTTTGAGGATCCTTTTGCTGATGATTTGGACCTGGTTCTTTTCTCTAACCCTAGGTGATCCTTTTCTTCATTTACCAGTCCATTTAAGTTACTGCTGGGCTCCCATAGGTAACAGTTATTCTTGGATCTAGATCCCCATATTTCTTCCTTACCCTCTTCATTGAACACCACACACTTTTCTTTGGAAAAGTGTACTTTTAAACCTTGATCACATAGCTGACTTATGCTTATTAGGTTAACAGTTAGTCCTTTAACTAACAAGACATCCTTCAATTCTGGAGCCTTAGGACTGTCAAGTTGTCAAGCACCTGTGATTTCTCCTCTATCTCCACCCCTAAAGGTTACATGACTAGATGAATGGGGTTTGAGTTTGATCAACAGATCCTCAATTCCAGTCATATGCCTAGAGCATCCACTGTCAAAGTACTAATCTTCATTGGTAGGCAACCTTGGAGAAATGTGTACTGCTAGTGCAACAGTCTTGGCACTCCATTGACGCACTTCTTTCTTAGCCTGATGTTGCCACTTGCCAGACTTGGCATGAGGCTGTATTTTTCCATGCTTTCTTTGTTTGGTCTTGTTTTGGACAGGAAATCCATGCAACCAGAAGCACACAACTCGAAAATGCCCAAGTTTTCCGTAGTGGTAGCATCTATGCCTTTGGAATTGTCTCTTGACTTGATTCCAATTTTTGTGTGAAGGATGTTGTAACTTTGAATGCGACATCCTTTGTACCTTTTGAATCTCAGGCTGCAACCTCTTGAGTTTCAAGACAGGATTTTGTTTTTCAACAAATTCTATACCAGACCTATTTCCTGCAGTCTGACCACTCTGAAGAATCTCCTCTAGGGTGTCAGTTCCAGAGTTGAGCATCCTTATGGATTTTGTCATTTGCTCATTTTCTCCTTTCAACTCCTTTACCTCTCCTTGGAGTGAGTTTACAGTAACTAGATGCTCTCTCTTTTCAGCTTCTAGCTCTTTGATGAGCTTCTTCTGATGCTCTCCTTGCTGGTACAACTCTGTGCTTCTGATGGACAACTTCTTATATGATTCATCTAGTTCATCATAAGTTAGCTCCTCTTCACTCGAGTCACCATCAAATACACACACACACACACACACACACACACACACACACACACACACACACACACTGTTGAGAACAGTAACATGTTTGGATGATTCTCCTTCTGATCCATTGTCAGAATCTTTATCAGACCAAGTGACTGTTAGACCTTTTCCCTTCTTTTTGAGGTATGTGGGACATTCCTTTCTAACATGTCCATATCCCTCACACTCATGGCACTGTACTCCTCTGCTTTGGTTTTCTTTATCTTCAGTTTTTTCTTTGTCAACAGGCAAGCTTTTGAAATAAGGTTTAGCCTTAGCATCTATCCTTTTGGCCAGTTTGTTGAACTGTGTTCCAAGCATGGCTATTGCCTCTGATAGGTCTTCCTCCTTTTCATGATTTGAAGCCTCTCCAGAGTTTGAGACAAGAGCTATACTTTTTCTCTTTTTCTCCACAGCCTGATCACACATCCCCATTTCAAAGGCTTGAAGGGATCCAATGAGTTCATCCACTTTCATGTGGCATATGTCTTGAGCTTCTTCAATGGTTGTTACCTTCATGGAAAACCTTTTAGGTAGTGACCTCAGAATCTTTCTTACAAGTTTCTCTTCAGTCATCTTTTCCCCAAAGCTCCTGAGGTGTTAGCTAGTTTAAGAACATTCATGTAAAAGTCATGAATGGTCTCATCTTCCTTCATTCTTAGACTTTCAAATTTTGTGGTCAGCATTTGAAGTCTTGACATTTTGACCTTGGAGGTTCCTTCATAAGTAGTTATGAGAGTGTCCCAAACATCCTTTGCTTGTTCACAGTGGTGGCACAAATTTGGTAATATACATCATGGTCATTTAATGGTATTGGAGTGATGCCAAATATTCAAAATCAAAGGCATTTTATGGCTTGTAATGGAAGAAACACCTACCATGTCCAAAAATCAATTTTCCACTTCAAAGATGGCTCAAAATATCACACAATCAATCAAATATCATGGATTTTGAGTTCATTGTGAATTTAAGGCCATTAAACACAAGTTTCATGTTGGACAAAATGGGATTTGACGTCTTAAAGTTCATGAAAATGACCATTGAAAGAATGACCCATAATGAAGTTTCCAAAAATACCCCTGCCTTGTGAAGACCATAACTTGAGTTCCATACATCCGAATTAGTACTTCTTGAAATTTTTGGAAATCTAAGACCATGAGGAATAACTTTCATGTTCACTTGAAAGTGAGGAGAAGCTTAGTTCCATGTGAAACGTTCTTTGGAAGTGGGTTGAGTTTGAGTTGACCAGAATTCTTTTCATCTGATGATACCAACTTGTTGACACCATAACTTGAGATGTACAAACTCAATGGATAAGTTCTTGTACAAAAAATAAAGGTTAAAGTATTATGAAAAAGTCTCGTGTTTATGGGAAAATGAGGTTGAGCTTGCATCATAAGGAAAATTGTCCTTGAAGTTAGGCACCAAAATAAGGGGATTTTACACTGAAATCAACTGAAACCCTAATTTAGTAACTCCTTGAAATATTGAATTTCCTTGATTTGATATCAACATGTCATCCTAGTTGATTCAAGGGCTTATCATGTCTTCAATGGTCAAGAACCAAGTCTTGAGTCCTCTCAAGTCCATAGTTGACTTTTTGTTGACCAGATGAAACCCTAGCACCATATCCCTTGATTGAGACTCTTGCAGATGATTTGAATGACCATACAAACTCCATGAAGACCCCTCAAGATGCACATTGAGCTTTTGAAACATGATTTATACAAATAGGTAACCTCATGACCCTCTGATGATCCTCAAGATAGGAGGTGACACCCATACACAAACTTTTCCCCTCAAGGAGCTTTGAAACCCAACCCTGATGGCAATGAACTCCTGAGGACTTACAAATGTTACCCTTGCTTGATATTGAACATGAAGCTCTCCTCTTGAATGGAAAACACAACACCTCTTGATCCACTGATTAAAACCAATGTTATGCAAATGCAAATGCTAAAATGAAACGAAACATAAGCCAAGCTAAAAGAAAAGGTTGGTCAAATTTTGGGGTGCAACAGTATTCATTCAGATCCCCATGTGCAATGAGAAAGAGATAAATTACAATTATTACAAATTTCACAGTAATATTATTTATATGTTAAATTTGTTGTTTATTTTTGTGTTGATGTAATGTAAATAAGGTAAGAGGTAAGTTGTAGTGTTAAATTATTTGTATTTGGTACAAGGCTAGTAAATATTAGTATGAATTTGGGCAGAAAAACATTCAAGTAATATGTTGTTTCATTTAAAAAAAAATGTTGATTAGAAGTCACTTCAAGGTTCGTATCGAGGCCAGCCACCTCAAGAGAACAAGTTATCCTTTCCAGAAGAAGGTTAATCATAAGTACATCCCCAAGGTTCCGAGTACTGGGGCAGATATCTCAAGACATAGTGGTAATGGTTCTTTATGAATCCTCTCGAGGTAAATTTCTTCATAGATTATGCAGTTACGTCGAGATCCGATAAATCTCTTCACGATTTTGAAGAAACTAGGGCATTTTGAGTGCCAGGTTTTCTATAAAATCCTCTTGAGATGATTTCTCCCAATAGACCCAGTGGTCTAAGACAACTTGAGAATTAAAGGAACCATAGTTCGCTCGTGATAATCAGTATGCAGTTGATCAGCAGAAGCGTGAAGCGGAAAAGTTATTCCTAGTATGAGATTTCTCTTCCTCAGAAAGGTGCCAGAAGGTATCTTTTCCCAACAAAGTATTGGAAGTGCTATTTTTCCCAAGCAGATAATCATTCTTCAACGGAAAAGATTATGAGGATAAACAAAATTTTTTCAGATTGTATAATTTTTAGCATCCACATTTTGTTAGTGATAATGTTTATAGGGTTTCTTAAAATGCAATGGAAATAGAATGCCATATATATTTAACAACAAAAGCGGGTAGACCGTATATAAATATCAAAAGTCGAAAGAGTAAACAAAATTGGAAGGGGGTCAAAACCAAAACTCTTCTTGTTTCTAAATCTAAAGCAAGTTTTGTTTTACTAGTCTTGCAAGTAATTTAGATTACAAGTACTATGTACATTGTACAACCATAGGAAATTCCTAAGATTAATTCCTAAAATTGCTAGCTTGCCTGCCTAAGCCTTTCATTGTTTTATGATGACCTCTCTTAGCCAACATAATTTGACGCAATTAACTAGATATATCTTAAATGGAGAATCACCTGAGGATTAGAAGAAATCAACACAAAGTTTTATTACGTTCAGGTTTGTACAAGTTCGTTGACTTGAAACTAGAAGGTTTAGATAAGAGATGTACCTTTGAATTCTATAATATGGAAATGCTCTGAATTTATTGTTGAACTATGTATGTGTTTGCAGGTATAATTAGGAAGTGATCAAAATTCATAGATAAAGAAAAATGCTTAGTGTTGATAATGTCATGGTTTTGATGGTGAACACCTTTAGTAGTAACAATCCTTGAAGTGCTTTTGATTACAAGAACAGACAGAGACAATAAAGTAACAAAGCTAATTCAAGCCATCAAAGATGTACTAGATAGGTAGACAAACTATTCCTCTGAATCAAACTAAAAAATTAGAGTTTATGAACACCAATGATATCCTCAAACAATGGTGTCTGACTTGAAGATGTCTCAAGCCTAATCCACAATAATATTTAAGTGAAGTGCTTATTTGATTGGCATATCTAGAAAAAGAAGTTGAAGCTTCAAAGTGTTAAAGAGAGAAAGTGTGAAAGCTCGCTTGATCATGGTCGGTTGAGTAATATGTGATTTGTATAAATACAAGGGCATCTTCATAAGTAGTATCGCTAAAAAACACATACAATTAACATTATTTTTAAGATTCTCTTTTGTTTTTCAAATAAAATCACCAAAAATTCTTTTGGAGTCTAGCCAGGTGAATTGGTTGGAGATCAGCCCGTGCAAAATATAAGTTTCCTTGGAGACTAACCGCTCAAAGCTTTGTTCATTGTTTGGTGTAGCACCCCAAAATTTTCCTCTTCATTTTAACCGTAACTGGCTAGTGTTTTTTTACATTTTTCATTTCCTCATATCATGGCATTGGTTCTCGAGGCATGGGATCAAATTTTTTTTCATGCCTCAGGGTTCCCCTTTTATTGCAAAAGTTTAAACAGCGAGCGCCAGAGGCTCCGACATTTATTTTGCCTAGCAATCGAGCGGCCGATTTTATTTCATTCAGCAGGTTATTTTCAGCTTAGAAGACGGTGTATAGGCTACCTCAAGCATTCCCACAGTTATAATATCCAAGAGCATGTTTTAAAGGCTTAACAAAGCTCAAAACAGGTGGCAACGGATGATTACGCAAGTTTCCCTTCATTTGGCGCCAAAATTGGCATTTTTTGAATGTGGTAACCGGTTACCACATATAAAGTAACCGGTTACTTCAAGCGCATTTTGCCAAGAAATTCAAATTTTCAGCATTGCAAGTTTTCCGATCATTCTCAACCATTGATTTCACATTATCATCATTGGAAGGATCTATAATTGCTTTAATTTTCACCATTTCCCTCCAAATTTCAAACACTTCATTCCTAATTACACTCCTAATTTTTTTTCCAAATGCTAATCCACATTCTAAACCACATTTTTTATTCTAAACCTAGAGCTTATTTAAGTGAATTTTCTCCAAACCTCACACAATTACCTTCATTTTCAGATTTCACACTCATTCTTGAGAATTTTCTCTCAATTTTCTCTCCACTTTTTCACTCCCAAAACCTCCATTAAAGCTTTTTTCACTTGAATTCTTTGATTCTTCATTAGAATCCTCGAATTCTAGAGTTAAACCTCTATCTTTCATCTCCATTATCTTCAATTCACCATTCAATTTTCATTTGAATTGAGATCTGAATTTGGAAGCTAGATTGGAAGTGCTTTTTTGAGTCATTTTTCTTGATCTTACTTATTCTTCATTTCTACCATAAGGAAGCTCTTGGATCTTGAAGATTCTCTGAGTTTCTAGCTTGGATCTGTTAATTTCAAGTGAATCAACACTTACCAAAGCAAATCTCAGCTTTGAAAGTTGGTAATTCCAGATCTAATTTTGTTTTGAGCTTATTTGAATAATCAAAATGTAGATCCATGGCTTTTGTTGCTTTTTGATCCATTTCGATGATTTGGATCTTGGTGATTTGTGATTTTAGTGTTTGGTCATGTTTACATGATGTTTGATCATTGATATTTGATGTTAATTTCGTGCTTAATTGATAACATGTTCATATGAGTGATTGGATAAGCTTTTGGATGCTGAAAACTGATTTTTAAAGCTGATTTTCTGTTTCTGGTTCAATGGTAACCAGTTACCTGATATAGGATAACTTGTTACTCTGTACAAATTTCACGTTCCAAGCTGTTTTTTCAATGGGTAACCGGTTACCTGATATTTAGTAACCGGTTACCACTGAACATAATGTTGTGTTTTTGCATTTTTCTTACTTGTTTGGGCTCCTTTTCACATGTAAACTTCATGGATTGATCTAATGCATTTATGTGGATTATTTTTGACATATTTCATCATTCTTGAATGTTTGATTTGGATTCTTCGACACATAACTTCTGGTTTTGGTTTGAATGCTTAACATGTTCATGTTGCTTGATTGACGAATGATCACTTGCCTTTCTTGCTTATAGAATGTTTAATTGATTATCATTGTTGATTATCTTGCTGGATATTGTGATGCATGTTTGCATTTTCTTCCGATACCGCTTGTTGCACATTTGTTTGATCGATCTATCATCAAATTTAATTTGAAAAAAGCATGATGATCTTGATGATTCTTGTTGATGCATTGTTGTTAATCGATTACGTTTGATTGTCAAAACATGTCCATACTTGCATGATGTTTGTTCATGATTAATGCTTGCTCTTGATTAATCGCATTCATGCCTACTTGCTGCCCTACTTTCCACAGCTGTGGTTATTCTGAACTTTGCTTGCTGTCTGCCTTTTACACTTGCATTTGTGCTGAAACATGTGCTGTTATAAGCTGTCTTGCTTGTGTGCTGGATTTTACTGTTGTCTTGTGCATGAGGCGCCGTTGTAGCTGCTGTTTTAGCCTTGTTTTCTTGTTTTTCTTTGTCTTTGCATGTTCTCTTAGGTTTCTTATTCCAATTTAATTTTTGATTAAATTTGGTGTAAGATAGACACTAGGATTTTAATCCATGCATGATAACATTAGGTTAGTCCTTTTTAACCTCAACCTTAGGTCCATATTTTGCATGCTAACATTAGGATAGAATCTCTTTTCGCATCCCGACCTTAGGACCACTTTGCATGACAACGTCAGGGCCGAGTTTCCCCTTATACCTTTCTATATGTCTCTCTTCTCATCTCAAAACACCTTCTAACTCATCTAATAAACACGATGAACATTGTATGCTACGAGCCTTAAGCACATGGGAAATGATGAGTGAGGGGTCTCCTCTCGCTTGTCTAGAGTGTTTAGTGTATGTCTCGTATGGGGGAGATATGTGACATATTCGTTCCTACGTCATAGTCTTTAGTGCAACGTGAATCACAAAGCAAATTCAAATCACTTCACTAAAACTCACAAACAAAATTCAAACCTTGTTATCCTTCAGGATTTGTGTTTTAAAATCATTTTTAGAAAAGAGTATGTTGTTTTTCTGTTTTACCGAAAACATGCATCGTCCCTAATTGCTGGAATGATAACTTAGCATAACTCATAAAAACACTTAAACAACCTCTGGTTTCATTTCTCGAACTACGTTTGCTCTGATTTCTCATGTCATGCGTAGGCACAAGACGGCGAAGTCTTGGCGAGCACCCTTTTTCCTTTTTCCCGTAGTTACCCGAACTACGTTTGCTCTGATTTCTCATACCAGATGAGAATACGTAGGCACAAGACGATGATGTCTTGGCGAGAAACCTTCCCCCCATCACCCATAGTTTTTTGAACTACGTTAATTCTGACTTTCCCATTGCACGAGGGAATACGTAGGCATAGGGAGATGATGTCATATCGAGTCTCTTTCTTTTTCTTTTATTCTCGTTTTCGTTTAGCAGTAGCTTATAGATGAACACATCCTTTGATTAGACAACAAGCGTGGATCCCGTTGAGTACAACAGTCGTGAGGGGTGCTAATATATTCCCCTTGCGTAACCGACTCCCGAATCCAAGATTTGGTTGCGATGATCTTGTCTTTTCCCGTCCTTCAGGTTTTCTTCGATCATGTCCTTTCCCTCTCTTTGGGATAAATAACGTTCGGTGGCGACTATTCTGTTTTTTCCGCCAGGTGTTTTTCGCAGTTGCGACATTTGGCATAAAGACTGTCTGCTTCATTCCTCATTTCACGGTTTGGTTGAAAATTAACATGAAACGTCAGTTTCCTTATATAAGGGGGTTCATGGGGTAACATTCTAAAAGATCTCAAACATTATTGGATAATCTCCAAATTAGTTCTTACGAGAGGAGTATGTCACATTTTCAAGATCAAACCTCTATAAATTTCTCGTGGTATCTCACTTTCGTTAACTCTTTTATTTTCTTCTTATATAATTTATCTTTATTTTTCACTGCATATCTAAACTCTTTTTAGAAAATATTTTCAAACTTTAATCTGAAAAATGAATTTGTTTTAAATCATTGATTTTAAACCTCCATAATTCACCCCCACTTGTGTATGGAGTCACATGTCCAACACATATATATTGTTAGATTTAGCCATAGATGCTCTCCTTTTATTTTTGATGCAACAAGTTGTACATAAAACTTAATCATCACCTCGCTCGCCCCCATATCCAGAGTATGTTTAGTCCTCATAGGCATGCCTCATTCTTAGTTTGATTGTTAGACGTTTGGAATTTTAAAACTAAGGCGCCTAGCAATGCGCTTTTATTTGGTTAGAATTTGTTTCATAATAGGTTGTTTTTGAGTGAGAAAATAAAAAAATAAATAAATAAAGTTTTACACACGCGGAAGTATACTAACAAAAAGAAAAAGAAAAAAAATTAAAAAAAATCACAAATTCATTATTCAACTTCACCCTTGAAAGCACAGTGGACACACGATGTCATGCACACCTTGAATAACGAAACATTTTTCCAACTCCACTCTCGAAAGTGTTGGGTAAAATAATATATTCATCCAAGTCATACATCGGGTAGTAAGAAGAGGATAAAATTAGAGTATTATTATAATTAAAAATAGTTAGTTTTACTTTTCTACACAACAACAAAATGTAGTCTTTTGTGTATATTGGAGATTTGAGTAGTTGTGTGTTTAGAGAGAGTTTTCTATTTTTTCATTCAAAAATAATTTGTTGAGAGGGTTTTCTATTTTTTTTTCGTAAAAATAGAAAACCTTCTCTAAACACACAACTAATCAAATTCCCAATACACTCAAAAGACTACATTTTGTTGTTGTGTAGAAAACTTAAAACTAACTATCTCTATTTATATTAATACTCTAATTTTATTCTCTTCCTATTACCCGATGTGTGACTTTGATGAATATACTATTTGATCAAACACTTTCGATGGTGGAGTTGGCAAAATGTCTCGTTATTCAAGGTGTGCATGACATTCTGTATCAACCGTGCTATTGAGTGATCAAAAGTTAAAATGTCCAAACCTCAGATGCCACATCCAACTATGCTTGTGGTTGACAACAATTTTTAAACATTGTACTTTAGTCGAACTGATTATAGTTTTAAATATCCTATTCTTTGACAAAGAATTTTAAGACCAGATTGTTCTGAATGTCAAACAATTCTAAGACTTCGTCTTTCATAATTACTGAGAAACTTTTTTCAACCAATTATTCCACGCTTAATAGATTGTATTTCATTCCATATACTATACCATTTTATGAAAAATATATCTCGAGTTTGCTCTCAATACCATTTTGTCATGAGCTCATATTATGGTTGCAAATATTTATTCAAAATCTATAAAATTACTCTATTAATGTAGTTAAATTGCTAGTAGATAGTGATGATAAAATATTTATTTAAAATTTTAGAAAAGATTACTCTATTAATGTGACTAAGTTGTTGGTAGATGGTGTTAAACAGATAAAATGGTTTACTTACAGGATCAACCAATGAATCCTTATGACATGGCTATTGATAAAGTAATTTCTGGAAATGTCAAGAACACTTCGACAGTGCTCATGCTTATGAAAGATTGTTTAAAGTATTGAAAAGATAAACTTGTAAAATTGTAAAGTTGCAATAAAGATAAACTTCAAAGTAAAAGTGAAGTAAAGAGATAAATTGTAAATTGGAAATAAATTTCAATTGAAATAAATGTGGTTTTTCAAACGTACATTTCTCAATGAAAACTATTTTCTCACTTGACTTAGATACTTTTAGTGATTTTTTGAGTATTTGTACAACAATGAATACACATAAATCCTAAATACTAAGACTCCTATTTATAACATGTCAAAAATAATTGTCTTCAACGTATACTCCTCCAAAAATTGACACGTTTTGCTCAGCATGTCTTTATTTCGCCACAGCTCTCCACGAGTGCTCTCTTGAGAAACGGATAAGGACAAAGACAATTATTATCCATATCTTTGAAATTCAAAACTTTTGCCGAAAGAGAGCTCTGTACACCCTCCGTCGAAGTTACTATCCAAACTTAAAAAATATTTCTAAGTATTTTTTCAGCATGTTCTTCTCATGAAGACCTCTTCGACTAGTCCTTTGTATATGCTCCTATCGATTTTAGTAAAAACTCAAGAAATATTTGTTCTTTGCTAATTATTCCTAAACAAAGTTTCGCGTCGAAATTTCCAGTCAACAGATGAAAATTAAATTTAAAAATAATTAGTTTTGCTATTTATTAAAAAAAGTTTTATTTAAATTTGAAACTTAAAATTTTAATGATAAATTTACTAGGAATTAACAATTACTCCCTAAGATATATGTGGTCTAGTTTACTTAAAAGGGGGAGATAAAGATATTTTTAAAGAAAAATTTAAGAGATTCAATAATAAGACTAGTCCTAGATGGGGTGGAGTTTAAACAACTAACTACCTAAGAGAGAGAGATTGCTTAGAAGTGGAATTCATAAAGGAGGAAATTAAAGAAACTGTGTGGCATTGTTTGGAATTGTTTAGATGATAGTTGGTAGAAGATAGTTTTAGAGAGTAGTTTAGAAAGAAGGTTTTGTGATTAATTTCTTGGATGATTGGTTTACAATGTAGCAAATGCCTATTTATAGGCTCAAGTCACCAACCTTTCAATGGTGGTGAATATTCTAGAGTTCTCATGATAGGTTATTATCATGATAAATCTAGATTTTTCTATCTTTGCCACATACTTATATATCTAGATTATTCTACCATATTCATACACCTTATAGTTTCTAGGATGTTCTATATTTTCTTACATATTATATTTAAGAACTCTCTAGAAATTTGTAGCAAATTTAACACTCCTCCTTGATAAAAATTTCTTTGACTCCAAGCATAGCTCGTAGCTCTTCAAATCTTGGTCTCGGCAACGCCTTCGTGAATATGTCTGCAATTTGATCTTCTGTTCTGCAGTAGTCGAGTTTGATCTCTTTAGTTGCTTCCGCTTCTCTAATAAAGTGATACTAGATTGCTATATGTTTTGTTCTACTGTGATGCACTGGATTCTTTGCCATTGCAATTGGTGATTTGTTTTCGCAATTGATTTTAGTTGGCTGATCCTGTTTTTCTCCATGTCTTCAAGTATCCTACGAAGCCATATAGCCTGACTCGTTGCTTCAGCAGCTGCCACGTACTCTGCTTCTGCTGTGGATTGTGCAACCGTAGCTTGCTTCTTCGACGCCCAAGAGAAAATTCCTAATCCGAGAGAGAAAGCATAGCCAGAGGTGCTCTTCATGTCATCTACCGAACCTGCCCAATCACTATCGGTGTAGCCAAGTAATCCTGAGTTAGTTTCGGTAGAGTACCATATACCTAACTCTTTTGTTCCTTGTAGATATCTCAAAATTCTTTTTCCTGCTCCAAAGTGTATTTGACTTGGACTTTGCATGAATCTTGATAGAAGACTTGTAGCATACATTATTCTTTTGAATCTTCGATATTTGGATGCATCAGCTTCTGGTGCTCCATCATTCTTTTGTAGTATCTCATTTATTATGAGTGGGGTAGCGACAGGTTTGCAATCGTACATCTTGAATTTCTTAAGTAAGCCTTCTGTGTATTTCTTTTGTGAGATGAATATCCCTTCATTTCTTTGGCTTACCTCTATATCGAGGAAGTAAGTCATCAAACCAAGGTCGGTCATCTCAAAGGTCTTCATCATGTCTTCTTTGAACTCCGATATCATCTTAGTATTGTTTCCCGTGTAGATAAGGTCATCTAAATATAGAGAGAGTAAGAGAGTATACTGACCTTGAGACTTGATGTATAGTGTGGGCTCACTCTTGCTTCTCCTAAATCCTTGATCCATGAAATATTGATCGATTCTGCTATACCATGCTCGAGGAGCTTGCTTCAAACCGTATAGTGCTTTTCTTAGTCTTAACACTTTGCTCTCTTCGCCTTTAGATATGAATCCTTATGGCTGCTCCACATAGATCTCTTTTCAAGTACACTATTGAGGAAGGCAAATTTGACATCCAGTTGATGTATACTCCATCCTTTTTGTGCCGCAAGAGCTATTAGAGCTCTAATGGTATCAAGACGAGCTACTGGTGCAAATGTCTCATTGTAGTCAACCCCAAGTTGTTGTGAGTAACCCTTAGCTACTATCCTCGCCTTATGTTTCTGTATGGTGCCATCAGGATTGAGCTTTGTCTTATAGACCCACTTAACCCCAATGATATCTTTTCCATGGGGACGATTTACTAACTCCCATGTGTTATTTTTCTCGATCATCTTTATCTCTTCTTCCATTGCCTTGACCCATGCTTCATGCTTTGATGCTTATTCAAAGCTTCCAGGTTCGAGTATGGCCGTGTTTCAGGTTTCATATATGTCTCTCAAAGATCTTACTCGTCTTGGAGTAGACTCTGGTGATGATAGTTCTTAAACTTGTTGTTGTGGTAGAGGTGAAGAAGGTTCACCTAGGACTTCTTCCTCAGCTTCTTCTTGAGGTAGTTGAGTGGGTATAAGAACATTCTTCTCCACTTTTACTTCATCCCAATTCCAAGAAGAATTCTCATCAACTTCAACATCTCGAATGATGATGAGTTTTTTTTTTTTGAAATTTATATACACGGTAGCCTTTAGATATTGTGCTATACCCCAAGAAGATACCTCGTATAGTCTTTTCTTCAAGCTTATGCCTCTTCACGTCTGGAATATGAATGTAGCATATAGATCCAAAGACCCTTAGGTGCTTTGCTGATGGCTTCTTCCCGTTCCAAGCCTCAATTGGAGTCTTATCTTGTACAGATTTAGTTGGACATCTGTTGAGTAAGTAAACAACAGTGTAGACTGCTTCAGCCCAGAATGTGTTAGGTAGTTGCTTCTCTTTGAGCATCGATATAGCCATCTCCATAATTGTGCGATTCTTTCTCTCAGACACACCATTTTGATGAGGAGAATATGCGACTGTAAGTTGTCGCTCTATGCCTTCATCCTCACAAAATCTATCAAACTCGCGGGATGTGTACTCTTTGCCGCGATCACTTCTTAGTACTTTTATTCGCTTTCCACTTTGATTTTCAACAAGGGCCTTGAACCTTTTGTATACTCCAAAAACTTCTGATTTTTCTTTCAAGAAATAGACCCATGTCATTCTAGAGAAGTCATCAATGAAGAGTATGAAGTACCTGTTGTTCTCGTGTGATAGCATCCTCATCGGTCCACAAACGTCAGTATGTATCAGCTCCAACAGATCTTTTGCTCTCCATGCTCCGCTTGTTGAGAATGGAAATCGGTGTTGCTTACCAAGGAGACATCCTTCACACACTTCATTGTTATCCTTTATACTTGGAAGATCTCTCATCATGTTCTTATCATGTAACAACTTCAAGGCATGTGTGTTGAAGTGGCCAAATCTTCGATGCCAAAGCCATGAATCATCAACTTGTACCTTCATGGCAATGTTAGTTATATATTTTAAATTTAGCGAGAAGCTTCTATTGCTCTTATTCATCTTCACTTCGGCTATCTCGGCCCTTTTATTCTTGTTGTCTAAGATTTTGCATACACCTCCTTCAAAGTGAAGTGTGTAGCCTTTCTCCATCATTTGGCCAATGCTTAGAAGATTTTCTTTTAGGCTGGGAACTAGTAAGACATCATGGATGAGTCGCGTACCTTTATCTGTCTCTACCACGACGGTGCCTTTTCCTTTTGACTCAACCACACTTCCATTTCCTAGTCGAACTTTGACTTTGACTGACTCATCAATGCTTTTGAAAATAGTCTCATCCATGGCCATGTGATTGCTACATCCACTATCCAAGTACCAACTTCCTCCTTTTTCTTTGATTGATTCTTGAGTGGCATAGAACATACATTGTTCTTGATCATGCTCCTCTGCGATATTAGCTTGATGCCTATTTTTGTTGCGCCAGTGTTTCTCTATGTGCCCGAATTTCTTGCAATGATTGCATTGTGGCATATTACGGTACCAACAACTCTTTTCCGCGTGTCCTAGTCGTTTGCATATATTGCATGGAATATTTTTATCTGGATTATTCTTTTGGAAATTTCTAGGAACTTCTCTTCTTTTGGAAGTTTCACCATAATTTTTCTTTCCTCCATTTTTTTTATTTTGGGACTTAAATTTGAGCTTTGACTGAAAGGCATTTTCAAGTGTATCTTCTTTATGCCTATGTAGTCTTTGCTCATATGCTTCAAGAGAGCCCACTAGTTCTGTCACTGATAGAGTAGATAAATCTTTGGTTTCCTCTATTGTTGCCACGATTGGGTAAAATTTTGGGGGAATAGTAATTAGAATTTTCTCAACAATTTTCTTGTCAAGAATATCCTCCCCAAAAGCTCTCATCTGATTAACTATTTCTTTAACTTTATAATAGTAATCTTTAACTGTCTCAGACTCCTTCATCTTCAATAGTTTAAAATCTCTTCTTAGAGATTGAAGTTTGACAGCACGTACCTTGTCATTTCCTTGAAACTCCTCCTGCAATGTCTTCCACGCTTCTTTTGCAGTCTTAGCTCCCATAATTCTTGGAAAAATTGCATCAGTCACTGCTTGTTGCAAGGTGAACAATGCCTTTGAATTTTTCTGTTTATTTTTCTTCAACTCTTTTTCTTGAGCTGCATTTAGAGCTGAAGTATCTATGGGAGCGATGAAGCCTTCTTCTACTATGTCCCATAAATCTTGAGATGAAAAATATGTCTTCATTTTAACACGCCAGAAATCATAATTTTCACCATTGAAAATAGGGACACAAATAGTTGATGATTGAGTAGTGTTATCCATGGCTTAGAAAAAATATTGTAGTGGATTAATAGTATAAGGGAAATATTTTGAAGTAGTTTGGAGGATTTTTAAAATGGTAGGTATTAGTATAACTACGCCCAATGTATGACCGAACGTAGCTCTGATGCCACTGTTTGGAATTGTTTAGATGATAGTTGGTAGAAGATAGTTTTAGAGAGTAGTTTAGAAAGAAGGTTTTGTGATTAATTTCTTGGATGTTTGGTTTACAATGTAGCAAATGCCTATTTATAGACTCAAGTCACCAACCTTTCAATGGTGGTGAATATTCTAGAGTTCTCATGACAGGTTATTATCATGATAAATCTAGATTTTTCTATCTTTGCCATATACTTATATATCTAGATTATTCTACCATATTCATACACCTTATAGTTTCTAGGATGTTCTATATTTTCTTATATATTATATTTAAGAACTCTCTAGAAATTTGTAGCAAATTTAACAGGGATAGTGAAGGAGATAGAAGACTAACACCGTATGGATTCAACTTTACTTTCCTAAAAAGATTCCAGGCGATAATGGTAAATGATATATTGAACTTTATTAGGGAGTTTCACAGAAGGGGAAAACTGCCAAAAGCCATGATTGCTTCCTTTTTTTAGCCTTAATCCCAAAATTGCATAACCCACAGAGCTTGGTAGAATATAAGCCAATATATTTAGTATGAAGCATGCATAATGTGATTTCAAAGATACTTGCAGCAAGATTGAAAAAGGTGGTAGGGAGAGTAACTTTTGAAATTCAAACAACTTTTATATCTGACATGCAAATCCTTGATGAGGTGGTGGTGACTAATGAGATATTGCATTTAGCGAAGAGGGAAATAAGGGAGTTCCTATTTTTTAAAGTACACTTTTATCAAACATATGAATGTGTAGATTGGGAGTACTTAATATATGTGTTCAGAAGAATAGGCTTTGGCTATAATTGGTTTAGGTAGATGAAGGCAAGAGTATTTGAGAGTAACATGATTATATTGTTTGATGTAAGTCCAACCAAAGACTTCAAGGTGTTCAAAGGTATGAGGCAAGG
The DNA here is from genome assembly GCA_963859935.3 of Lathyrus sativus. NCBI lineage: Eukaryota > Viridiplantae > Streptophyta > Magnoliopsida > Fabales > Fabaceae > Lathyrus > Lathyrus sativus. The sequence continues at coordinate 448,356,150 of OZ012736.1, read as the reverse complement.
TGACTCATTGTCACCTTTTCTGTTTGTTATAGTAGCTGAAGGAATCTATGGTATGATCAATAATGCAGTTAAGTTTAATCTATTTATAGGCTTCCAAGTAAATGAGAGTGTGTCATACAACCTATTACCGTTTGCTGATGACACATTAGTATTAGGGGAAGCATCTTGGGAGAATTTTTGGAACATTAAAAATTTATTGAGAGGTTTTGAGATGGTCTCTAGGATAAGAATCAGTATCTCAATGATCAAGGTTTATGGAGTAGGCATTAGGGAGAAATTTATGCAAGAAGCTCCACTGTTTCTTTGATTATAGCAGAGATACAACACCATTTAAGTTTCTAGGGATCTATGTGGGATGCAATCCTAGATAGGTAGATGCTTGGGAATCGGTTGTGAATTAGTTAAGAAAAAGGCTAGAAATGCAACTTGGAAAGGAAGGTACGTATCTATAGGGGAGAGTACCAATCATAAACTCTGTGCTTTTCAATTTGCCAATTTACAACTTTTCTTTTTACAAATCTCTAGTAAAAGTTCATCAATTTATAAGAAAAATTCAGAGGGAGTTTGCATGGAAAGGAAATGAAGATAGAAGAGGGATTTCAGGGTCAGTTGGAAAATGATGTGAAGATAGAAAAATCATGGAATGAGTATCAAAGATGCGGAGAATTTCATAAGAGACCTTTTATGCAAGTGGAACTAGAGATTGTTACAAGAAAATGACGTCATTTGGGTGGGAGTTCTGAAGTACACACTACCACAGAAAACACATATAATGACGATTACAAAACACATATAATGACAGTTTAACGTTTGTTGTTAGGTAGCGTGTAATTGTATGTATGCTGGTTTCCATAACCAGCGACTAAGCATGGTTATAAAATAGGTAGCACGTTACTTATAACAACATGTAAAGAAAATAACTATTGTGAAATAATTTATAGGTCTTGGGTTTGAAGCCCAACAACGCCATTCTTGCATTTTATTATTCTGAATCCCAACCGCTTTCATGCAACTGCAATCCATAACAAATTCTAAAATTTATATCAAAAGAATAATGTAAAAGGTACACTAATTCTACACACACAAAACCTAAAGCATATTCACAAAATCTGAATAAAACATGAACATGGAAATATGAACAATACACATGACAATGTCAATACACAAAACATCCTAATATCATTCACCTGTTAAACAAATAAACCAGTAACCCTAACGAAGAACATAAACATTCAAAAGCGTCAGAGAGAGAGAGAGAGAGAGAGAGAGAGAGAGAGAGAGAGAGAGAGAGAGAGAGAGAGAGAGAGAGAATGATAAATAACTCTAACAAAGAACATAAACATTCAGAAGCGTCAGAGAGAGAGAGAGAGAGATAGAGAGAATGATAAATAACTCTAACAAAGAACATAAACATTCAAAAGCGTCAGAGAGAGAGAGAGAGAGAGAGAGAGAGAGAGAGAGAGAGAGAGAGAGAGAGAGAGAGAGAGAGAGAGAGAGAGAGAGAGAGAGAGAGAGAGAGAGAGAGAGAGAGAGAGAGAGAGAGAGAGAGAGAGAACATAGTAGCATATCGTAATCTGAAGAGGATGACGATTTTGTTTTCAAAAATAAATGAAGATGCATGATGAAGATTTCGCTATCGTTGTCGTCTCGTTCGCTAGAACACCCTTGTTTTTTATGAAATAACTGAAGTACATGTTATGTTTTAATTTTATAGGAAATAAAACATGAAACATATAACCACGGTTGAATAAAACAACTCTAATTGTTATACTTTTAATTTTTAAATAACAATAAATGTGAAGGAACACATGATTGCAATTTTGTGAGAATAATTTCACAACGGTTGCAAGCTTCAATCGTAGTGAAATATGAAACATATAATCACGGTTGAATGAAAGAATCGTAGTTATTATACTTTTAATTTTTAAATAATAATAAATGTGAAGAGACACACGCATATTTTTATTTTAAAAATAGAAAAATGTTGATGTTAGGATTCGAAGTTTGTCGTTCAAATTTTATGACCACGGTTATTTTTTGAAACCGTTATGAAAAAAAATTTAATAAAAAAAAATACCCGTAAAAAACGTGATATGACTATGGTAAAAAAATGTTCATTGTAATACTATGTCACCGAAGAAATACTTTCTAGTTGCGACATGTACGAGGACTATCAAAGTGGATCAACAATAATCAAACCTAAGAAGACTAGAGCAAATGAATTATGACTATGCTGGAGAGCATGGGGAGTTATGAGGAACAATGTTTCAAAAACTCTAGATGAGATAGTATCAGGTAATTGTCAATAGTGAGAGAGAGAGGAGGAGGTTGAAATGGTCCACTCAATTACAAGATTCTTATATAGAGAATGAGGTTATAGCTACAAAGGCTGGAGAAGATTTGATGACAATTTTAAAGGAAATTCAACTAACAAGAGGAAAACCATATGAGTTTATTTGGAAAAGGTTTTCAAATAAGGTATTCACTCTGCAGTCATGTTATAAGCTAATGCAAGGATAAGGGTGTGCATGGATTATAAATCAAACTAAATATGGCTTGTTTTGGATCTTAAAACTATTTATATAAAACTGGTTTACAAGTGGATTGGTTCGGTTTCAAACCGATTTTTTTAAAAAAATAGTTTTTTAAAAACCAGTTTTAAATCGGTTTCTCTCAAAACCAGTTTTTTTTTTCTTTAAAGAAATCAGTTTTAAAACCAATTTATTTTAAAAAAATTAATTTTATTGCAAACTATCAAATAATTAATAAACCACCTGAAATTTATTATACTTTAAACTTATTGCAAACTATCAAATAATTGATATAAATCAATTAATCAATTTTATTTCAGTTTTACATTGAATTAAATCAACACTTCATATATCTTAAACTTTAAACTACTCAATGTAAATCTGGAATTAAACTAATTCCTTTTCATCGTGAATTAAATCAATTAATCGAGAAGTACGTTGAATTGATATAAATCAATTAATCGTGAAACTTATTTTACTTTAAACTTATTGCAAACTATCTATCTTAAACTTATTGAATTTGGTTTATGGTTATTAGTTATTTTGCACATCCCTATATATATATATATATATATATATATATATATATATATATATATATATATATATATATATATATATATATATATATATATATATATATATATATATATATATATATATATATATATATATATATATATATATATATATATATATATATATATATATATATAAAAATTTTATTTATTACATATATATTAACTTAATTGTCATTTATGACCATGAAACAACAAAAAGACAAACAATTTGAAAAATATATTAATCATGGTTTTAAAAAGTGGACACCGATTTTTAATGGTTTTAGTAAAATGAATTTGAACTAATTTTTAAACTAAATAATATAGATTTTTGAAATCGATACACCGTATTTTTAAATTTGGTTCTTGTGAATTAGTATTTTTGCACACTCCTATTCAAGGATCATTTTCTATCAGCTTGGTGGCTATAGGATAAAGGGAGTTATTTAGCTGATGTGGGAAGTCAAAAGGTGTTTACATAAAGGGAGTTATTTAACTGATGTGAGAACAATCATTACATTAAGACTTTTACATTTGTTGTTTCATGTAACTTTTCTACATCTGTTTGGAAACAAATTTTTCTATGGACTCATAGTGCAGGAATAGATGGGGTAGATCCAAGTGATCATTTTATGAAGTAACACAATTTGCTAACGGGCAGACCAAGGAAGAATAAAGAAAGCATAACATGGATGGCAACTTCATGACAGTATATTCTAAAATAAAGACAGTGTGATTAGTGAAGTAGTGTTCAATATTAAATTAATCTCTTAGCTATGGTTGGTAACCAATTCAAAGAGAGAGTTTTTGTAGTTTTCACGAGTGATGAAATTTCCTTTGAATTATTTATATAGACTTTTCATTGCAATCGAACAAGAATACCCCTTTTATTCTAAATCAATATATCTTGTTTATTGAAAAAAAATGGTAGGTGACATAAATTTAAAGTAGCTTAATAAAAAAACTGTAGTACCTCTTGTCCCCAAAAGCTAATTATTGAAGGGATGAAGAAGAAAAATAAACTTATCACTTGGTATGCCATTGTTGACCGTTTAAACTTAATTTTCTATATATGGACATATACCCACTGTATTATAGACATATATATTACACGTGAATTATTACGTAATTAATTAATCGTAGTGAATAGCTACTAGATAATAATGTTCCAACAACATGATGTTAGAAAACTTGTGGGGGTAGCTCAATTTGCACGAAAAACTATTATGCGTCGCTGTTGATTAGATGATTACCCTCACAAAAGTCCTAAACTATGAACTTATTTTAATGGGGCAATGCTAATGTGTATTTGAGGAACACTCTTTAAAAGTTTAAATATAGATTATTCTTTTATAAAAAAAAATGCATTTAATTAAAAATTGAAATAAGTTAACAAATTCTTTTAAAAAATATTTTCTTTATTTTGATATTTCTTGGACATTCCTTAGCATGATCTATTTTAATGTTGGACATTATTTTTATCGATCATAAATCACCGAAATTAGGATTTTTACCTCTAATAAGATTACAAAGTATAAGATTGAAGAAATTTTGGTTTTGGTTTAAGTCTCCAAGCTCTTGAAACTGTTTGAAAATCAAAGGCTCAATCTAAAGTTCAGCTCTTGGCTTGGACACTCTTCGCTACCAAAGATCAACTGGCAAGAAGTGGTATCATCTTTGGTAATAATGATATTTTTGTGTTTTCTGTAATGATGTTGTTCAGTCGTGTTCGCATCTCTTTTTATCATGTGTGAAATCTAAGACCGTTTGTAGGAGAGTGAAACATTGGCTAGGTATGAAGGAGGGTTCAGAATCTTGTTGTGCTTTCGAGTTTATGCGTTTTTTTGGCATTTTAGGTAAGGAGGTGGGTTCTATCAAAGGTGCTTCTTTATGTCAGATTGGGATGTCGGTGATTTGGAAGGGCCGTAATAATTACATTTTTAATAATGGTATCTTTGACGCTTCGGAGATGACCTTTGCGGTCCAGTTTTAGTCGTAGAGATGGTTCTGTTCTATTTTCAGTTCTTTTCTTACTTGTTCCATGTACGATTGGATTGTAGCTCATATATCTTGTCTCAAGAGGATGTACACTAGTGCAGAAATAACTTTTTACATCGGGTCAAAACCATATTTTACATCGGATTTAGGTCCGATGTAAAGCCAAGGGATGTAGTAAGTCAAAGACATTTTACATCGGGCCGTAGACCGATGTAAAAAATACATCTATTACATCGGTTGACAGTTAAGACTGATGTGAAATATGAATTTATTATTTGTTTTTTTTTTTTAAAAATCACTTTTTACATCGGTTGATATTCAGAATCGATGTAAAAGGTGTCACATGTGTGTTTTTTACATCAGTTATTCAGCAGAACCGATGTAAAAGGTCTCACAGGTGTGTGTTTTACATCGGTTGCCTTTTTGGCCCGATGTAAAAGGTGTGTTATGTGTCTTCAAAAATTATATTTTTACATCGGTTTCTAGGCACAACCGATGTAAAATGTAGGTTGTTTTTCTTAAAAATTTTGCTAATTTTTATCTGAATTGATGTGGAATCCCTGTAGTTTTTTTGGTATCTAATTTTTCATATTTTTCCAACATCACACATACCACATTTTAGTCCCTATTCGGTGTGCAATTTAATTTTCATATTTTTTCAACTAACCTTTTAGTTTCATTGCACCAAATACTTAGGATACACATATTCTTCAACATGAACAAATTGATTTACAAAAGTCATAAACTAGTATACACACAAGTGTACAAAATTATATGTATTTTTACACGGTGGACTAATACAACAACAAAACCAGTGAAAACAAACAAAAATATTAAACCATTTATAAGTCCTTTATCACACTTGAATACCAACGTGCAATCCACAAGAAATGAGTTGTAGCTAGCTTCGGTAGACAACACCAAAATCATGTTTGCTGACAATAAATAATAATACAAATAAATATCAGCAGACAATATCAAAGTCAAGAAACTCAATTCAAATATATATAGACAATTCTATATAACTCACCATATAAAGCTTAATTTTTATATAACTTAAAAAAACATTTTGCCCAACGGAGTCGCAAATCATACAAATCATCTTGTGTTAATTATGTTGGGTCATCAAATGCCTACAATACGTAAATAACAATATAAAGATATTCTTTGAAAATTCACCTTAAGTTGCAAAACGCAAAGTAAATGACAAAGTAAAGTTATTTTTATTTACCTGTAACCAAGACACAGTTATGTTGGCAGAGACAGTATCCAACATATTTTTCATAACATAGTACCCACAATCAATAGAGTTATGTTGTAGCCTTGTCTAAAATGAATGGCACAATTAGTGAATACTTGTGATAAAATTAAATATAGAATTATAATTTACATCACGCTTACTTTGGGTTAGAGTCATGTAGCATTTTTTCTATTGCCATTTGTCATTTGATAAACCCCGAAAGCACTAATTCAAGAAGAAAAAAACCATATAGAGCAACATAAAATATTAAACTACTTTTGTAAAATTTTATGTATATGAGATATAGCATATATTATAACAAAAGTCATATAAAATATAAACTTACTTTGTAACAATTTTCTTCATGGTTGGATTAAGTTCCCGATGAAGTGAATAAAAGACAACCACAATATTGTCTCTTGAGCAAATGACTATAAATTGCCAATGGTCTTTGTATGTGTGCGTGAAAACACAAAAGTCACATAAAATATATATGTTATCAAAAATAAAAAAATAGAAAACACACTTTCATACAAACTTACCCATGAATAAATGGTAGTAAGTGACACACTCTCTTTTCGTCACGTAACTTATCTTGTATGTTTTTTTTAACCTCTGTTTTAGTTTTTTGCACATTATCAACATACACACACCTACCAGGGTCCATAAATTCATATACTTCTGATGTGGATTTATCAATACATACACGATGAATATACCTGAATAATTTTAAAATGAACATTAGAATCAAAGTGATGAGAGATATAACATATTAATAGGTATTAACAGTAATAATTAAAAAAAGAAAATGTACTTACGTGGACCAAAAATGCAAAATAGACACGTCAAGCCAATGAAAACTCACCAAAAACTCTCTGATACACTTAGCTGACATATAAAAGTTAGTGACACTCGCACAATGACTTAGTTATATTTGCAAGTGTGCGTCACCCATTTTCAGAGCCATGAGTAACAATCTCTGAACATCGTCTTCCACTTCTTTTGTGCTTCCTTTTGCAGCTGAAAAACTTCCTTTTCTGCTTCCCTCGACAACCTCCATTTGTTCAATGTATTTTTTATTTTCTGTGCTTTGTGAGAGACCCATAGATCTAATTGTCTCCATAACATATTGTTGCAACACCTTACGCTCTTCAACCAACTTTTGCTCAAAATCAGATCTAAGTTTTGCTTCCAATTTCAAAGAAAATTGCGATAGTTGTTTTTGTACATCCATATGTTATCGTCGACGTGAAGACGACCTTCCAAAAAAATTGCTAATTTTATGGTGTTTTCCAACACCATGAACACGACCGCCATGCTCAGATGTTCCAATGGCTACTTTTAAGATATCGTTAGGTTCATCTGGAACAAAGACACCCTTTTCAGCTTCCTCAACTAGAGAATCCTACAAAATTCAAAAAACAAAACTAATTTCAATAGTTTTTATCATAAGGAATTTGTTGTTAGTATATGACATATGTTGTTAGTATGTGATTATAAAATATAATAAAGTTTTGAATTTAAAATACTTGAACATCAACCCAAATAGCATCTTTTATATCTTTACGTATGTCTTTCCACTCATCTATTAAAATACTACATCTCTTCCGAGAAAGAGATGCTACATAACTCTTAAAAGTAGAAGCATTTTTACCAACACTGATACATTCATAAGTTCTTGGATCAAACTCGACCTTTATCCTTTCACCCATTTGATAAACTTTTTCAATTTGTGCCATCATAATGGGACCTCTAACTCTTCTTTTACTAGGATTACAAGATGAAGAAGGGTTGTCAGCTGAATCAACCATGTACCTGTTTACACAAAATAAAAATAATTAGAAATCAAATCAAGCATAAAATAAAAACAATTAGAAATTAAAGTAATGTCGAATTAACTTATAAAAAAACCTTACTAGTTCTCCCATATCCATTCTTCATGATCTGTGTGAATAGCATGCACATCATCTTCTTTATTCTCTTCAATGAAGCTAGGCACATTTGTTGAGAAAGGAGGAGTTTTAGAAATATCAAGATTCGCATCTTGATTTTCATCATTACCGTGCACCTTTCCTTGTATAACCACTGACCATCTTTTATTAGAAGGATCTGTGACATAAAACACTTATTTTGCTTAAGATGCCATGATGAAAGGTTCGTCTGCATAAGCTAACTTGCTAAGATCAACCAGTGTAAATCCAAATTCATCGATTCTTACAGCACTGTTGATATCAATCCGTTTGCATTTAAATACAGGAACTTTAAACACAACATAATCAACTTCCCAAATCTCTTCAATCACCCCAAAGTAGGGTACAAATGCCATAACCGGATTTTTATCTTTAGAACTAGAGAAGTGCATGGACTCAGCCACAATCATAACCCCACTATTTTACGTGGTACTACGGTCATCCATTGACTTTGTATAAAAGGAAGTTTTATTAATATCATATCAACTCCAAGTTATTATGTTACATTTAGGCTCATAGGACAACCACTTAATTGTATTAGAAGCAGTATCATCACTAGGAATTTTTTTTTAAACCACTCAGAGAAACTCTTATTATGCTCTTTTAACAACCCTCTTTCATTCATCTTGGGGTACTTTTTCTTTATGATGCTTTTGTGAGCAGATAAGTAAGGTTGAACTTCATCAGTGTTATTCAATATATACAAATGCGCGATCTGTGGATTGACAACAACGCGATGCATCTTCCGTGTCAAGATAACTTCTTCGACCTGTTGATTCCATAGAAGGTAGTTGTTTTCTTGCAGCTGATGAATGGAGAGTTTTAGACCAAATCGATTGCTCGATTTCATTGTGCCAAACCCAGGGATGCCTTGTTGAGATAAAGGTTAGTCTTTGACGCTGAATTCTTGATTGTCCCCGGATTCCATTGTTGCCGTTGAACAGAGCTAGAGCAGAAGTGAGATTGCAAATTTGATGCAGAGTAGAACAGCTCAAAGAATGGGAATGCAGAGCTGGGAGAGAAGATAAGGATGACGGAAGCGTGTTAGATTGTAGCGGCGATTGATACCATACTAGAGTTTGTGAAGATGAACATGGAGGTTCATCATGTGTAACAGAATTCTGTTACAGAGAGAGAGAGAGAGAGAGAGAGAGAGAGAGAGAGAGAGAGAGAGAGAGAGAGAGAGAGAAAGGAGAGGAGAAAGAGATACAAGATTGAATGAAATAGTATATTATTGTTGTATTGAATGTACACATAAGAGTACCCTATATATACACTTAGTCTATACAAGGAAAATGACTTAATTCTCTTATATGTTATCTCTAATATCACATCAGTGGAAATATATGTCTGATGTAAAATCATTAAATCAAATATTTTTCACATCATATTGTTAATAAATCTGATGTAAAATCCTTTGACAAATATTTTTCACATCATATATCTTAAATTCTGATGTAAAATCATTTAACTAAATGTCTTATTTTTAGTAGTGACAATTCTCGTTGTTGTATTCTTCTAGGTTGAATACCCTTTGTACTCGTGTTAATGAATCATTTCTTTTTTAAAAAAAATATAGAAATGTTGTTTTTCTTACAAGCTATATATAGAAATGTAATCTACTTCATATGAGTGTGACTTTATTGATTAATTTATATAAATTACAAATATTTTACAAATAAATGGAAAATTCTTTACTTATTTATATATATATATATATATATATATATATATATATATATATATATATATATATATATATATATATATATATATATATATATATATATATATATATATATATATATATATATATATATATATATATATATATATATATATATATATATATATATATATATATATATATATATATATATATATATATATATATTGGTTATCATTAATATGATATTGGTTACAATAAATATGAAAGTATAAGATTTTTTTATAAGCAATAATTCAATATAAGGTATCCTAAGAGTACACCAATTGCTCAAAAGCAAACCACAAATAAGAAAAGAACACACCTAATCATGAAAGTATAAGATATTGAACTAAAAATTATGTAAATTGGTAATTCTTGTTTATTGAACACCATGACCAAAGTAATATTTCATACAAGGAGATAGAAAAGGAAAAAAAATGAAAGAAAATATTATTAGTCTCTACATTATTATATGTTTTAGTGACTACATTTACACAAGTCGTTTTTAACTAAAATTACACTAATTTAAGAAAGTTACTTGTTGAATTTAATTCCATAAAACTAATAACTCAAATAATTAGGGTCAGTTTGTATTGGCTTTTTTTCAAAAATTATTTTTATAGTATAACATAATTATAATTATGTAAAAAAAAAATATTTACAAAGAAACTTTCAATAAAAATTTCAAATAAAAATTTAATTTGAATAGTTATTCTTAAAATATTATTTTAGATATTTTATCATTTTATTAAAAAAAATTGGATATCAAAATTTCAAAATTATTTAATTTTAAAGCTATTTCAAATAAATTTTTATAAAAATTATTTTTGAAATACAACTTTTTCAAAAAAATTGCGATTTCGACTATCTTTTAATCTTAAATAACGTATGTTTATGATATAGAATGTCAAAATTAATCTTTTATTTTAGAAATAATGTATATAAAAAACTTGTAATATTTTTAAAAACAATTTTATAAAATTTATTTTAAAAAATAAAAAATAAAATAAAAAACTAGTTTTTTAAAGCTGAAAGAAACCAGCTCTAAATACTAAGCTAAGAACTAGGAGTAGGTAACTTATATCTAACATTCTCCTCAAATTAGAATGTATGTTGTACTTTACAATTTTGTGAAATAATGCACTAAAAAGTTTATGGTGGAGTGCTTTCGTAAATATATCAACAACTTGTCCTGAAGAATGAATGAACATCAAATATATGAACAACTTGTCACTTTGAATGCCAAGATCATGAAGAACGTATACAACAACCATTGCGCCTCGCAAGTGGCATTTGCAACGGCGTGATACTTCACTTCAAATGTAGATCTGGACATTACATGTTGCTTTTTGCTTTTCTAGCAAATCATTGATGTTCCTAAGTAGAAATAGAGGACACTAATGGATTGTCTAGTATCATTACACGATCTCCAATCATAATATGTAAATCCATTCAATGTGTTTGAGGAAGTTGACTTGAAGAGAAGACCTTGAGCAGGGGTTAGTTTGTTGTATCGAAGAATCTAAAGTTAAAAGTGTTAAACGGTAAATTAATTTTCTTGATGGAAGACAGACTCCAAAGCTAAAATGAGATGTATGTCTCACGCTCGATTAATTTAGAAGTAAAATGGTGTGCACCTGACTATCCATTTTTCGAACATGTTTACTTGTAAAAGTTGAAATGGTTTTCAAAAAAAAAAAATGAAAATAAGCTAAGTGAAGTGAAAATAAACAAAATATTTTGTTGTTGCAATTTTTCATGTCTTGTGATGGTTTTGGACAGGGTGAAGGTCGTCACCCTAGTGACAGTTCAAATCCTCACAAAAGAAAATATCAGCGACGGTCGGTACTGCACTGACGATCAGACCATCACACATGCAAGTCTGGGTGATGGTCGTCATGTATATGTTTTCGTTCGTTGGCACGTTCAAGATGCGTTTTATTACATATTTTTCATGAAACACGACCTCTCTCTCTCATATATTAATTCACACAGAAACAAATAATGATACATTACTTGAAATAAAACCTTCTAAGCTACTTTTATGCTATAACAACACAATATTACACACTTTACATTTATATTTAAAAAAAAAGAAAACTACAAACATAAATATTTTGATAAATCTACACTATCGAGATAGTATACATAGATTAATGATTTTGAAATGGAGAAACACTTACAAATTCTAGCAAGCAAATTAAAAAAAAGGAAGTTATTGTTGGTAAAAATGAAGGTGGTCAGGTTTTAATGAGAGGTGGTTGTTATGATGTAAAAGATAATGAATATTGTTGAGTAGTAATGAATACTTCCCCTAATTAATTATTTTTTTACTTAGAGAATTTAAATGACGAGAGTATTAAGTATTCATATAATCTCTATAAAAGATAATTTAGTATGAAGGACCTAAATTTTCTCATTTAATAAGTGGAAAGATAAGAAATGACAGAAATCTTGAAAGACGCCTTCACAGGAGAATTATTATCTCCAATGTAATTGTTGGTTCCTGGATTGCTAAAGTTAAAAAGGGAGATTCCTCGGGGATTAGCTGGGAAAGATTTATGGAGAAGGTCCATTAGGGAAGGTTTTCAAGAGGAACTCACTAGGGAGAAAACTTTCTGGGAACACTTTGTGAAGAGTCGTATTGGGAGAAAAATCAATTGGGGAGTTGTGACAAGATTCGCTAGAAAAGAGTTTAAGGAATTTCCCTTGATTTGGAAAGGGTTTTCTGTTTAGCCGTTATTCTGAAGGTTTATCATGATTGAAAAAGACTCACTTAGAGATAGATTTAGTGGTTGTCTATTGATTGAAAAGTTGGTATTTAGCTTTTGTTGGGGAGAAAGTGGGTTAGGTGATTTAGTGGAGTTTGAATTCAAATTTTGGAGGGAAATACAGTTATTTACTACTCAGTAGAAGGAGGCACATGACATGGTTTCAAGCAAACAAAGCATGCAGAATGAAATTTGGTTTAATTTAGTCCGTTGAGTCATTAAGAGCAGTTATGTCGACAAACTATAAATAGTGGCTTAATTTAGGATTTTTTTGTGTGTGTTCATTTGGTACAAGTTGCTCAAAAAATTACTCAAAGTACCCAATTCAAAGTGAGAAAAGAGTCATAACTGAGGATGTACGTGTCGAAACACCATTTCTTTATTGTAATACATTAATGCTTCTTTTTATTTTATAAGAATCTTCTTTTACTTTACTGCTTTTTTGCACGTTGTAGTTCCTGGTCTTTATTTTCTTCTTTTAAAAGTTGTTATCTTTTTTGAACCAAATTACTTTCTTTTCCTACATGTTTTATTGCCAAAACCCTTTTTCACCACTTTTAAATATTGTCGAAGCGCTTATCCTTCTCTTTCAAATTTCATTTAACGTTAAACTCAGATTAGATATGTCCTAGGATTTAGTATGGTCGATTCTGCAAGTTAAAACAAGTCTTGACGATTTGTTAGACCAACGGTTGTTCTCCAAATTTCACGACGAACAAGTGCCAAGTGAGGTTGTGCGTTAAGGTTCCAAGCGAGGTTGGGCTTTGAGGTTCTAAGAGAGGTTGGACTTTGAGGTGTCAATTGAGATGCTTTTGAGGGGCCAATGTCCTTAGGCATTGTGGTGCTGAACAAAGTTGGACTTTGATAGATTAAAATGGTATATTGCCAATGATGATAAATCTTTGGGAATAAGGGTGAGCGTAACATGTGACTCATGATATGCATGATAATTGAATGAGATTTGTTTTATGCATTATGAGTGATGCTTGACATATGATGGTTAATCATGAGTTGTGATATATTTGACAAATTTAGGTTTGCGTGGACAGCCCCAAAGAGTTCTTCAAGTGCCAATTCTATTGGTTATGCCTCATGCTAATGATTATTTTTTTATAAGTTGATGAGCCTTTTCTCTATGGGGATTAACTCATGATAATCTCAAGTCATTTTTAGATCTTGTAAGCTTAACCCAATGCTGGAAGTCACCGTTTTCCTTCAAGCATTTCAGATATTTCAAGTGATTTTATTTTCTCAATTCTTTTTTGCTTTTCGTTGTTTCAAAAGTTTTATTTTAAAAGATAAATGATTATTTGCGCAAAAAAGGATGATAGAGAGAGATCACAATAGAGAAGTTTTATATTATAAGCATTAAAGATTTTATAGATGGAATGGGAGTACACGAAAGTGTAGCTTCATATGGGAATTTACAAAAAGACATAAACATAAAGGAATGAATGAAAATCACAATGGGAAATGTTTGGGGTTTCCATTGGATTAAAATGATTACTACTTTCCCTATTACCTTACATCTGTAACACCTTATTTATGAGGAAAGAAACTGGATTAATTCTCTATGCCTTTGGTATCTTTTTAGTAAGCTTACCGATGCAACTTGTTTGCCTTTTCTCTTTTTTTTTTTATAGAAATATCTATCTTTTGCCTAGACCACTCCTTCGAGTTTTAGGTCCACCAGGATACCCTAATTTTTTCCTAAACCACACTTTCGGCTTTTTAACTCAGCGGGCTATTTTTGTATCCCTAATTTTTGTTTGGACCACTCTTTCGAGTTTTCAGTCCACCAGGAGGCCCTTTTGTGTCTAAGCTTCCCTTTTGAATTTTCAACGTAATGGACTTTTCCTTTTGTTAGACATAGTAGTTTTTTACTGCATCATAGTTCACCAGAAGTGAAATCTCTTCTTCATCCATTGTTGTAAGAATTAAAGCTCTTCCACAGACATACTTCTTCACAACATACGAGCCTTCATATTTTGGGGTCCACTTATCGCATGAATCCTTATGTATATGCAATATCTTTTAAGTACTAGGTCACCTTCCTTGAACTCTCAGGGACAAACCTTATTATCGAATGCCTTTTAGCCTCTTCTAATACAGCTGACCATAACATAAGGCTATCGTTAGTTTTTCATCTATGAGGTTCAGTTGGTTAAAACTTGTTTAGAACCACTCAACTTCTTCTAGCTTAGTCTCCATCAAGACTCTCATCAAAGGGATCTCAACCTCGATAGTAAGCACTTCCTATAAACTGTATACTAGACATAAATGGATTTTCCTTGTAGAAGTGCGGACTAACGTCTTATAATCGTGAAGTTCAAAAGTAAGCATTTCATGCTTGTCCTTATTGGATGTTACCATCTTTAGTGGGATCTTCTTGATGTTCTTATTTACTACTTTTACGATGTCGTTCATCTTTGGCCGATATGGTGACGAGTTATAATGTTAAATCTTGAAATTCTCGTATAACTCCCTCATCATTTTGTTATTCATGTTGGATGCGTTATCAATGATGATATTATTGGGAAGTCTATAGCGGAAGATTACATCTCTCTTGATGAATCGAATAACCACTTGTCTTGTTAGTTTGACGTAGGAAATAACTTCAACACATTTGATGAAGTAGTTTATGGAAACTAAAATTAAAATGTGTTCATTTGAATCTTTTGCTTCGATAAGCCAAATCATGTCAATTTCTCACATAGAGAAAGGCCAAGGTGATGTCATCACATTCAATGGACTTGGAGGCATATACATTTTTTGGCATAAATATGGCATTTATTGCATTTCTTGATGTACATGAAATAGTTAGATTCTATAGCCAACCAATAATAGTCGGCCCTCAGGAATTTATTTGCCATAGCATGCCCGTTGGCCTAAGTACCAAAAGATTCCTCATGGATTTCTTTGATAAGAAAATCCTCTTATGTTTTGTCTACACATTTTAGAAGAATCATGCCATGATTTCTCTTGTAGAGTACATCGCCATCTAGAAAGAACACGAATTCTAATCTTCTTAGTGTTTTCTTATCCCTGTTTGAGATACCCATTGGGTATCCTTGATTCTTGAGATAGAATTTGATTTTTGTGATATTAGAGCTTGCCATCGGGTTCTCCTTTGACTGATAGACCAAAATTTGGTTTCTCTCACCTTTGGTTCATAATAAGTGAAACCTATTTGTCCTTAATCACTTATAATATTGATTATAAAGTAGACAATGCATCATCTATTTGATTGTCTTCTCGAGGAATATGATAGAATGTGATATCCTTAAAATATCCCAAGAGCTCTAATATGTTTGCACGAAAAAAGATCAGCTTGAAATCACGTGTTTCCTAATCTCCTCTCACCTTATGTATGACTAAGGTTAAGTCTCCATACACCTCAAGAACTTATACATCAAGTCAATTACATTCCATGATATTGTTTGTGAAATTGAAGTATAACCTTGTTGTGAAAGGGGTAAATTGACTTTCAGAGGAGATCAAAGTTGCTCCAACTCCACGGCTGAGGGCATTAGAGTCCATTTTTCTTTAACTTCATATTCATTGTCCTTCTCTAAGGCCATGATGTCTTCATCAGGAAACTTGAACGACATTGACTGATAGTCTTCCACAGGCTGATGAGCTAGGTGTTCTGACGACACACTTCCTTTGATGGATTTTTGTGTGACATACATGATGTTGAACTCGCATAATAGCATTTTCTAGTGAGAAATCCTTCCATTCAGGGCCGGTTTCTCAAAAATGTATTTGATTGGATCCATCTTTGACACTAGCCAGGTTGTGTGACACAATATATATTGCCTTAGGTGACGAGCGACCCATGCAAATAGACAACAAGTTATTTCCTACAGTGAGTACCAGGTCTCACAATCATTGAAATTCTTGATCAAGTAGTTGATAACATGCTCTTTTTTCTAGTTTAAACTTGTTTCCTCAGCACACACCCATTTGACTCATCAAACACTATTTAGTATATTATGAGAGGTTTCCCAAGGACTTGCAGTTATTCAAATTGGTGGTTCTTGTAGGTATTGTTTGATATTTTCAAATTCCAATTGGTCATCCTCATTCCACTATATTTTCTAATCTTTACGCAATAGCTTGAAAATTGGTTCACAAGTAGCGATAAGATGTGAGATGAGTATGAAGATATAATTTAGTCTTCTTAGGAAACCATGAACTTCCTTCTTGGTATGAGGGGAAACAATACCTTGTATTGATCCAAATTTATCAGGGCCAACCTTTATCCGTTGTTGGATGACAATGGAACCGAGTAACTTTCCAGATCAGACACCAAATGTACATTTAGCCTGATTTAATCGCAGTCTAAATTTCCTTAGGCATACATACAACTTTTATAAGGGAATGATCTGATCTTCCTAAGTTCTTGACTTAGCTATCATAAAGTCCATATATACTTTTAGCTCTCTGTGTATCATATCATGGAAAATAATCACCATCACCCTTTGATAGGTTGCTCCAGCATTCTTTAAGCCAAATGTCATTACTTTGTAGAAAAGTATTCACCATGGGGTGATGAATTTGGTTTTCTCAATGTCTTCAGGAGCCAATTTGATTAGATTATAGCAAAAAATCCATCCATCAAGGAAAAGACGTAGAATTGAGTAGTGTTATCTACTAGCATATCAATGTATAATAATGGAAAGTTGTTCTTCGGGATGGTTTTGTTTAAATCCCTATAGTCAACACATACGTGTACCTTTCCTTCTTTAGAACTGGCATAATATTGGAAACCGATTGTGGATACCTTGTCACAGCTAAGAAATCAACGTCGAGCTGTCTATTGACTTCCTCTCTAATTGTGAGTGACATGTCGTGCCTCATCCTTCTTAGCTTCTGCTTTACATGAGCGCATTATGGCTGGAGTGGCAACTAGTGTTCATCTATATTCATGTCTAGACTTGGCATATCTTGGTATGACCTTTAAAACATGTCTGCATACTCTTGCAAGAGTTTTACCAACTGATATCTATCACTTGGAAAGTTATCTCAAAGATACAAAGGTTGATTTGTGTATGCAAGTCCAACTCACAAATTCATGTCCTTCATGAACTATCAAACACATGTACTTCCAAAGAACTGTGTTTCATACATGTCCCATCAATCGATAATTTAATCAGATTCGATTTAATCATAACATTTAGTGAGGATCCATTATCAACTAAGATTCTTGTAAGGACATTGCCTAGACACTTCATTGATATGTGCAAAGCATTATTGTGGGCCTTCGCCTTAGTTGGAAACTCTTTGTCACTAAAGCTCATAATGATGCATGTGGTAATATTGGTGACTACCCCATCAAAATGGTCTACCAAGATGTCTTCAATGACACGAGCTTGGTTTAAAACTTTCAGCAATTCATCTCAACATGCCTCTGAG
Organism: Lathyrus sativus; assembly: GCA_963859935.3. Lineage (NCBI taxonomy): Eukaryota > Viridiplantae > Streptophyta > Magnoliopsida > Fabales > Fabaceae > Lathyrus > Lathyrus sativus. The sequence goes on along the minus strand of OZ012736.1, from coordinate 448,337,954 downwards.
TTCAACAATAGTGAGGAAATGAATATCTTGGAGCATGTTTGATGTAGTTCATTTACTACTTTGTACTCACTTCTCTTTATGATTTTCAAGAATGCTTCAGACTCATCAAAGGACGTGGACCTCAGGGCAAGGTCCTACCCCTTGTTGGGATTTGACACTTCTCTTCCTGTTGATGGTCCTTTTGTTGCCTCAACAATTACTCCTCTGAGTTGGTCTAGCACAAAGATATGACTGTTTTTGGTCACCCCACTGGCTCTTAAATTTTATAACCTATCTTCGTGGTTGTGCATGAAGCGCAAATATATGATGTTATCAATGATGATTCGGGTCCAAAATAACCAGGGAACAACATAGATGTTTATTTAATGCAAATGATTTAACATTTAAGAGTTTTATGTGAGGAAGGCATCGATATTGATGATGCGTATATGGGTGATAACTTTAAGATACATGTCATGTTGTTTTGCATAATCAATGACTTTCCTGCATAGGATGATTTTTCTGGATACAACACCAAAGGACATAAATTGTGTCCTATATGTGAAGATGGCACATGATCCCAACAATTACAATATAAAAAAAAGATTGTTTACCTTAGGCATCAAAATTTTCTAAGCCCAAATGATTCATAGCATAGATTGTAGAACACTTTTAATGAAAAACATGAGTTTGATATCTCTCTAAAGCCCTTAACTAGAAAGGAAGTTTGTAAAAGAAAACAACACATTAATGTTATCTTTGGAAAGAAACAAAAAGAGCTTGTGGAGAATTTTTTTTTGGAAAAAATGCTTGATGTTCATTGATCTTTCACATTGGTCTAGTCTCGATATTAGACACTGTCTTAATGTGATGCATGTGAAGAAAAATATATGTGATAGTTTGATTGAAACACATGTCAACATTAAAGGAAAGACAAAGGACAATAAGAAATTTCATCTATATATGGTGGTGATGGGTATACAACAAGAGTTATCCCCAAAAGAAATAGGAAACAAAACATATTTGAGATTGTTTGCAGGATATCAAAGTTTCCCAATGGTACTCATCAAATTTGAAGAAACTTGTGTCAATGAAAGATCTCAAATTAGTTGGCTTAAAATCTCATGACTATCATGGCTTAAAGCAACAACTTCTTCCAGTGGTTATCTGTGGCTATATGTAGTAAAGTCATTGACACTGGAAATTAAGTTGAGTTAGAACATGAAGTTGTAATTATCTTGTGTCAATTAGAGATGTATTTTTTTTCATCATTTTTTGACATTATGGTTCACTTAACGGTTCATGTATTAAAGGTAATTAGATTTTGTTGTCAAGTTTATTTAAGGTTGATGTATTCGGTAGAACGATACATGAAGATCTTTAAAGGTATACAAAGAATCATCACCATCCGAAAGCTTTCATCGTTGAACAGTACATCACAAGAAAATCTATTGAGTTTTATACAAACTATTTTTCTGAAGTAAACTCTATAGAAATTATCGAGTCTCATCATGATGGAAGATATGAAGGTAGAGGTAAACACGGTTTAAATGTTAAGACATTAGACCGAGATGTAGTTCTTCAAGCACATTTCTATATATTGAATAATGTTAATGAAGTTTAGACTTACTTGTCCACTTACCAAAGTATTATCAAGGAAACATTCTCCTGGGTTTGAGAAAAATTGATTTTGACCGAGCACAACAAAACTTTCATGAGTTAGGTTAATGAAAAGGTTCCTAAAGAGAGTAGTGCATCATAGAAAATTAAATGGACGTCATATATGCCTAGGTTTAATATAATAACTTGGAGCGCATATGACGTTACTAACTTTTTTATTGTATTTAAAATCAAAGGATAATCATAGTACCATGTAAAAAACGGAGTTATGATTGAAGTTGAATCAATGTACTTATCTAGTTCCAAAGATAACAATCATGTATTGGAATCTAGAGCTCATATTAGGGTCATTGAGGAGATTTTAGTGATTTATTATGCTATTTATAAAGTGCCTTTATTTAAGTGGAAGTGGATTGACAATAATACTCGTGTAGAAACTGATGAATTAGGATTCACACGGGTTGATCATCGAAAGGAAGCTTATATAAACAAATCATTCATCATGGCAACTTAAGTAAAATAAGTTTTTCATGTCACTGATCCTTCAAACACTAGATAATCAATTGTTCTTGAAGGAAAATATATTCTTGATAGTGATGAAAATCAAGATTTAGATTTTGAGGCACTTTCTTTTATAACACATGTATTGATGTGCATGCTATTTTCATGATCATCAAGAGGGGATATGAGAAAACATTAAGTAAATATTTTATGTCACTTAGTAATATATATATATATATATATATATATATATATATATATATATATATATATATATATATATATATATATATATATATATATATATATATATATATATATATATATATATATATATATATATATATATATATATATATATATATATTCATTTTATATTTATATTCTTTTTACATAATTATTTTTTTCCAACATGTAAAGATGTCGAAGGATATTATATGTTGCATGGTTTTAGAAGTAAAAGTCAGAAATCAAAAACTCCTGTGTGTTATATGAGGTATGTTGTTGATATTAAAATTTGAATGTTGTTGTTGTTATTCTTGAAGATTGAATTTTGAATTTAGTTGTTGTTGTTTTTGTTGTTTTTGTTGTTGTTGTTGTGATCAATGGTCTAAAGATTTAACGTTGTTGTTGTTGATTATAATAATTAGTTTCAAATGTTGTTCAAATTATAAGTGTTTAACGACTAGTTACATATCAAGATAAAAACTTTTGGAAGGCTTACAAGACTTTACATTTTGGTTATTGCTTTTGATGGTTAATCATTTGTTTTAGTTTTATTATAAAATTACGACGCGTGTGTTATTTTGGTGTAACCATTAAATATTTTTGGTACAATATTTCTATTTGAGAAATTTAAAAAAAATATAATATTTTTGTTTGATAAATAGACAACAAAATTCTATAATACAAGTTAAGAAAATATATATATATATATAAATTAAATAACAATATCTTTTCCTCAATTATTATTACAAACTGATGTTTGTAATAATAATAGTGCTCTATTATCTCTGTTTTATTGAAAACCGAGATAAAAATAGTGCTGTATTCAACATGTGGCTTTTCATTTTACATTTTAGACAAAACTAACTTATATTAACCTATAACCTCTTATTGAAGCGAATCTTATAAGTCAATGGTATAGTGCACAAAAGTTGGTATATGTAATAATCCAAAATATTATAATGTTAATAATTTCATAAATTAAACCAATAAGCCTTGAGTTATCTCTATATAAATCATCTCTTAGACTAAGTTAAGAGAACCATATCATAGCCAAAAGACACATAATGACTACTAGTCAAATATTCGTTATGGTGACTTTGGTCTCATTATTGATCCCTTCCAATGCATTGCTCACTCCTCATTTTTATGATAAAGTTTGCCCTCAAGCTTTACGAGTCATAAACTCAGTTGTTAAGCAAGCAGTTCTTAGGGAAAAACGCATTGGAGCATCACTCCTACGCCTGCATTTCCATGATTGCTTTGTTAATGTAAGTTACAATATTACTTAAGCATTCTTAATCATAAATATTTTACCACGTTATTTGTTTATATTTATGTATTAATGTAATAATCCTGATATCGATAAATTAATAAATTTTGGAAAAAAAAAGTGCGGTATTCATGTTCATAGGTGCAAATAAAAACAAATCCAAGAGCTCTAAGACTTGGTGTATCACTATAATTAATTGAATTCTTAGCTTATTCTACTGATAAAATGAAATGTAGTGAGCCATTTGGAAACTTTGCATGAATTGGACCTACCAATCCTTTATTAATATTGCCGTTTCAACTTATCATGCAGATGTTATATCAATTTGCTGGCAATAATGGAATCATAATTATTTTATATGCACCGCACAAACAAACAGAAATAATGTTTCTTTTAAATAATTTTTTTTGATTTATAGGCCAAGATAATTCAGATCTCATCCATTCAGGATAGAAATAATGTCAAATACAAAAAACAAAAATAATTAAATTCTTAAGAAAATGCCACTTTACCTAATTACTGGTAGTTAGCTTCAATTATTTTTTTAATAGATTTATTTATTTATCTTCTAGTATATTAAAAAATTTCTGAAGTTATGTTTGACTGGACTACAGTAGCTCTTATTTTATTTGTATCATATGAGCTGCAAAATGTTAGGTAAAGTAAGAAATTTCTTAAATAATAAAAATTATTTCAAAGATAAAATATATGAATATGTCACACTTTTTTAGAGCATTCTTTATTGAATTAATTTCTATGATTGAAACTTCAGGGGTGTGATGGATCAGTTCTGCTAGATGACACTAGGAACTTCACAGGGGAAAAGACAGCTCTTCCAAATATTAATTCAATAAGAGGATTTTCTGTGATTGATGAAATCAAAGCTGCTGTTGATAAAGCTTGTAAGCGCCCTGTGGTTTCATGTGCTGATATTTTAGCCATTGCTGCTCGTGATTCTGTAGCCATAGTAAGTGTTACAATATTTAATCTTTCATTTTCATCATTCTCATAGTTGAAAAGTTACATAATGTGAAATTGTGTCGCTCTTAACAGTTGGGAGGTCCACAACTTTTCTACAATGTGTTATTGGGAAGAAGAGATGCAAGAACAGCAAGCAAATCAGCTGCAAACGCAAATCTCCCACCTCCAACATTCAGCTTCTCACAGCTTATTTCCAACTTCAAATCCCATGGATTAGATGTAAAAGACCTCGTAGCACTTTCTGGTGGCCACACCATTGGATTTGCAAAGTGCAGAACATTTAGAACCCGAATCTACAACGAAACAAACATTGATCCTAGTTTTGCAGCATCTTTAAGAAAAACATGTCCTAGAAAAGGTGGAGACGACAATTTAGCACAACTAGATTCCACTCCTATAAAAGTTGACACAACATATTATAGAGATTTGATATACAAAAAGGGTGTTCTTCATTCTGATCAACAATTGTTTTCGGGAAAAGGTAGAGAAAGTGACAAATTGGTGCAACTTTATAGTAAGAGTCCTTTGGCTTTTGCTAGAGATTTTAAGAGTTCAATGATCAAGATGGGGAACATGAAGCCTCTTACCGGGACACAAGGTCAGATTCGAATCAATTGCAGAAGGGTTAGATAAATTTGTGTTATAATTTGAACTATGTATTTTGAAGAATTTGAAGAATGTTTTCTGTTAAGAAATATTGTCTTCGATTTTAAATATAAACAAAATGGAAGATCTATTAATACATAAACTTTCTTTTGCTTATATTTAAGTATGGAGACAATAAATCGGTTTCAAAAATAAGAGTTATGTGATTTAAATATTGGAGTGACTTTGTACTTTAAGTTCTAGGTTAAAATGATATGGGCCTTTTATGTATCGAAATCTTGAAGTTTGTTAATAAAAATATGTTGAGTTCTTATGTTGAGATTCAATAGTAATATTATGTAAATGTATTAATTTGTGTCATATTGGCTTTTGGGTGCAATGATCAACACTTAATGATAGAATTTAAATGTTCTAAGGGAAAACTAAGACATTTCTTTTAAAGCATATGTATACTCTTCATGCCCCCATTTTATTAGAAAATGTCACAACTTTAATATATATTTTTACTTGTCTAAAATTACAATGAGGTTTGTCCTATATTATTTGGAGGACTGTCAGTGATATTTAAAGTTGTTGGTGGTGTTTAAAGTTAACTCATGTAGAGTGATAAGAAGCTTTGTATATGTAATTTCTAGGAAAAAAATCATTTGATCCCGCAATCTTAAGGATGGAATATTTATAGGGACTTCTTGGATCTGAATATTTAGACTCATGGAGCGGTTATTCCCCATTTTCCCTCAGGAGCGTGGGATATGAGAGAGTTGTATTTCCCTTATAATTGAATCTAGTTTTTTACATTGATTGATTATTCTATTTCTTAGCGTGTGTAAGGGCATGTTACCCTCACATTTTTATAAGCGGGTGAGAGACAAACAGATCCAAGCCCAATACAGGCAATTTATTGCGACTAGTGAGCAGCCAATGGAGCAACTATGGTTGGCCTTGTGGTCTCCTGAAAACAGAATGTTTGACTTGCCCCGCTTCCCTTTGGATTGCTTTCTCTTAATCCTAATGAAGTTATTCCAATACATAGTGTCTTAAGCACAGGGCTTTAAACGGGGCGAATTGATTTAGTTCCTGGCAGAAAGTAATCTACTTTTGGGCAAGACTTAGATAGTCGAGTCCCTCGAGCGAGACTCCATGTGTTGCTTAGATAGGTAAGCTTGTCCAACTCTTGAGCCTGCTTTATTTTATTTATTATACATGCACATCTTTTGGTTGATATTTGTCTTTTCATCCTTTGTGGATTCCTTTGTAACCATATTCGTCTGGATCAAATTCATTCCTTGTTGGGGCGAGTCCAATGAGTTTTTCTTGAGTTTATTTAAAGGAGGATCCTCCAGTGGGGGTCTAGTTGTAACGTCATATATTAGTTATTTAGAAATTAACATACAATGTATGCAACTTAGTTTTCAGAGGTGGTGCACTAGAATATCAAATTGGTTAAACCACCTTAGAGACATACTTACAACTTAATAATGTAAAATAAGTACATAGGTCGAGTTACATGAAGTCAGTCCCACCCAAAAAAGAACAAAATACTACAACTACTATGGGTTGCACCTGTGCTACTTATATGTTACACCTGCAAATTCTTAACCGTTAACAAAATACATTGGGTGAGAAAATACATTTTCCAACGAGTTTATTATAGAAAAAACATGACAAACCCTGTCTTTTATCCCTTAATCCCTCGATGCATTCATAATGAAGACCAGACCTAAGTGTCAAGCCCCCATGAACGTGAGAATAATTTAGAGGCTCTGACCAAAAAATAAATTAGAGTTCGTGATACTCAATCATCATAAATGTGGTTATCATATTCTATTTGGTAAGGTTGGATATAAATTAGCTTCATAAGCGGTTCCCCACTCACCGTGACTTACCTATCCCGACATATAAATAGAGAGACCACTTATCAAAGGTGAGCCTTGATATTCTCATTTAATAGATATGCATTTATGATAGTATCTCTATTACTTCTATCTTATGAGTCTATAGGTATAATATCCTTATGCACTAATTTACAAACTCATGCTAGAAGCATTCACATTACACATATCATCAATATCCTTAATCAACATATACTTCGAGATAGAACTAAGATGTAAAAAGAGAAAGGAAAGTTACTTAGGATACCTCACCTAGCGACTAATGCCTTCGTTGTGCGTGCTTTCTCAATTTCTGAGACAATGATATCCTTGCTTAGCGAGCCCTGAAATGCTCAACCCTTTCTAAGCGAGCCTTTGCATTCTCATCCCTCGATTAGCGAGTCTAGGCGGGATTTCCCTTGCTTAACGAGCCCTGGCAAGCTCATTTCTTGTTTAAAGAGATTTCCAACTTTAGAGGCAGTGATTCTCATACTTAGCGAGCAAACATATCCGTCTTAGCAAGATTCAAAAAATCTGCAACATCAGTTTCAAACTAGAAAATGCATGGCTCTCACATCTCACCTAAAACTGACCATTCGGAAGATTTTAGGCATGTTTTTAATGTCAAAATCACATGATTCTTAATATAATAAATAAATCACTACAAAATCTAAATTCACATAGGTTAACCAAGTTCGCATGCAAAATCCCTAATCACTATGCAAGAACAAACTCAATTTAAGGGTTCATAAAAATCAAAGCCTAAGGGGAGGGGTAAAATTCACCATGATATTTGTATATGATTTCAAGGAGAGTGATAGATGAATATGAAAAGTATGATTTGGATGCTCCTTCTTTCTTCACTTGAGACTTGATGTAACATCCCTATATAAATACATATGTCTAGAAAATATATATTATAAATGTAGGCAAGTTTGGTACTGAAATACAAATAAGTTCTTAGTAGAACATTGTATACATTACATTCCAGAACATAAAATCTAAAAAGAATGTATAATATACACAAGATGCTCCAAATACTAAGAGCTGGATCATATCAAATGATCTTAGAATAAAGTCTTCACATCGAAAACAATGTTATCCAAAAATTGAGACAAGTAAGGATATCAAACTGCTTTATCATTACCCTTCACAGAACCAGAACCACCTGAATATAATCAACAACATGGGGTGAGATGATAATTCCAGTGGGTTCCCTATCTTATGGATTCTCTCGGCTTTAAAAGGTTATAACCAATCCTAACCCAAGTCAAATGGAAAGGGTAAGACTTGAGCTCACACACCACACACTATATGGAAACATGTTGCTTGAGTCCAATAACCCAAACTATCACTAATCGGAAACTATACCAAGGCATCCCCTTTTCCCATCCTCTCCTATGTCTAGGAAATTTGGCACGGGTCATGGATCCTTGTATCTACTTTGACATACGAAACGAATTTGGATTCGAGGTGCTTTCCACATGAATCATCGCTTCCTATGGGAATACCCTCATCTCAAGCATTTTACTCGTAGGCTCCATTCGTACTACACACGGGAATACAACCTGTCAAAGTAATAGTGCCTACATTCTAGAAGAGCGCTCTACATAAGCCTCAACTCTTAGAACGACATGTCTTAAGAGATTGTTTCTGACTACGTGATCACAAACACAAACATGATTGAATTCGACAATCAAAAGGTAACCCATTCACCTTATTCACAAAGTAACACAAAGTTAACACATGTTCCATATAATGTCTCACCTCTCCACTGAACAACTACTTGTCAAGAATGCACATCTAGGCATCAAATGCACATGCATTGTCATCTAAGTCATCTATCATTTCCTAGTTACATCACTAGGTTATTCCATTGAATTATGATAAGGTTTTCATCACTCTTTCTTAATCCTTTTTAATCACATAAACATCATGTTAAAATAATCCACCATCCATAAATCCACATGCATATTACTCACGACAGTCAATAAAAACAAGATACAGTAACAATAAATATGCATGTGAATCAACCAAGCAAGCATAAAAACAAAGTATGGAAAATACTTCCAGGATTGCAGTGTGAGGGCCAGGTGATGTCCCTTCGCCTTGAGTTCACTGTGTGAACTCTGGGCAAGATAGAAAAATCATAGGCAGTGGCTCGCCAGTGGTTGCTGTGCGAGCCCTAGGCGAATGCTCGCCTTCTCCTCACCTTCAGCTTGTAGTGCGAGCATGGCAGATTGTCATGTTTGCCGCCAACTCGTTGTGCGAGCCCTACGAATTTCAAAATCTCTCAGCATAACAGGGATAATTCCAAAGGGGTTTTCAACCCCATTCACCCAACCTCATCCCAATCATTGATATCAACATGTAAAACATAAGAATAACATTTCAAACAACAATGTAATGAACACAATAAGAATCATGGTATTTTCATGGAAATGAAGAAATCTTACCAAATATAACTTACACATTTCTATCTAGAAATTTCTATCTAACTAGAACCCACCTCTAGATGATGATTGCGAATTTGTTGATGATGAAGATGAGATGATTTGATGATGAATGGTAAAGTTTCCTCTTCTTCTAGGGTTTCTTCTTATTTCTCTCCACTTTCTATTATTCCTCTATATTCTTATTTCCCTTTTCTCTTACTATCTTTCTTTCTTTTCTTTTCCTTGTTTAATATTTCTCCCACAAAATTGGAACAAGGACACAAAAGTAGTAACAAGAAAAGTTTGTAAGACTAACTTGGTTAAAAGTCCAAAATTATGGGTATCCAAAATGTCTCTAATGTACCAATTAATAAAATCTTAAAGTCAGATAATATTAATTAAATCAAATCTGAGCTCATCGATTGCTCTAATCATCTCAATAGATAACTCTCATGGAACTCAGTTGATCTTAACTAACATTATTTAGAGTATTTGTTGAATATGGGGTATTACATTTGAGAAGTTCACCTCATTCAATGGTGATAGTTCCATTGGTTTTGGTTTCCCTTCTTTTCTCCTTTTCCCAAAATTATCATGTCGCTCTCCCTACAAACAACCCTTATTTATTTTTACCCCCTAGCACTCTTACCTTTAACAAGTCCTCAACATTCCTCTTAAATTCATAATAAATTAATGATAAGTTTGTGCAGAATTAGATAACTGGGTCTAAGATTGGAGATTCAAAATTCATAATATTAATCATTTCTAATAATCAAGGGGTTGAAGAAATGAAGGGTGTTATATTTTCCCCCCTTAAATAATTTTGTCCTCAAAATTTGACTTAACCTATCCATAATTGTGATTATTTTTCCAAGACTTCTACATCTTCCCAAGTGGCCTCCTCGGGATGCATCCCTTCCCAAATTTCCTTCATTAGACGTATTGTCTTATACATCATATTGAGACAAATTTGGTTCATACCATGTATCCTCTAAGGTTTTGATGATGACATAGTATTTGAAAAACAATTAAGATTTATAACTAGCTAGTTTGCAAGTGGAGAACTTTATTTAGTTGGTGAAACTAATTTTGCACAAAAGTGGCTTTGGTTCGGTTCTGGTCATACACTCATGAGAGAGTATGATCAGAAAGCAGCTTTTAGTACACTCGAGAAACAAAAGTGTGCTATCGATGCCTTTGGGACTGAGTAGTATCAACTCAATTCTGCTAACACGGAACTCAAGATATATTGACATTATCTTCAACAGGTTGTGTTATACCTGAATCGTCGATATGTCCTCAGGACAAAGGCCTTGTTCTGTGGATATTTCCTTGACTGAAATTTCCAACATCTGCTTTATTGGGAAAGAAGATGTATTAGAAGATTTGATCTGATTATAGCCGTTGTGAATGGTCAAACGACTATATTTCTTCAGCTATATAAGGAGTAGAAAATTTGAAGATCAACTCAAAAAATAACGCTGCAACTACAACTGAGAGATACACGCACTACATATCAGAAGCAAAATCTGTTAAGATTTCTTATTCTTGTACAACTTAAGAATCCTTTATAAAAGTGTGTTTTTTTATATTTGAACGCCTCTGATTGTTAATCAAGTATTTTTGAAAGTTATTCCTTCTTTAAACAGTTTATTTTAGATAAAAGTCTCTTGCTGTAGGTTTGAGCAGGGAAGTCTTGGATCGAGGATCTGAGCAAGAAAAGTCTTAGACGGTGTGTATGAGTAGGGAAGTCTTGGATTGAGGATCTGAGCAAGGGAAGTCTTAGACAGTGTGTCTGAGTAGGAAAGTCTTGAACCAGGTGGTTTGAGCAAGGAAAGTTTTAGGATCTAAAGATCTATGTAGGAAGTCTTGATCAGGTGCTGATTAAGCAGGAAAGTCTTAGACTGGAGGTATGAGAAAGAAAATTCTTATACAGGTGTGTATAAGCAAGTATAATCAGGTTGATTATAGTGGAAAATCTCTTATGGGGTAAGGGGACTAGATTACTCTCAGTTAGGAGAGGAACCAGGATAACTGTTATGTGTTCTTTGCTGTTTTTGCTTTACTTCTATTTCATTTTCCACTGCAATATTTCTTAGATTCTGAACTCAACTTTATAATCTGAACTCTGGTTCAAAATTAAAACTATATTTGCAAACATAATTCAACCCCCCTTCTTGTGTATTTTTCTCGCCTTTACATCAATGTCTTTAGCTTGCTTTCCATAACATGGCTCGACCATTCTATGATACTCATTCTATGTACTAGATTGAGAAATTAAATATTTTGGCTTAAATTCACTTTTAGTCTCCCTATTTACAAATTTTTAACGTTTTAGTCCCCCTTTTAATTTTTTTAGTCTTTTAGTCCCTCAAGTTGTCACTTTTTGAGATTTTTTTTAGTCCCCCTCCTATTTTGATTATGTGGCGCTCAAAATTGTGATTGGGCATGGTAAGTCAGATGTCATGTCATTTAATGAGTTGTCAAGTTAATGACATGGCATGACCGTGTTTTTATATCAAAGAGCCCTAATTTCATCAGTTGCTTCCATAATTCCCCTAATTTATTCAGCTGCTTCCATAACCTCATCAACTATCTACAAACGAATTGTGAAGACACCATGGAGTGTAAAGAGCAAAGAAGAACGAAAAGCAAGGAAGAAGTGAAATATTGTATGAGGTAAGTGAAACTTTTTTTACTGGAATTAGGGTTTATGGTTTAGTATGCATAATGTGGTCCCTTCTTCATTTTCTTTATTCTGGATGAGGGTCCCATAAAATGTTGTTTATTCTGAATGTTGGACTAAATAATGTTGTTTAGACTGAATTAGGGTTTATTATGAATATGGTCCCCAATATTGATGTTTATTCTGAACCCTTGTTTCTATAACATACCAAGTCAAAAGCAAGGCATTAGGATACGATTTCATCTTAGGGGAAAGTTAGTGTCTAAACCTGTGAAGCAGTATGTTAACGGGGTAATTTCTGAAATGAACTTGGAATGGGATACGGATTATGTGTCGTATATGAAATTGAGAGATTTGATTTACTATGAGGGATATACCAACATTAAGTGTTTATGGTATTGGAACCCCAAGTATAGTTTATCGCATGGCCTTAGACCCCTAAATTTTGATCAAGATGTGCTGAAATTTATTGTTGATGTTAAGGATTATGATGTTGTAGATGTGTATGTAGAGCACTTAGTTTGCACTCCAGATATTCTAGATGAGGTTGAGCTAGGAAAGGAAGATGTAGAGGGAAAGGAAGATGTGGAAGGAAAGGAAGATGAGAATGTGGAGGGAAATGAAGACGTGGAGGGAAAGGAAGATGAGAATGTGAAGGGAAATGAAGATGAGAATGTGGAAAGAAAGAAAGATGAGAATATGGAGGGAAATGAAGATGCTGACTCTAATGAAGATGAGAATGTGGAGGGAAATGAACATGAGTATATGGAGGGAAATGAACATGAGAATGTGGAGGCGAATGAACATGAGAATGTGGAGGTTGGAATAGGAAAGGAAGATGATAATGTGAATGGAAAGGAACATGACAATATGGATGATAATGGCAATGATTCATTAAGTGAAGGTGACAATGAATATGTTGCAAGTGAATGTGAGAATGATTCATCAACTAAAGGTGAGGATAACTATTGTTAGGACAGTGGTAAAGTGTCGGGTTTTTGTTATCGTCTCCACAGGGAATATAATATTTTTGCCGCCGTTCAATAGTTGTTAAATTCGTAGTTTTATAGTATCAAAGGGGTTTGGTTTTAGAATCGGTATCTTGCATGAAAAGTTATAAACAACAGTAAAAGTTAGGGTTTGACGGTTTGAAATTGAGATTGCCAAAGTTAGGTTTCGGTAATCGCTGTGCATGCATACTTCCAATCAACATTTTAATAAACTCTTTTTAATGATTAACACATTCACAATATCCTCTCAATATGATTATCTCTAACTCATACTATGATGTTTACCATTTAGATCCATTATTGATCTCTCACACAATCTATCAAAATGACAACTTTAAAGTCTAACATTTTAAGTAAACAAAACCATCCAAGACTATTTCTAGCTCAAGAAAAGAGAAGGATGAAAACCTAGGTCAAGAGTTGGTAAATATTTATCAATCATCAACCAACACAAAAGATTATAAATGAAACAAGGTTTTCATCATCTATTAATCATTTAAGAGTTTACAAATGATGATCATCCATATACATACAAAGTTTAATGATTACCTACATCTCTCTTTGACAACAAGATGAACTTAGCTACTCATTCTCATGGTAGCTTGCAAAAGAAGTTTCGGAAGAAGGTTGATGAACATCCAAGTCGAATGATCCAACTTTGATGAGAATCCACCTTATTTTTGTTTGATTATGTTAAGAGATGAAGAAAATAAGCCAAAAAAGGTTTTTAGGTCAAAAAACCTCTACTTACAGCAAAACAATGTAAAATAGTCAAAAAAGATGATTCACAAAAAGTAGCCCATGCTACTTATAGTAAGTGGGAATTCTGGGCACGCTCGCTACCTCCTCGCTAGGCGAGCTGCTAGCGAACGCTCGCTACAGCCTCGCCTAGCGAACATGCCAGCAAGGTCTACGGTTTTGCTTCTGTTTTGCTTCACTACGCCTCGCTGCAGCGAATGACCCAACGAAGGGTGCCTGGAACACTCTGGAATTGCTTGCTAGGTGCTCGCTGGGAGCTCGCCTAGCGAGCCTATTCGCCACCAGCTCGCTACCAAAGATTGATGTCCAAAATGATTCTACCCAAGTCTGGAGTTGTTCGCTACGTGCTCGCTAGGCGAGGTTGTAGCGAAAACTCGCTACTCACTCGCCAGGTGCTCGCTGAGCGAACCAACTTTTGCTTTTGCTTTTTGTTTGATTCCTTTGCCATCTTTCTTGTGCTTCCAAATTATACTCTTTCAAACTCAAATCCTGCACAATAACGCACAAATCAAAGGGACCAAGAGCATTTAACACAATGATGCACATTAACTAAAGCAAGGCGATTAAATACGTTTTCGGCACAAAAAGAAGTTAAAGATGCCCTTATTTGATAGCTCAAATAAGCACAATTGGGCATCTAACAACTCTCCCCAACTAGAATCATGCTTGCCCTCAAGCAAAGTATGCCTCTCAAATAACCAAAAGGATTTGCTTAAAGAGGAAGGTTTTTCCGAGATCGGATTAAATGGCTCAACTCGCAAGTGACTTAACCAGACACATGTTTCCAACAGTTAAAACAACACAATGCTCCAGAACTAAAACTTTTAATCAATACTAAACATTCATCAATTCACAACAATGATATCATGAATGAATCACCCTAACTCTCCTCTTCGAATAAAGATTGAAGAAAATTCGCACATGAAAGCGCGGGGACATTTTCACTCTCCAATAAATAATGCAAAAATCAATTCTATTCATCCAATGTCTAGCAATTCTATATGAAACTGTGGAAGCACGAAGATCACTAAGGTCTTTTCCGGTTATAACTTGGTCGGGTTAACAAACAAGGGACATATCTAAGGTCATTGAAACGAAATTTCCGATGCAAAAGAGACATTCACTATACAACTATTTACACATCTTCAACTTTGTTTTACAAGTTCCTCATTTGAACCCTTCACAACTCACTTTATTTTTCAATATTTTTCTACCAAGCAAGCATTTGTTTTCTTATTTTTCTACACCGTATTCAATAAAGACGAGTGTTTTTCAATATAACTATATATATATATATATATATATATATATATATATATATATATATATATATATAAATATATATATATATATATATATATATATATATATATATATATATATATATATATATATATATATATATATATATATATATATATATATTTCTCTTTTTTTTTTCAATGCTTGCTTAGCTTTACAAGAGTTGTGACAAATTTCTATGTTACAAATTCGTTCTCCCCAACTTGTCTTTTCTCGTCCCCCAAATGAATGCCCCTTTTTCATCAAAAGAACAATTAAACAAAATTTCCAAGGTTTCAAGAACAAGATTTTCGAACTCTCGCTTTATTCTAAGCAAGGATTCAACTGTTTAGGCTCAAAATTGGGTTACAAATACTCTCTCTGCTCACGGGTATATTTGTCTTTGGAGATGGTTATGCTCGAGAGAAACAAGTGCATTGATCATTTCAACTAACTTCCACAAATTCATAATAATAAAAGACAAGGCATGAATAAAATGAATCAACATGATTTATCATAATCCAGCATTTAAGTACACAATGGAGGTTTCCTCACCGTTTGTGGTTAAAAATCCTAAGCGAATCATTCAATCAATTAAGTTGCAATAGGACAATATTTTATCACAAAAAAAAACAAAGTTCCGCAAGCATTCTAAAGTTCTAACCGAAGGTAACAATGTACCTTAGCTTTAATCACTTATTTAATTTTATCATTGCCATCCAAGCTCGAATGCACCTTCATTGGATACTTCTTTCAGAGAGCAACCAATCTAGAAGGTTTGGACAAAAATCAACCACAAAAAATTATTAAACCAAATTAAGTGAAAACCATTAGTACTGAAATTAAAGAAATAACAATGTGTGTGGGGGACAAAACACCCCAATAGTACAAGTACAACTCAAACAACACTATCTGGAAAAGAAAACAAAACTGAAAACAAATACAGATCACATCACTCCTCTTCGGACTTAGACTCATACTCCGAAGTACCCTCCTAATCAAAGTCCTCTTCTCCCTCAACTTCTTCATCATCATCTGGAGCACTCGCACCTGTCCCCTCAGAGAAAACAGGCCTATCCACAGGCCAGCTCGCGTGCTGCATAAATTGCTCACGCGTCATAATAGAACGCTCAGAGGAAGGATCACGGTTCTGCATCTGCAAGACCTGCATGGAATCATGTAAGTCTACCATCGCTCGCTGAGTCGCGTCCATCCAGTCCCAATTGTAGTTGCATACTACTTGCTGGAAGGGGTTAAACCCTCGAGATGAACCACCGAGACCATCAGTAGTCCTGGCACCATCAGCAGCTGAACCACTCCTGTCAAGTTTTGGCCTACAATACTTGTTCACGTAGCTATCATCGATTGCAGCCGGTATCTTGACCAAACTTCTGGAGGGAAGCTTCAGCCGGGTTTGTGAACATAACGCCATAATGAGGCAAGGGAAAGCAAGGGGGCAATTAGCTCGCGCCCCCGACTTAAGCCCGCTTTCAATGACAGACTTCAATTCACCTGCAATAAGAACTGCTACATCAATTTGAACATTACACTATGCCAAAAAAGACCTTTAGCAGCGCTTTTTTTGGCCTTTAGCAGCGCTTTAAAGCGCTGCCAAAAGTGGCGCTGCTAAAGGTAAAGGCAACACTTTTTTTCAATGAAAAAGCGCTGCTAAAAGCTCCCTTCAGCAGCACCTTTAGCAGCGCTTTTTTAGCCCTTTAGCAGCGCTTTTGTAAGCGCTGCATAATTCCCCCAACCATCCCCCCCTTTAGCAGCACTTTCAAAAAGCGTTGTCTTAGACCCCCCCCCCCCCCTTTAGCAACGCTTTTGCAAAAGCGCTGCCATAACCCACCATTTAGCTGCGCTTCTTACAAGCGCTGCCTTAGACCCCCCCCCCCTTCCAAACCAATAGCAGCGCTTTTGTAGCGTAATATTTGTGACCTTTAGCAGCGCTTTTATGTAAAAGCGCTGTCTAATGTCCCAGATTTTAAATTTTTTTTTTTTATAAAATATTCACCCTGTTTTGTATATTTTACCAACAACCTGTTTATATTACACAAACCTGCTTATAATTCAGGCCTTTATTTCAGCACTTTGGCCATATAAATAAAATTCAAACTTTGGCCTTAAATATACAATTCAAACTTTGGCTTATATGTACAATTCAAAACTTTGGATACATTGTAACTCATGACTTTGTTCATAAACATTTTAATATACACAAAAACCTGTTTAAATATGTTACAACAAAATTCGATCCTCAGAATTACAACAACACAAATACATTCAATTCACATATAATTACAAGTCTTCCAATCCGATAACTCTATACAATTCTCAACCCAAGAATAAATTGACACCATTCCTCTTTAATTTCTTCCAATTTTGCTTTCGTGTAAGTAGCGCACTTGAATTCATCATAATACTACATAATATAACAGATCGAATAAGATTTAAGTTTAAAACTAATTACTCAGATGAAGTATCGGATAATTATCAAAATGAATCATATAACTTATATAATGAATTGATCCATACCAGGACTGGAATCTCAAGTTGACTAGAAAGAATAATTTCCCTCATAAAGCGCAATATAAAATATCCACAGTCAATACCATTGTGCTGCCGAGGACACTGTAAATAGAAAAAACAAACGAACATTTATCCGGATATATAGTTTAAATAGTTTTATCAAGTAGAAACATGCGAGAATATACCTCCACTCTGATCCAGTTGGTGTTGTTAGCCTTACTTTTTGGCACCGTTGCATCTCTTTGTGCTCTGAATATTTGTATAACTCTAACATAATATAAACGCATATTTAGAACAATGTCACATAATAAATAAAGATATATAATTAAAGACAACAATATATGTCATCACTTACGTATCAACAAAGTTCCTCAGATTTTCATATTTTGTTGTATCGCCATCCAATGAATCTATATAATACACTATTTCTTTCGTCGGATTAATTGCGATCAACAACCAATGTCCACTATAAAATAAGACAACAGTTTAGACGGAAATGTTATATATATAGAAAGGGAAAAATCGAACAATTATAATAAATGAATTTAGAATAAAATCTAACCCATGGCCAGTGTTATATGGCAACAAGAACAACTTCTCTGTAGTCGCGCGCATAAATCTCTGCACTGTGTACTCTTTGACTGTATCTGGTGACTGGTCTATTATACGTGAGTTGACACAGCTAGCAGATAAGAATGCGAATACTGAAGTCAATTCATTCGGGACCAATAACTTGTCATACAAGAACCTAAAAAAACATAATCAATATTAGAATATTAAGTTAAACGAGCAAATTTTAAAATGTTCAATTATTTAATTAAAATGGATCGAAGTACCTGATGTATGAATGCATAACACCGACGCCCAGTTCAGAATGGTTGAAAACCTGATCAAAATCCTCCTTAGCAATTGTTTCGGGATATTCAAAACCGAAAATACCTGCCTCCATATGTATTTGACGGACGCCACCCTCAGGCACATCTGATGTTCCAACATATGTTTCAAGACACATCCTAAATCGAGGAACAATTACTTTTCTTGGAACCTTGGAAGTTTCAGGCATCTTACCCTTGCTGACTTGTTGTGACTGCTGATCATGAACCTAAAAGTCATATATAAGTTCAGTAATTAATATTGTATAACAAGATAGTCATGTAACTGTAGTAGTACCTGTTTCTTTGATGCAGTTGAATCGGTATCCCGCACAATAATTCTATCATCTTTTGATTTGGATTTTGTAGGAGTCTAAGATCATCATGTAAATAAGAAAATGTAGATGTAAGAATAACTTTCATGTATGAATCATAAAACATTTGAGTATTAAAAGGTTCAACCTACCTCATCATCTATGCAAATCGGATTTGCCGGCCATGCCACATACGATCCTACTGCGTCTCCCACCACTGTTGTGCCTGAAATATCATCTGGTATAGGCAACAACGCACTCCCCTCTAATGCAATATCAATAGATAATTTCAAAAATCCAGAAGGGAGCGGTTTGTGGTGAAGTAAGTCTCCTTGAAAGTTATGCACCTTTCCCTTGCCAACCATTCGATGAGTAGGTGACGATAAATATAGCCGGCAAAGTGAAATGCCCTAAACAAATAATGATCAGTTAATGTGTCAATTAAGTAAAGTGTGTTAAATTAATTTCAATGTAATATATACAATTACCTCTGGAAGCTTCTATGGACAACTGGTACTATCTTTGTCACTAGTAGCTCTACCCTCTGGAGCGCGTCTTTCCGCCATGTATCTCTCCTTATCCTTCTGTAATTCACGGATTTGCGCTTTCAATTCCTCCAAAGTCTCCATCACTTCTTTATTGGTTGGATTTTTTTTTTCTTTGGCTGCTTATACAGTTTGGATGGAGTGACACTAAATCCCTTACCCCTCACACGCCCAGAATACTCAGGAATATTCAGCACCCGGCTCAGTAAGCTCCTGCAATCATTGTCCTCAGCGGGAGTTATGGTCTGGGACAGAGTCTCCTGAAATATAGATAAAAACATATATAAATATATTACACACTTTTGATCAGTTACTGACAAAGATAACGTTGTACTTACACATTGTTCAAAGACTTGTTGAACTTCTTCCTGAATGACTCCATCTCGTCCCACACGGGCAGCCTTCCATACAACATGGTCCGAAAGAGATGTCGCATCACTCTTCTCCTCTTCCAACTACGCATTAAGACGGATAATAAAGCATTGTATCCTATTATATATACTTACTATTTTTTGTAAATATATCATATTAAAGCATTTATATGTACTTACTATTTTTTGTTCTAATCGTGCATATTCCAACCGGCCCTTTCTGTATGGATATGCGGGATTTGATGCCCGTTGACGATTTACGCCACTAACAACCTGAAAAAACAAGTTTATCAGAACTCCTGTACATGGAAGAAGTATATATACTATACATAGTTCATGATAAGTTGTACTTACTTCAAATTCTTTTGATCTTCGCTTTGCAACAAACATCTCCCATTCTTCCTCCGAAATCAAATCAGCATACTTCATCGGACGCTCTGAGTCAACAAAGTTTCCTTCAGAATCTTTTAGAAACTTGTTTGTTAAAAACGCTCTAAATCCCCTTAAGCGTTTTCCGGCCAATTGAATACAATATTTTCTCCTACGATCTTCAATATTGAAAGATCTCTGCAAACAAACACACATACATATAACATGTTAGTATATTTAATTTAAAGACGTAAATGTCAACAATAATTAAACAATTCCAATATTATACCTGAATCTCGGTCCAAATCTTATCTTTAGCCGGTTGTAATGAAACAATTCTCCAATTATCGCAAGTAATCGTCACTTGCGAACGTACAAGTGCTCCAATGTAACTTGTTAGCAACGCACCGTTAGGCTCAACTAACTGGTCTCTTTCATTCCAATGGACATCATACTTTACTCCTTTATCTCTCGCACGGATGATTTTTTTCATAATTGTTATGCCTCTTTTAATATCGCCTTCCACGTCTTTTGTTGTTTGTTTTCCATCATGTGATGTTTCCTCGTTGCTGGCCATAATATATATACCTGTAATTCAGAAAAACCAAAGTATCAAATGAATGACATGCAAATATGTAAATAACAAATATATACATAAGAAATGTGTAAATAAGAAAAACATGGTATAAATAAGAAATAACAAAAACATGGTATAAATAAGACATGTGTAAATAAGAAAAACATGTTACAAGTACCTTTAACATCTCTTTCTTTTTTTCGTTGTAACGGGGTTTACTTGTCTCTTAACAACACAAACAGATGGATTGATCCAAATTCCCTCGTTATGATCATTTCTAATATATGATTTGTCCGCTCTAATATTCTCATCTGGATCATCTATAATATAACATTCATTCTCAACATAAACATCCCCCTTTTCTCCAATGTTATCATCGATTACTTTGTTGGAAAAAAGAACTATAGACCATTTCGTACTTGTCGGATCAGTGACATAGAACACTTGTTTAACTTGCGTGGCTAGAATAAAAGGCTCATCTTTGTACCCCACCTTATTAAGATCCACTTTTAAAAAACCTGATTTATCCATTTGTATGCCACTATTATTTTCAACCCACTTGCATCCAAAGATAGGAATCTGAAACTTCTCATAATCAAACACCCAAATGCGCTCGATAACCCCATAATACGAGGAAATGTGCATTGCTTCGGCAAGCACGGTGACACCACTATTTTGCATTGTACTTTTATCATCTTGTTCCTTGGTATAAAATGTGTATCCATTAATTGCGTATGCGCTATAAGAAAACACATGCAAACTTGGACCATATGCTAAACATCTCAACCTTTCTGTTATTGAAGCGGGATCAGAATAAAACTTTGAAAAAATATGCTCCTTGAACCATGTTATAAAACTTCGATTGTGCTCACGTACTATCCAATTTTCATTTCTATTCAGATTTAAACCTCGGAGAACGTCCTTGTGCATTTCAACATACGGCTCAACCTCAATGTCATTGTGCAGAACATACAAATGCACTTGCTCCCGTTCATCCCTTGAAACTGTCACAACTTTATTTCCAATTAACTGTTTACCATCTATTTTTTCAACAACATGAGATTTTGGGAGGCCAATGGATTGAACGTTGGACAAATATTCAGTACAAAACTCAATAGCTTCTTCAACAATGTATCGTTCAACAATACATCCCTCTGGTCGACTTCGGTTTTTCACATACCCTTTCAATATTTTCATATAACATTCAACAGGGTACATCCATCTCATATAGGCAGGTCCACACAGTTGTGTCTCTTTCACAAGATGAACAACTAGATGTACCATTATGTCAATAAATGATGGAGGAAAATACATTTCAAGCTCGCACAAAGTAATAACTATTTCTCTTTGCAATGTTGGTAAGATCGCAGGATCTATCACCTTACTACAGATTGACCTACAGAAAAAACACAATTTAGTTATTGCGCCTCTCACTTTTTCTGGCAAAATAGAACGTATACCTATTGGTAGAAAGTGTTCCATTATAACATGGCAGTCATGTGTCTTTAAAATTTTTAACTTGAGGTCTTTCATAGAAACAAGTCTTCTAATATCTGAAGAGTATCCTTCTGGAACTTTAACTTCACTCAGAAACTTACACAATATCTTTTTCTCCTTTCTAGATAGAGTATAAGTAGTAGGTGGTAGATATGTGCGGTTTCCTTTCTTCAAGGGTCCTAATTCATTCCTTATTCCCATTGCTACCAAGTCCTTTCTTGCTTTAAGGCCATCCTTAGACTTTCCTTGTATATTGAGTAACGTACCAATAACACTTTCAAATACATTTTTTTCAATATGCATAACATCAAGAAAATGTCTTACATACAACGACTTCCAATACGACAACTCAAACAAAATTGACCTCTTCTTCCACCCACGCGTGACAAGCGTATGAGCAAAAGGCTTGCCAAACTTAGTACTCACATCTTTCACCTTTTCAAAAATTTGTTCGCCGGTCAATGTAGGTGGAGCTTTACGTTGTTCTGAATCTCCATTGAATGCTTTTCTCCACCCACGGTAGTGATGACTAGAATTTAAGAATCTACGATGACCAAGAAAGACATTCTTCTGACCAAATTCCAACCGCGTCCAATCTGTGTTTTCTTCACAGATAGGACACGCACATTGACCTTTAATGCTATACCCCGATAGATTTCCGTATGCTGGGAAATCATTAATTGTGCCAAACACCATCGCCCTCAAATTGAAACTTTCTTTCCTATATCCATCATAAACCTCCACACCGTTCTCCCACAAACTCTTTAAGTCTTCGATTAGAGGTGTCAGGTATACGTCTATGTCATTCCCTGGTTGTTTAGGGCCAGAAATTAACATAGATAACATCATGTACTTACGCTTCATACATAGCCATGGAGGTAGGTTATAAATCATAATAATTACAGGCCAGGTAGAATGTGAGATACTCTGCAGACCATGCGGATTCATTCCATCAGTCGATAATGCCAAGCGAAGGTTTCTAGCTTCTTCTCCAAAATCAGGATAATCATTATCAATTTTCATCCACTGTGGTGAATCTGCCGGATGTCGATACTTCCCATCTACAATTCTATCATTTGCATGCCAAGTCAGGTGTTTTGCATCTGTTTCACTACGAAACATGCGTCTGAATCTCGGAATTATAGGAAAATACCATAATACTTTTGCTGGTGACAATTTTTTCTTATACCGAGATACACCACATTTAGGACACTCGTTTAATGATGCATATTCATTTCGAAACAAAATGTAATCATTTGGACAAGCATGTATCTTATCATAGCTCATGCCAATAGAGCATAACATTTTTTTAGCTTCATAGGTTCGATTGGGAATAACATTATCCTCCGGAAGCATCTCTTAAAGTAGGGCTAACAACTCTGTGAAACTTTTATCCGACCATCCATTACCCGCCTTTAAATTGTACAACTTTAATACCACGGACAATCTTGTGAAAGTAGTGCAACCTTTATACAACGGTTTCTCTGCATCGCTTACCAACCTCTCAAACATCTTGGGATAATCTTGAAGATCTTCTTCAAGTGCTTCTCCAATCTCTTCGACTCGATCACAATCATATGTATCTCTGCCATTGTCCTTTGAAGCACATGTTGTATTATTCCGGGGTTCAACATTCTCGTTACTTATCTCACCATGTAATGTCCAACATGTGTAACTTCGATCAATTCCATGTCTCATTAAATGAGATTCCAACTGAACGGCGTCAACTCGACGCCCATAACAGCATCCTAAGCAAGGACATGTGATCCTACTGGGGTCTTTGGCGTGTTCAACAACAAACTTAACGAACTTCGATACCCCATTCTCGTACTCTTTTGACAATCGATTACCAGACATCCATTTTTTATCCATACTAATTGAGTAATCTACACTAAACTATAAAAGTTAAACAAAACAGAGAATACCTGTAAGGAAATCACAAACTTCTAAGAATGCTACGCAATAGGATGCTTGGAAACGATCACAGCTTTGCTCTTCACAGGTAACCCCTATAGCAGACAAAATATAAATTTTATTAAAATCATATTAATAATTAACCAAGACAAATCATATTAAAAATACTAGATAATCCACCAAAACAAATCATATTAAAATTACTAGATAATCCTTAAACCAAAATGACACCCTTACTAAACATTGAGAAATCCTAACTAAACATATAAAACCATAATAACATATATATCATATAAACATTGAGAAATCCATCATAATAACATAATAACATATCAACATATAAAACCTTCACTAAACCTTCAATAAGTCATTTCTACACAACAACAACACTAAAATTTACTTGCATGCATGTCCTTAAACCTTCAATACAAAACAACAATATACGTATCATACTTGAACGCAACAACAAAAACAATTACTCAACAACAGTATACGTTATCAACACTAAAATTTACTTGCATGTCCTCAAAAGAAACATATCTACACAACAACAAAAACAATAGTATACCAACAATGGTGAAAAGAAAAACCATCAATATTTAGATAACAAATATTTAGATAACAAAAACAATAGTATACCAACAACAAAAACAATAGTATACCAACAATGGTGAAAACAAATATATAGAAAAACCATCAAATACCAACAATGGTGAAAAGAAAAACCATCAATATTTAGATAACAGTATTAACAACAACCTTCAAAACCTTTAATGTCTTCAAATACCAACAATGGTGAAAAGAAAAAAAACAAGAAAATCCCTTGAAACTGTCACATACCTTAACAATGGTGGAAATGCAATGCAGACAGACGGATGCACTCGAAAACGGACGGTGAACGGACGGCGGGCGACGGTCGGACGGCGGATGACGGCAACAGAAAGTTTGAATAGGGCAAGTTCGTTCGCCAGAGGAGAAAGACAGAAGAAAAGAAATGTACGCGACTGTTCTGTTTCTCTTAAAATTCTGGAGGGTATTTTAAAATTATAATACTAATACCTATAGCAGCGCTTTTAAAGGCCTTTAGCAGCGCTTTTAAAAGCGCTTTCTTAGGGTGCCTTAGCAATGCCATATAGCAGCGCTTTATAGAAAAAGCGCTGCTAAAGGGCCCCCTTTAGCAGCGCTTTTTAAAAGCGCTTTCTTAGGTCCCCCTTTAGCAGCGCTTTTAAAGGCCTTTAGCAGCGCTTTTAAAAGCGCTTTCTTAGGGTGCCTTAGCAATGCCATATAGCAGTGCTTTATAGAATAAGCGTTGCTAAAGGGGACACCTTTAGCAGCGCTTTTTAAAAGCCCTTTCTTAGGTCCCCCTTTAGCAGCACTTTTTAAAAGCGCTTTCTTAGGCCACCCCTTTAGCAGCGCTTTTTAAAAAGCGCTTTCTTAGGGCCACCCTTTAGCAGCGCTTTTTCAAAAGCGTTGTCTTAGGTGGGAAATTTTTTTTCTTTTTTTTTACCCACCCTTTAGCAGCGCTTATTTAAGACGCGCTGCTAAAGGGTGCGATGCTAAAACTCATTTCTGGCGTAGTGTTAGTTAAAATACCATGAACAAGTCGTGCCACTGGGATCGGCACTGTGGATGTATGCGACTTTGGTTTAATGTTGGATAGAACCAACATCAAAATCAACTGAGCCATAGGTGTCATATCTTTTCTTTTAAACCTCGCAGCTTCACCTGAGTGATTCCTCTCAACAGTTTTGCCTTGCAGTAAGAGAGCAGATGACATCTCCTCAATATTCGGATGCAGCCTTAGATTCCTTGAATAAGTATCCAATTCATTTGGACCCAAGTGGAGGGGTTCTCCAAGTATGCGGTTGATGGCATTCCTGTCAAAAGCTATCTGCCGACCGAACACCCTTGTAGACCAAGTGAACGGTTCATCATCGTCGGGTAGCGCGTTCGCATAAAACTCGCGCACCACCTCAAGACTATAGCTCTCAACCGGGGACGCCAACATGCCCCATTTTTTTGCATCAATCAAGCCCGCGAAGGTGCGGTATTCTCCTTCGGAGTCAATTGCGAACCTTCTCTCAGGCAGAATTTTTCGCTTTTGCAGCGCCTGGTAACGGGCAGCTTGCTTTGCCCCTACAAATCGGTCAGTGTCGAACTGGATAGGAACCGCTCTTGAGGTTGTTCCCACCTTTTTTTTTTTCGAGATTCCCTGAGGCCATCTGCACACACAACAACAGAGAAACAACGACGGCAGTGTAGAAAGTTAGCCAGCAGCATAAAATAAAAAAAAAACATAGTCTGCTACGTTCGCTACAGCTTCGCTTAACGAGCTGCTAGCGAATGCTCGCTGCACGCTCGCCTAGCGAGCTACTAGCGAACGCTGCGAAATTTTCAGAACAGCCACTGCTAGCATCATAATTTACCAAAGGACAATGCAACAATCTCACCCCCAAATCCTAGACATTCATCATGGTAGGGGTTGTTCAAGGTCTACATGCAACATCAAATTTCTCAAACCCTAGCTGGCACATTCTAACCTAAATTCCTAAATCTACAAAATAATTGAACAGAGAAGACAAAGAGAATAGGAAACGATCAAACCTGGTGCAGAAGAGTAGATATCTGAGACACAAGTAGGGTTGCAAGAGATTAGGATGCAAGAGCTTGAGCAAAATGAGAATATGTGATAATGAAAGTGTTTTGCAAGTGAGAGTGAGTGAGTGTGTGAGTGTCGCGGGAACAAAAACAAAAACAAACTAAACAAACTATGGGCCCAAATAAGTGGCCCACCACTTAAACAGAGTTTTTCCAGGTTCGCGAGGTTCGCTTAGCGAGAAGCTAGCGAATGCTCGCTGCGTGCTCGCTTAGCGAGCGTCTAGCGAGCATGACAGAATTTGCAAACTCTTAGCACAGTAAGCAGCCCACAACTCAAAAAGAGACCAACATCAGTGCCCAACAATACATAACAGAAAACATTTAAAAACTTACAATGTTGAGGTGCCTCTCAACCAGCGCTTGTTTAACGTCGGATAAGCTCGACGGTCCATGATGCTCAAGCTAGAACATCAAGGAGAATTGCACAGCTTTCTCGGTCCACATGACCGCCGAGGTAAATCTTTAGGCGCTGACCATTCACAGTCCAGCTGTCTTTCCCATCCATGTCCTCAATTACCACAGCCCCGAAAGATTTCACTTCTTTGACGCGGAACGGTCCAGACCACTTTGACTTTAATTTACCAGGAAAAAGCCTCAACCTGGAATTAAACAACAGCACAAGCTGCCCGGGCGCAAATTCTTTCTTGCGGAGCTTTTTATCGTGGTACTCCTTCACTTTTTCCTTGTACAACCAACTTGAGTGGTATGCGGCATTGCGCATCTCTTCCAACTCAAGAAGTTGCACTTTTCTCTTGTCACCGGCCAACTCTTGATCAAAGTTTAAAAATTTTAAAGCCCACAAGGCCTTGTGCTCCATTTCAACCGGTAGATGGCAAGTTTTACCAAAAACCAATTGGAATGGAGTCAGCCCTATCGGAGCTTTATAAGCCGTGCGATACGCCCATAAAGCTTCGTCTAACTTTTGAGACCAATCCTTTCTAGAGCTAGACACGGTCTTTTCTAAAATCCTTTTGATCTCTCTATTTGAGACCTCGGCTTGACCATTCGCCTGTGGGTGGTACGGAGTGGTCACTTTATGCGTTACACCATAATGCTGCAAAACTTTTTCAAGCGGTGCATTGCAAAAGTGTGACCCTCCGTCACTAATCAACACTCGAGGGGTTCCAAAACGGGAAAAAATATTTCTTTTTAAAAAGCTTATTACCATTTTAGAATCCGCTCTTGGTGAGGCAATCGCCTCAACCCACTTCGACACATAGTCGACTGCCACCAATAAGTACTCGTTTCCAAAAGACGGTGGGATGGTCCGACAAAGTCAATGCCCCAACAATCAAATAATTCTACCTCTTGGATATTTTGAAGAGGCATTTCGTCTCTCTTTCCTATCCCACCACTCCTTTGACAACTGTCACAATTTTGCGCATGGGTATTTGCGTCTTTAAAAATAGAAGGCCAATAAAATCCCGATTGAAGGACTTTATTCGTCGTTCTAGCCCCGTTAAAATGACCGCCATAAGGTGAGTTGTGACAGTGCCATAAAATACTTTGGGCCTCATCGCTCGTAACACATCTTCTCAACAAATTATCACCTCTCAGCTTAAATAAATAAGGATCATCCCACACATAGTATTTGGCATCCGAAATGAATTTCCTCTTTTGATTAGGAGTTAGGTCGTGCGGCACAAAACCGCTCGCCTTGTGGTTTGCAAAATCTGCAAACCACGGCCTCACTTGCACTTTAAAGAGTTTTTCATTAGGAAACTCTTCTCGGATGTCTTTTTCTAAGGCGGTCACCTCATCATTGACAAGCCGAGACAAATGATCTGCTACCACATTTTCGGATCCTTTTTTGTCTTTAATCTCAACATCAAATTCTTGCAGCAAAAGGATCCACCGGATAAGCCTTTGCTTAGAATCCGACTTGGTTAGCAGATATCTAATCACCGCATGGTCAGTATAAACAATAACTTTTGAGCCAATGAGATATGAACAAAATTTCTCAAGCGCATATACTATTGCAAGCAATTCTTTTTCGGTAGTGGCATAATTTATTTGGGCCTCATTAAGAACCTTGCTTGCATAGTGTATGGCATGAAAATTTTTTTCTTTTCATTGGCCAAGCACCGCTCCTATTGCATAGTCACCCGCATCACACATTAGCTCAAATTTTAAATTCCAATTCGGAGCGACTATGATTGGAGCGGTGACCAACTTCTCTTTCAATATCTCAAAAGCTTTCAAACATTCATCAGTTAGGATAAATACCTGATCTTTGGCAAGCAAATTACTCAAAGGTCTAGCCACCTTTGAGAAGTCTTTGATGAATCGCCGGTAGAAGCCGGAATGCCCAAGAAAACTTCTGATTCCCTTTAAGTTAGCCGGAGGAGGCAACTTCTCTATCACATCAACTTTAGCACGATCCACTTCGAGTCCTTTTGACGAGACCTTGTGGCCGAGAACAATCCCCTCCATCACCATAAAGTGGCACTTCTCCCAATTCAACACCAAGTTTATTTTCACACACCTTTCAAGTACGGTCTTCAAATTTTCCAAGCATAAACTAAAGGATCCCCCAAACACTGAAAAATCATCCATAAACACCTCCATTGTTTTTTCTATGAGATCGGCAAATATGGCTTGCATACACCGTTGAAACGTTGCCGACGCATTACACAACCCGAAGGGCATTTTGCGATAGGCAAAGATTCCAAATGGACATGTAAAAGCTGTCTTTTCGTGATCGGCCGGGTCAACCGCAATTTGGTTGTACCCGGAATAGCCATCAAGAAAACAATAAAATTCTTGTCCCGAGAGTCTTTCAAGCATTTGATCCATGAATGGAAGTGGGAAATGGTTTTTCCGAGTTGCGGTGTTTAACCGCCTATAGTCTATGCACATCCTCCACCCCGTTGCTACCTTAGTAGGGATCAACTCATTGTTCTCATTGCGAATAACGGTAATGCCCCCCTTCTTAGGAACCACATGCACCGGACTCACCCAAGGGCTATCCGAGATAGGGTAGATCATTCCCGCATCCAAAAGTTTTACAACTTCTTTTCTCACAACCTCTTTCATTGTTGGATTCAAGCGGCGTTGCAGTTGAGCTACCGGCTTGAAATCCTCCTCCATTAAGATCTTGTGCATACAATAAGAAGGACTAATTCCTTTTAGATCGGAAAGAGTCCATCCCATTGCTTCTTGATTTTTCTTCAACTCATCAATTAAAAGAGATTCTTCATGTTTTGACAAGAGGTTGCTAATGATAACCGGCTTCTCCTCGGTTTCATCTAAAAATGCATATTTCAAATTGTTTGGTAGATCCTTCAATTTAATGATTGGCTTTTCATCCTTGTCCTCTTTTTTTAAGACTTCTTCCTCTACTTCCCACGGTTGCAAATCCTTAAGACTATCAAGCTCTCTCAAACACTCATCTAGAGCTTCTTCTTCTTCAACAGTAAAAACTTCGAAGGAGTCATCCAGGGCTAGCTCCAAGGGAGTGATGTCGTGAACATGTTTAGCAACTTCAAAAGTGGCTTCCTCAATTACGTCAACCCGGAAACTATCATGTTTGTCCTTTGAATGCTTCATTGCTTTAAAAAGGTCAAAAGTGACCTCTTCGTTTTGAACTCTTACCTTCATCAAACCTTCATCCACATCAATCATCATTCGGGCGGTTTTCATGAAAGGCCTTCCAAGAATCAATGGCGCATCATCATCTTCCTCCATATCAATCACAATAAAATCCACCGGGAAGAAAAACTTGTCCACTTTAACCAACACGTCTTGAGCTACTCCATGAGGATGAGTAGTAAACTTATCGGCTAATTGTAACGTCATTCGGATGGACTTGATCTCAATGTTGCCAAGCTTTTTCACAATAGACAAAGGGATAAGATTTATGCTTGACCCCAAATCGGTCAATCCTTTTCCAACATAAACGTCACCAATGGTAACCGGCAATGTAACTCTCCCCGGATCAACTTCCTTTCTTGGTAGAGTACGTTGGATGATAGCGCTACAACTTGCATCGAGCACTATTGTTTTCGGCTCCGTGTACCTCCGCTTCTTTGTAAGTATGTCCTTCATGAATTTGGCATACTTCGGCATTTGTTCCAAAGCTTCGGCGAACGGAATATTGATTTGCAATTATTTAAAAATGTCCATGAACCGGGCGTAATGCCGTTCATTTTCTCTCCTAGATGGAGCGTGAGGATAAGGCAAATTTTGAACCAGAGTGGTGCTCATCACCTTCTTCCCTCTAGATGCTCTTGGGTTTCTTTCTCTTTTCTTTTTCACTTCATCCACTTTCACTTTTTCACTTTCGTTATTTTCAACTACTCCATTTGTTTTGTTTTCAACTTCAACCACTTTTTCTTTTTCAACTTCACCATTTTTTTCATTATTCTCTACTTCCTCCTCACTCCATTCACCAACTTCACCATCAAGCTTATCATCAATTTTCTTCTCTACCTCCCTCTTCCTACTCTCGTTAATCAACTCCTTCCCACTTCTCGTCCGTATAGCCTTACAATGCTCCTTCAAATTTTCTTGCGTATTTGCCGAGAAAGATAGTCCGGCTTGTTGCTCCGCTAATTGCTTAGCGAGTTGACCAACCTGAGTCTCAAGATTTTTTATTGCCGCATCATTGCTTTTTTGATTTGCCATAGACATTTGCATGAATTGCGTCAATGTCTCTTCTAGCTTAGAAGTTGCAACTGGCGGCTGTTGAGGTACATACGGATTTTGACGGCTAGAGTTACCTCCCCCATAACCTTGGTTATTGTGGTAGTTACCTCTAGGTTGGTATCCTTGGTGTCCTTGATAGTTTTGTTGTTGTTGTTGTTGAGGATGTTGGTACGGTTGTTGTTGTGGTTGCCTTTGTTGGTAATCTCGTTGGTTAGCCATGTAGTTCACTTCTTCAAATCCGCGAGGCAGACAAAATCCAGTATCATGTGTCATACCCCAAATTTGTCCTACTTGTGTATAGTTTCCATTCTAAACATCTGTCCACTGACAATTATTTCAAAATCAAGAAAATATATTGCTTTTGCTTGTTGGCCAAACTCAGGGCATCACGAGGTGGGGTTGAATTAAATGGAGTTTCATCTAGGGGAGGATTGCAATATAGGTTGAGTTTCATTAGTTGCAATTTGATTTGTAAGTCTGACAAGGGCTTCATTAAATGGCAACAATGCCCGGAGGTATATGACGCATGAGATTATACCTGAAGTTACAGTTAGAGTTTGTCTGCCATTCCAAGTTATCCGTGTGTGGGTCAAATTATCAGAGTTCGGTTCATTTTAGTCAAGATCTCAAGCAAAGTAGTTCATACCAACTCATTATAGTCTGGTTTCAAGACATAATCAAGAAATGCCATTTTGAACACTTTGGCTCATTAAAATCCAAAAGTTATTTGTTCAAGACTCACTCTTTTTTTTTGGTCCAAATTTATGTTCAAGGATTAATTCTATTTTTCATTTACGTTAAGTAAAGTGAACTTTGGTTTTTGAATTCATATGGGAATTCCATCGTCAGGTTGATTTTGAATTCAATGGTGTTATTCCAATAAAATTACAAGGGTCCATAAATTTTGAAGCCCATGTTTTAGTTCATTATCAAAAGTTACAAAATTCTACAAATAACTGGGGCACATCATCATTACCGATATATATCATTTTTCAAAATCAATACAAAGTCCCTCTCTCACCATTAGTTTATTGAGTAAATACTCACAAGACAAATTCAACAAAGCCAAAGTCCATGCTGTGATTACAAGCCAAAAGAAACGAATTAATACTCTAAAACCAATCCAAATTTGCACGCAGACCATGCTAGGAGATGTGATTTTGTATTGCAAGACCGTCGCGGCATCTCGTACACTACGCAATTGTTGTTTCCACAAAACTCCAAATCGTACTGAAAAGACGCACATGACATACTAGCGGTGAAATTCCATCCCAATTCGTACGAAAATAGTGTCGAAACCTGCAAAGCATTGAGAGGAATCAACACATATGTACGACTCTACTAACGCATCACAAACAGCAGCAATAACCCGAGAATTATGTCTCATTCACCACCAATTACCATTTCACAGCCTTGCACACAATAAATACACACCAGAAAAAAGGAAAAAAAACACCACGTTACCGCACCTTCAAACCACGGGTCATTGTAATTTTACCGCAGTATTTTTGAAGCAAAGAAATATCAGCTGCCATACCTAACTACACAACCCAAAGAGAAGGCCCTGAAAAGAGAAATTGACAAAATAAGGGGCACGTCAAGTGTTTGTAAAATGATAAAACTGTTATGAGAAATGTAATAAGAGGATACAGGTTTTTGGGACAGCCATGATTCATACGCAACCATAATGTAGCCACTTCAGCCTGCAAAACACAAAGAATGTTTTACCAACTTCAATGCAAAAGCCACAAGCCAACAATACTCGCTCAAAACCGTTTCACACAAGCCTTTCCGTCACGTTACAAATTTCCCTGCATAATCAAACTCACGCTCAAATCCAAGACTATCAAATTGTTATGATTCTCGCTCCATGGCCGCGACTCCAAAACCGTAACACAATTCATCCACTAAGCAACCTGCAAACAGCAAAAAAGGCAATGCAGAAGAATAGTTGGAATTCGCACCAAATCCTCACAATCTTAGTAAAAGTAAAATGATGAAAATTAGCTTGCAAGTGCTTTGCGTGACAGATTACGGTGCAACTTTCCACGTTACATCTCGCGGCTATGTTTTTGTCCTAATGTACCCTGACCAACAATCTTCACAACTTCCCACTGATGTGGAGTCTGTTTTGCTGCGACAAGTATTGAATCTAACACTGGAGCAATTGAGTTCCCTGCCACCAGAGCAGCAGCAACAGGTCATCCAACTCCAACAAGCTCTTAAGCGAGATCAGATGCAACCTGCGGTGACAATCAGAAAGCAAGGTTACCGTGAGCTACGATCTCACACAAATTATTCTGACAAAGGCAAAGTTGTACATGATGCTACTTCTAGAGATTACGAACAACGTAAACAAGGTTATCACACCAAAACTAATAGGCAGATGATCAAGGTTCATACCTCAAGTTGCTACCTAAATCAGAGCATATAGTTCACGTTTTGGGGGAGGGGGGTTCGGTCTCTTCATACGTGCTTTAGTCTTGAGAACAATGGCATATGAGTTTGACTCCCATTGCATTCCCTTCGTGCCATTGAGTATCAATCATATATAATACCGTGTCGGCGACTATGAAAACAAAGTTAAAATGCGTTTAGACCATATCTTTCATTGTTTCAATCGTCTGCCAAAGGCTCGCCAGATTTTGAATCATGATCCAATTGCTTCAGTTCATAGCTCACCTGTTAAATGAAAATAAAATTGTAATCAGGAAGAGTTTCATTGCAGCCAGCAACTACCTATGGCCAGCAGTTACGCGTCGTAGAATAATTGGTAGCATGAGTAAACTTACAATGTTTTAGTGCACTCCAAGCACAGGTGCAAAAACCAAAAGCTTGGGCAAAACCTGTAGTTATCTTTGGGCCACAACTGAACGAACATTTGTTGGACGAGGGAGTACACAGTAGCAAAAGAAAAAGGAGGACTCCATAAGGCCAATTCCTATTACAAGTAAGGCCCATCAGCATTAGAAAAACCAATGAGAATGATGCCTCACGGCCCACATGATGCAAGAGAGGCCATTTCCACAAACTGCCAAGTAGACACCAAAATGCAGAACAGGCCCCACACCAGACAAGTTCTGCCACAACCAAACAAAACCTGCTACATACAATAGCCTGCAAAACCTGTCAACAACAATACAAGCTATTTCATAAAAAAGGCCACAGCAAGTCCTACAGATCATAAAGTGATAACAGGAGCAAAAAGGAGATCATAAAGCTACCTTTGATCTTCATTTCGAAGGAGAGAGGCTCCAACAAGAAAGACTAGCCACACTATTCCATGAACCCCTTCAACTTCCTCTTCTCACAACCAGCTTCCATTTCTCTCTTTTTTCCAAATCTCAACCTCAAAACTCCACAGCAAGAACAACAACACTCTTAAAACGAAACCAGAAACACAACTCAGATTTCCATCTACATCAAACTATAATCCACCGTCAGCATCAACACAATCCAACAACTCCTCCATTTTCGTTCAAAACTAAACCTCCAACCCATTTTCTAAAAAGGAAACCCCTAAAAAACGCTACAACTCATCGAACCAACAAAACTTCTCAGCTGAACCTTCAACAATCTCGCCTCTCATCCTCAAAACCACACGTAACCCCTTTTTGCTACAACCTTCGTCTTCTCAAAAAAGGACCCGTCTGCTTCAACATTAAGAACAAACCGTAACAACAAACTCCCTTCATCCATAACAAAACCCTCGATTTCCTTTGAACTCCTCCTCAAAAACACCAACACGCTATTCCTCTTCACCGGATTCGAACCCTAACCATTCACTTTTCTTCATTCCCAAATCTTCCAAACTCCAACCGATTCTTCACACCCAAACCCCTTTCCTAAACCCACTGTTAACTTTCATCTAACAAACGAACACGATAACAAACCTGGAAACAAACTGAGTCTGAGACAAGCCTGAATCGCAAATGAGGTTGGGGTTAAGACGAAGCAAGGCAAACGATTTTTGAAGGTTGAATAATGATTCGTTTTCATATTAGTTGAATCTCTGCATTTGACCATGGATGTCAATGATTCTGTTGTGTTCTATCGGGTTCATTCGGTTGTGGCGGGATGCAGACCTAACCATTGGGGTCTTAGAACATTATCTTTTTCTTTTCTTTTTTTTTTCGAGACACCGTTTTTTTTTGTGTTGTTTTGGTTGATGATGGGCTCCTTAGAGGCCCATATGATTCAACATGTTTTCCACACCCTTTGTTTTTATACCATACTCCCTATTCGTCCACAATTTTTAAGAAAATATTTTAACTATAAACCTTTTTAATATTATATTATGAACTGTATATTATATATATATATATATATATATATATATATATATATATATATATATATATATATATATATATATATATATATATATATATATATATATATATATATATATATATATATATATATATATATATATATATATATATATATATATATATATATATATATATATATATATATATATATATATATATATATATATATTATTCTTTCTTAACATTTTTTTAGAACATTACAAATATATATTATATTTTTAATTGTATTTTCTTTTCAATTTTATTTTTAGAAGTTGGAGCTCATTTTTCATTCAACATTGAGCATTTTATTCCACCTTCCCTCTTTCGGGTCGATGACGAGACTTCCACCGTTTAACCGTCACATTAGTGACGTGAAACAAAGGATCTGAGACCACCTTTGTTCATTCGATTTTATTTCGGTAAACTAACTTTAAATTTAATTTCTGTCGAACTTTATTCATATTATTTCATATTATCATATTTATTCATATTATTTATTATCATATCTCATTATTCATATCTCACTCACCCATATTTGAAAACACTTAATAAATTATCAAAACTCCTAAAAGCCAAATTTTGAAAACACTTAATAAATTTTGAGGAGACTATTGGATCTTTGGTCATTTGCAGGTATGCTAATTTTGAGTCGTGCCCGACTTTTCTCAAGGTGTAGTTTAGGACACAAATGCACACACACGGCTTTCTCTTGGGCTACCTGACAATGAGACCCCTTTATTTCGTGCAATCCCGTGTAACTTACATGTATCCCTCTCCCATTCTGATGTATGTTTCGTATTTCTTTGATTATTAGTTTATCTCCTAGGAGCACCCATAGGGACTAGAGCGGATCAAACTATTTTCAAACTAATTCTCGATTCATCGTCGAGCCACTTTCAAACAACCCGTAAGTCGAGTGCTCATACGCATTCGCCATCAACCTATTACAACTCGACCCTTGATGCGTAAGTCAAGTCGGTTTTTTTTCAAACAATTTAATTTTCAACACGCTTTGCACGCGATAACGAGTCAAACCCTTGATCCAACGTCAAGCGGATTTTCGAAACAAACCATCAATCAATTAACAACTATTTAATTCTTTTCAAGGTGTAAAGAGTAGGTTCAAGTCTTTGATCTTGCTTTCAGTTGTTTACATGCGAGTTGTCTTATTCGGGTGTGAACAATTGACGCCTCTAAATAACATTAACAACTCGACATCGTTCAACTATTTCCAACTCAAACAACTTTCCTTTCACGATGAAAAAGAGAGTGTACCAAGTCTTTGGTCCGTTCTCCCGATTATTTAGAGTTTGAGAAGTCTTTCTTAAGCTTCAATTAATCGTCATCATTTCAACCTCATCCTTTCAAACACAACTTCTCTTACGATGAAAAAGAGAGCGTTCCAAGTCTTTGGTTCGTCCTCCCGATTATTTTGGTCCGAGAAATCTTTCTTAAGCTAAAATAATCGTCATCGGTTCAAACACCATCCAAACTTAACATTATTCTTCAAGATGAAAAAGAGAGTGTCCCAAGTCTTTGGTTCGCTCTCCCGATTACTTGGGTACGAGAAGTCTTTCTTAAGCTTTGAGTAATCGTCATTCGTACCCATTTCAAACCAATTCAAACCCGTTTCTTTCGTGGTCGTATCCACGAACTACGACTGCTCTGATTCTTCATTCACTCTTGAATGTAAGATACGTAGGCACAAGATTGCGATGATCTTGGCGAGCACAATTCCCTCCATCTTCCATTTCCCCTATCCTTTCCTGTAGTCGAACTACGACGCTCTGATTTCTCATTCTTGTCCGAATGAGCATACGTAGGCACAAGGGCCCCAATCCTTGGAGAACACCCTATCTTCTAACCATCCCCTTTCCCTTAGTGTCTTTACCCCTTATAGTACCGTTTTAGCATTTAGTACTGAGAAGAGAAGAATTAAGTTTAGCTAACATCCATTAACTCGAATTAAGAGGTTCCCGTCGAGTACGACGGACGTGAGGGGTGCTAATACCTTCCCCTCACGTAACCGACTCCCGAACCCAGGAATATGGTTGCGACGGCCGTGTTCCTTCTGCATTTATGAGGTATTCTCGATATTTTCCTCTCCCGTCTATTCGGGAAAAATAAAGTTCGTTGGCGACTCTGTCGAACCGCATTTTCCGCGCCTTTTGCGCGAGGGTCGTATGTTCGAAATGAATTTTCGAGGTGCGACAGGTGGCGACTCTGCTGGGGACTTTGCTCCATGCAAGAGAGAGTCGAGCCTATCTTAGTTTGAGTTGTTAGCTTTTTGTTTTTATTTTCTTCTCGCTTATTTATTGGTATCCTTATCTTGGCTACCTGTTCTTGTGGCATTGTGGGGTTTGTTCTGCTTATGGTTACTTTGTGAGATGGCTCTACACCCGAGTCCGAGTATAAACCTAGGATTAGGATGGTGGTTGTGTAGTGGAGACTTGCGTGGAGTCTTTCACGTTAAGTTAAAGCAAAAACCCCGCTTGGAGTAGATTCCTTGGAGATATTGTTGTTGTGGTAAGTCTTTGCCATTACAATAATGTTTTCAAGTTTGAATCATTTATCCCAAGAACCATAAACCGTTTTATCCATGGTGGCCGGTAGTGTTAATTCTTTGTGAATTAATACGAACGCCCCAATCAGATGAGATCCCTTGAACGTATTACTTTTTTACCGTAATATTTTCAACCTCGATCTATGACTCTGAGAACCTTTTCTAGAATACGTGTGTCGATGGTTGTGTAGTTGATGCCTCCGAGAAGTCTTTCTCGCGTGGAAGATACGAGAACCTCACCTAGAGGAGATTCTTTTGAGGATATTATCATCATGATGAGGCTTTGTCATGGCAGTAATATCTTTGAAAGATATCCATGACTCTAGGCACCTACCCGTTTTAGAATCCTACCTGTGGGGGTTTTCTTTGAGCAGTGACTGTGATCCTTGAACCGTTCACCCGGCTAAATCTCAGAACTGTTTGAATTTGTGATCCTGTGATCCTGGATCTTGCATCTTGCATTGCATATCATTTTCATTGCATCTCATTTGTTGTGCATCTTGCATTCTCCTTCCTTCAGCAGTTTCTCATGTTTATCTTTCCTGCATATCCAGTAAATCAAGCTGATTCCTCAACACCAGTACGCAACTAGAGCCAATACAAGACGAATGATGGAGCAGATTCAACAGGAGCAAGCTACCTTCAGGGAAGAGTTGGATTCTATGAAAGGGAAGATCGACCAGATCCTCGAAGCCATCCTCGCGGCCAGAAGAGAGGAAGAACAGCGTGAAGCTGCTGCAATCGTTAACAACAATGGTCAGGGACAAGGGTCTACTGTCATCCCTTTGGTTCCAATTCCAAATCCTCATGGGATGCCGTTGAACTTCAATAACGCAGCCGAAGGGAACAC
Organism: Lathyrus sativus; assembly: GCA_963859935.3. NCBI lineage: Eukaryota > Viridiplantae > Streptophyta > Magnoliopsida > Fabales > Fabaceae > Lathyrus > Lathyrus sativus. The sequence goes on along the minus strand of OZ012736.1, from coordinate 448,298,705 downwards.
TTCTCATCCAACCCCAGCACCCGGAGTTACCATTGGAGCTATCCCGCAGGCCCAACCTACTGCTGTGCAAATCCCAGCGCCCCATACCGAAGATACTCTGATGGATCATTATGACGACATTCAGAACTATCATGCTGCTATCCCCATTTCCAGTCCTGTTGCTGTTCAGGATTCAGAAGCCATGAAGATGTGCCGAGATCTAGCCGAGAAACTCTGAGCCATGGAAGGGCACAGTTCAAATTCCTTCAGTGCTTTGGAATTATGCTTGGTGCCTGATGTTGTCATTCCTCCCAAGTTCAAGGTGCCTGAGTTTTTGAAATACAAAGGTCTCAGTTGCCCAAACATTCATTTGAAGATGTACTGTCGCAAGATGGCTTCCTATGCCAGAGACGAAAAGCTCATGATTCATTGCTTCCAAGACAGTTTGTCTGGGGAATCACTCGAATGGTATATGCAGCTGGAACGTATCAGCGTGCGCACTTGGGCCGAGCTAGCCGATGCATTTGTCAAGCAGTATAAGTACAACACCGATCTTGCTCCGAATCGTACTCAACTTCAGAGTATGACTCAGAAGGACAATGAATCCTTCAAGGAGTACGCGCAACGATGGAGAGAGCTAGTTGCAAGGGTGCATCCACCTCTTGTTGACCGTGAACTGATCGACATCTTTATGGGTACTTTGCAAGGCCAATACTATGAGAAGCTGATCGGTAGTGTCTCTGCTGGATTCTCTGACTTGGTGATCGTCGGTGAGAGAATTGAAGAAGGGCTGAAGAGTGGAAAGATCCCAGGAGGTTCCAACAACCAGGCCAATGCCAAGAAGCCTTTCAATGGATACAAGAAGAAGGAGGGCGAAACAAATGCCATCTTTTTGCAGAAAGGGCAAGCTTCTCAACAAGCTCCCGCTCCTATGCCTTATCAAGTTCCCTATTATCAGTATCTGTATGTTGCTGCCGCGCAATGTGCTCCTATGCCTTATCAGCCAGCTGTTCAAGCAGTGCAGGCTCAGATGCCACGACAACAGGCTCCTCAGCAACAAGCCTACAACCAGCAAGGATATCAGTATCCTCCTCAGCAACAGCAGATGCAAGCTACTCAGCAACGACAAGGTACTCGCCCACAGCGTCCGCAGAGAACATGGAGACCAGATAGAGTCTTTGATCGTCTACCAATGACATATGCCAAAATCTTTGCTCAGTTGATGGAGAAGAAAGTTGTTGTTCCGAGAGATTTGGCTCCTCCAACTGTCATTCCTGCCGATTACGATGCAAATGCTCATTGTGAGTTTCATAAGGGCGCTCCAGGTCATACCGTTGAGGATTGCAAAGCCTTCAAGCACATAATTCAAGACATGATCGATAGGGATGCTATCAACTTCAATGGGAAGTCTCCAAATATCATCAACAATCCGATGCCATCAGTCAACTAGTGCCAACATCAGATCGATTCCAGTCAAGTTCATTCCTCGAAGAAGGCAGTCATGTTGCCATTTCATTATTCGCAGTTCTTATATTTTGTCTTTGTTTGTTTAAATATTGTATGCTTTGAACAATTGTCATTCGTATTTGGTTTTCATTAATGTATCGTTTATGCATGTTTTGAATTAGTTATGTCGTATTCACTCATTTTTCACTTATCACCGACATGTTTATTCACTCCACTCTATTCACTGTTGTTTAGCATGATTTGAGGGAGGATGATGAAAACAAGATACCCATAATTGCAAACTCGTATGCTTTCAGATAGAATCTTGTCAATGATGTACATGCATTGTTTCAATCCCCATACACCGGAGATATAAGGAGTTAATCCCTAGTAAACCACTTCGAGCCTAGAAGTAGCAGTTTCTTTCGGATATTCAAACCTTTACACTCAACCTGGGGCAGGGTAGTGTTCAGTCAATTCAACTCTGCACTTGAATCAACAAGCAATGACCCATGCTATGGCAGTCACAACCTTCCCAAAAATAAAAATCAAAAATCCTGCTAAGTCAAACACCTCAGAAGGGACTTAAAAAAAAATCAAGGCAATCCCGATGGATCTGACAAGCAAAATCAATCCATGCAAAAGTTAGGGATCAAAAACAAAAGCAAAAGAGGACCCCGGGACCCTCAACAAAAACAAAATAATATTCAGTGGCCACCCAAATCAAAAGGGGCACTGACGTCCATCAAAAAACCAAAATAAGGTGACTGCCATTTCGAGCATACCTTGAACCGTTAAGACAAGTGCAAAATTGACTGAACGTAGGACTGGAGATCATTAAGAAGAAGGGGTGGGTACAAATCATACTTTGAGCCTAATATCCTTTGTTTCATAACCGTGAACCAGACCACGTTACAACCCTCGAAAGACCTAATTGAGGCGAGGTTTATTCTGAAAGCATACTATTGCGAGGTTGCGTAACCTGACTCCTCACATGATTGCTAATCACCAGCATTGGTGTCATTTCTCTTGATATATCTTTCACACCAATCAAAAGCAGCACAATGTTTGAGTTAATTGTCCATTCGTTTCACTATCACGACACTTCAATAAATGACACTTTTTGAAAACTTACATTGAACTTGGCATTAAGATTACCATTTATGAATGTACAGTTTTAATTGCAAATCAGTGCTAGGTATTCAAGGACATCTCAACAAGGGGCAATCAGGGAGGAACTTGACTTTCAGTGGCGTACACGAGGCAAGATTATTTCAAAGTCCATAGGCTGGGGCAAATCATTCAAGAGCTCGAGCAGGGGCAAACCATTACCATGTTCAGACCCGGGCAAGACCAGGTCGTCCTGACCATCAAGCAAAGTTGCAACCTTCTCTGAAGGAAATTCACGACAAATCACCAAGTACCCAGACTCGGGGCATATAGAGTATCCTCGTCTGCTTTAATCATGGCATCTTCAACAAGCTGCGTATCGAGGAAGTCAATACCTCCCACCACCCGAAGTCCAATCCGCATTGGCAACTACCAGAGGCCACCACGCTAGCATTTCCACCTGCATTTCCAATCACCTGTCTGCAATCATGCGCATCATACGCATTGCATTCGCTATCATAAGCATCTTGCATCATATGCATACCCAACCATATCATACTTCCCCGACTCTTGCATCTCCGCGCGTCAGCATTTGCATTTGCACTTCCACTCGCATGGAACATCATATCATCAAGCATTCACATATGCAAGTAAAGGTCCAGGATCAACCTCGAAGAAACTTCAAGACAATCATCAGCCCAATCAGGGGCATTTTTGCAAGATTGTGGGTTTGTCCCACGATTTTCAAGAGCTTCAAAGCAGTCATCAGCCCAGTCAGGGGCAATCTTCTGCAATTAGGGGTTTCTCCCATCAAAATTTGAAGTTATTCAAAGCAAGATTCAGCCTAGTCAGGGGCATTTTTCAAAGACCATGGGCGTTTCCCATGACGTATTTCAACCTTGTGGTTGATCAGATCTTCAAATCAACATTCAGCCCAGTCAGGGGCATACCATTCAAGACCGTGGGCGTTCCCCACGAAGTTATTCAACCTTTTGCTGGGCAAATCCAAGAAGTTCAGTGCAAGATTCAGCCCGAGCAGGGGCATCTTCAGCAAAGCCGTGAGCAGCCTTTTGTTGAGCAAGACAAGACATCAAGGCCAACTCAGTCTAGTCAGGGGCATCCTCTTCAGAATTCATGGGCGTAACCATGAAATCATTTCAACAATTACGAACTCCAAGCAAGTCAGTGGTCGTCCCCATTGATTCATTTCAACCCAATCTTCCTCTTGGGTATTCCCCAATGATTTGTATTCAGCAAGCGTGACCGTTGTCAATTGCCTTACTATCATCCTTTTGGTGATAGTCGAACCTCGTCAGTTCAACCTAGCCTGCATCCTTTTGGTGTTGGTAAACTTCAAATTTGTGTTGTCCTATCATCCTTTTGGTGATAGCGACCTGTTGGTGAGTTCCGCTTCGTCATCCTTTTGGTGAGGGGTCTATCATGGTCATTAATGATAGATTGTGCGATGTGTTTTGTGTTTCGCTCAGTCATCCTTTTGGTGGGGGTCTATCATGGTCATTAATGATAGATTGTGCGATATGTGAGTCTGCTCCGTCATCCTTTTGGTGGGGGGTCTATCATGGTCATTAATGATAGATTGTGCGATGTGTTTATTTGTGTTTCGCTTCGTCATCCTTTTGGTGGGGGGTCTATCATGGTCATTAATGATAGATTGTGCGATGTGTTTATTTGTGTTTCGCTCCGTCATCCTTTTGGTGGGGGGTCTATCATGGTCATTAATGATAGATTGTGCGATATTGTTTGTGTTTCGCTCCGTCATCCTTTTGGTGGTGGGGTCTATCATAGTCGTTAATGATAGATTGTGCGATGTGTTTTGTGTTTCGCTCCGTCATCCTTTTGGTGAAGGTCTTTCATAGTCATTAATGATAGATTATGAGATATTTATTTATTTATGTATGTGTTTCATCCCATCATCCTTTTGATGATGTGGACCTTTTTCCCAGTTATTCATTGCTCATTCAGAGGAATACCTCATCTGGCATTTCAATTCTCAGTCATTCCTTGTCTTCTCGGACAAATTCAGGGTTTTCTTTGTATCTAATTGACTTCTACTTTAAAAGAATGGACTCCATAGTAGTTCATCCTACTCAGTCTAAGCCAATTAGATAGGGGCATCTGTCATAACCCAAATTTGTCCTACTTGTGTATAGTTTCCATTCTAAACATCTGTCCACTAACAATTATTTCAAAATCAAGAAAATATATTGCTTTTGCTTGTTGGCCAAACTCAGGGCATCACGAGGTGGGGTTGAATTAAATGGAGTTTCATCTAGGGGAGGATTGCAATATAGGTTGAGTTTCATTAGTTGCAATTTGATTTGTAAGTCTGACAAGGGCTTCATTAAATGGCAACAATGCCCGGTGGTATATGACGCATGAGATTATACCTGAAGTTACAGTTAGAGTTTATCTGCCATTCCAAGTTATCCGTGTGTAGGTCAAATTATCAGAGTTCAGTTCATTTTAGTCAAGATCTCAAGCAAAGTAGTTCATACCAACTCATTATAATCTGGTTTCAAGACATAATCAAGAAATGCCATTTTGAACACTTTGGCTCATTAAAATCCAAAAGTTATTTGTTCAAGACTCACTCATTTTTTTTGGTCCAAATTTATGTTCAAGGATTAATTCTATTTTTCAGTTACGTTAAGTAAAGTGAACTTTGGTTTTTGAATTCATATGGGAATTCCATCGTCAGGTTGATTGTGAATTCAATGGTGTTATTCCAATCAAATTACAAGGGTCCATAAATTTTGAAGCCCATGTTTTAGTTCATTATCAAAAGTTACAAAATTCTACAAATAACTGGGGCTCATCATCATTACCGATATATATCATTTTTCAAAATCAATACAAAGTCCCTCTCTCACCATTAGTTTATTGAGTAAATACTCACAAGACAAATTCAACAAAGCCAAAGGCCATGCTGCGAAAAGAAACAAATTAAGACTCTAAAACCAATCCAAATTTGCATGCAGACCATGCTAGGGGATGTGATTTTGTATTGCAAGACCGTCGCGGCATCTCGTACACTACGCAATTGTTGTTTCCACAAAACTCCAAATCATACTGAAAAGACGCACATGACATACTAGCGGTGAAATTCCATCCCAATTCGTACGAAAATAGTGTCGAAACCTGCAAAGCATTGAGAGGAATCAACACATATGTACGACTCTACTAACGCATCACAAACAGCAGCAATAACCCGAGAATTATGTCTCATTCACCACCAATTACCATTTCACAGCCTTGCACACAATAAATACACACCAGAAAAAAGGAAAAAAAACACCACGTTACCGCACCTTCAAACCACGGGTCATTGTAATTTTACCGCAGTATTTTTGAAGCAAAGAAATATCAGCTGCCATACCTAACTACACAACCCAAAGAGAAGGCCCTAAAAAGAGAAATTGACAAAATAAGGGGCACGTCAAGTGTTTGTAAAATGATAAAACTGTTATGAGAAATGTAATAAGAGGATACAGGTTTTTGGGACAGCCATGATTCATACGCAACCATAATGTAGCCACTTCAGCCTGCAAAACACAAAGAATGTTTTACCAACTTCAATGCAAAAGCCACAAGCCAACAATACTCGCTCAAAACCGTTTCACACAAGCCTTTCCGTCACGTTACAAATTTCCCTGCATAATCAAACTCACGCTCAAATCCAAGACTATCAAATTGTTATGATTCTCGCTCCATGGCCGCGACTCCAAAACCGTAACACAATTCATCCACTAAGTAACCTGCAAACAGCAAAAAAGGCAATGCAGAAGAATAGTTGGAATTCGCACCAAATCCTCACAATCTTAGTAAAAGTAAAATGATGAAAATTAGCTTGCAAGTGCTTTGCGTGACAGATTACGGTGCAACTTTCCACGTTACATCTCGCGGCTATGTTTTTGTCCTAATGTACCCTGACCAACAATCTTCACAACTTCCCACTGATGTGGAGTCTGTTTTGCTGCGACAAGTATTGAATCTAACACCGGAGCAATTGAGTTCCCTGCCACCAGAGCAGCAGCAACAGGTCATCCAACTCCAACAAGCTCTTAAGTGAGATCAGATGCAACCTGCGGTGACAATCAGAAAGCAAGGTTACCGTGAGCTACGATCTCACACAAATTATTCTGACAAAGGCAAAGTTGTACATGATGCTACTTCTAGAGATTACGAACAACGTAAACAAGGTTATCACACCAAAACTAATAGGCAGATGATCAAGGTTCATACCTCAAGTTGCTACCTAAATCAGAGCATATAGTTCACGTTTTGGGGGAGGGGGTTTCGGTCTCTTCATACGTGCTTTAGTCTTGAGAACAATGGCATATGAGTTTGACTCCCATTGCATTCCCTTCGTGCCATTGAGTATCAATCATATATAATACCGTGTCGGCGACTATGAAAACAAAGTTAAAATGCGTTTAGACCATATCTTTCATTGTTTCAATCGTCTGCCAAAGGCTCGCCAGATTTTGAATCATGATCCAATTGCTTCAGTTCATAGCTCACCTGTTAAATGAAAATAAAATTGTAATCAGGAAGAGTTTCATTGCAGCCAGCAACTACCTATGGCCAGTAGTTACGCGTCGTAGAATAATTGGTAGCATGAGTAAACTTACAATGTTTTAGTGCACTCCAAGCACAGGTGCAAAAACCAAAAGCTTGGGCAAAACCTGTAGTTATCTTTGGGCCACAACTGAACGAACATTTGTTGGACGAGGGAGTACACAGTAGCAAAAGAAAAAGGAGGACTCCATAAGGCCAATTCCTATTACAAGTAAGGCCCATCAGCATTGGAAAAACCAATGAGAATGATGCCTCACGGCCCACATGATGCAAGAGAGGCCATTTCCACAAACTGCCAAGTAGACACCAAAATGCAGAACAGGCCCCACACCAGACAAGTTCTGCCACAACCAAACAAAACCTGCTACATACAATAGCCTGCAAAACCTGTCAACAACAATACAAGCTATTTCATAAAAAAGGCCACAGCAAGTCCTACAGATCATAAAGTGATAACAGGAGCAAAAAGGAGACCATAAAGCTACCTTTGATCTTCATTTCGAAGGAGAGAGGCTCCAACAAGAAAGACTAGCCACACTATTCCATGAACCCCTTCAACTTCCTCTTCTCACAACCAGCTTCCATTTCTCTCTTTTTTCCAAATCTCAACCTCAAAACTCCACAGCAAGAACAACAACACTCTTAAAACGAAACCAGAAACACAACTCAGATTTCCACCTACATAAAACTATAATCCACCGTCAGCATCAACACAATCCAATAACTCCTCCATTTTCGTTCAAAACTAAACCTCCAACCCATTTTCTAAAAAGGCAACCCCTAAAAAACGCTACAACTCATCGAACCAACAAAACTTCTCAGCTGAACCTTCAACAATCTCGCCTCTCATCCTCAAAACCACACGTAACCCCTTTTTGCTACAACCTTCGTCTTCTTAAAAAAGGACTCGTCTGCTTCAACATTAAGAACAAACCGTAACAACAAACTCCCTTCATCCATAACAAAACCCCCGATTTCCTTTCAACTCCTCCTCAAAAACACCAACACGGTATTCCTCTTCACCGGATTCGAACCCTAACCATTCACTTTTCTTCATTCCCAAATCTTCCAAACTCCAACCGAATCTTCACACCCAAACCCCTTTCCTAAACCCACTGTTAACCTTCATCTAACAAACGAACACGATAACAAACCTGGAAACAAACTGAGTCTGAGACAAGCCTGAATCGCAAATGAGGTTGGGGTTAAGACGAAGCAAGGCAAACGATTTTTGAAGGTTGAATAATGATTCGTTTTCATATTAGTTGAATCTCTGCATTTGACCATGGATGTCAATGATTCTGCTGTGTTCTATCGGGTTCATTCGGTGGTGGCGGGATGCAGACCTAACCATTGGGGTCTTAGAACATTTTCTTTTTCTTTCTTCTTTTTTTTTCGAGACACCGTTTTTTTTGTGTTGTTTTGGTTGATGATGGGCTCCTTAGAGGCCTATATGATTCAACATGTTTTCCACACCCTTTGTTTTTATACCATACTCCCTATTCGTCCACAATTTTTAAGAAAATATTTTAACTATAAACCTTTTTAATATTATATTATGAACTGTATATATTTTATATATATATATATATATATATATATATATATATATATATATATATATATATATATATATATATATATATATATATATATATATATATATATATATATATATATATATATATATATATATATATATATATATATATATATATATATATATATATATATATATATATATATATATATATATATATATATATATATATATATATATATATATATATATATATATTATTCTTTCTTAACATTTTTTTAGAACATTACAAATATATATTATATTTTTAATTGTATTTTCTTTTCAATTTTATTTTTAGAAGTTGGAGCTCATTTTTCATTCAACATTGAGCATTTTATTCCACCTTCCCTCTTTCGGGTCGATGACGAGACTTCCACCGTTTAACCGTCACATTAGTGACGTGAAACAAAGGATCTGAGACCACCTTTGTTCATTCGATTTTATTTCGGTAAACTAACTTTAAATTTAATTTCTGTCGAACTTTATTCATATTATTTCATATTATCATATTTATTCATATTATTTATTATCATATCTGATTATTCATATCTCACTCACCCATATTTGAAAACACTTAATAAATTATCGAAACTCCTAAAAGCCAAATTGGTGGACTATTGGATCTTTGGTCATTTGCAGGTATCCTAATTTTGAGTCGTGCCCGACTTTTCTCAAGGCGTAGTTTAGGACACAAATGCACACACACGGCTTTCTCTTGGGCTACCTGACAATGAGACCCCTTTATTTCGTGCAATCCCGTGTAACTTACATGTATCCCTCTCCCATTCTGATGTATGTTTCGTATTTATTTGATTATTAGTTTATCTCCTAGGAGCACCCATAGGGACTAGAGCGGATCAAACTATTTTCAAACTAATTCTCGATTCATCGTCGAGCCACTTTCAAACAACCCGTAAGTCGAGTGCTCATACGCATTCGCCATCAACCTATTACAACTCGACCCTTGATGCGTAAGTCAAGTCGGTCTTTTTTTCAAACAATTTCATTTTCAACACGCTTTGCACGCGATAACGAGTCAAACCCTTGATCCAACGTCAAGCGGATTTTCGAAACAAACCATCAATCAATTAACAACTATTTAATTCTTTTCAAGGTGTAAAGAGTAGGTTCAAGTCTTTGATCTTGCTTTCAGTTGTTTACATGCGAGTTGTCTTATTCGGGTGTGAACAATTGACGCCTCTAAATAACATTAACAACTCGACATCGTTCAACTATTTCCAACTCAAACAACTTTCCTTTCACGATGAAAAAGAGAGTGTACCAAGTCTTTGGTCCGTTCTCCCGATTATTTGGAGTTTGAGAAGTCTTTCTTAAGCTTCAATTAATCGTCATCATTTCAACCTCATCCTTTCAAACACAACTTCTCTTACGATGAAAAAGAGAGCGTTCCAAGTCTTTGGTTCGTCCTCCCGATTATTTTGGTCCGAGAAATCTTTCTTAAGCTAAAATAATCGTCATCGGTTCAAACACCATCCAAACTTAACATTATTCTTCAAGATGAAAAAGAGAGTGTCCCAAGTCTTTGGTTCGCTCTCCCGATTACTTGGGTACGAGAAGTCTTTCTTAAGCTTCGAGTAATCGTCATCCGTACCCATTTTAAACCAATTCAAACCCGTTTCTTTTGTGGTCGTATCCACGAACTACGACTGCTTTGATTCTTCATTCACTCTTGAATGTAAGATACGTAGGCACAAGATTGCGATGATCTTGGCGAGCACAATTCCCTCCATCTTCCATTTCCCCTATCCTTTCCTGTAGTCGAACTACGACGCTCTGATTTCTCATTCTCGTCCGAATGAGCATACGTAGGCACAAGGGCCCCAATCCTTGGCGAGCATCCTATCTTCTAACCATCCCCTTTCCCTTAGTGTCTTTACCCCTTATAGTACCATTTTAGCATTTAGTAATGAGAAGAGAAGAATTAAGTTTAGCTAACATCCATTAACTCGAATTAAGAGGTTCCCGTCGAGTACGACGGACGTGAGGGGTGCTAATACCTTCCCCTCACGTAACCGACTCCCGAGCTCAGGAATATGGTTGTGACGGCCGTGTTCCTTCCGCATTTATGAGGTTTTCTCGATATTTTCCTCTTCCGTCTATTCGGGAAAAATAAAGTTCGGTGGCGACTCTGTCGAACCGCATTTTTCGCGCCTTTTGCGCGAGGGTCGTATGTTCGAAATGAATTTTCGAGGTGCGACATCATGCTCGCCCTTACAAGGCTCGCAACAAGCTATTTGTTTAGCTTTTGACGGTTCTTTTAGCTCTTTGATTTGTTGAGTTAAAAGTTCCACTTGTTGTGAGATGAGCTTGTTTTGTGCAAGTATAGCATCATTTGTTCCTAACTCGAGCACACCCGGCTTTCTTTGAGCTACCCCTCGATTGTGGTTCCCTTGGTGATCATTAAGTGCCATTTTATCAATTATTGCGGTTGCATCATCGGCGCTTTTTGACATTAAAGAACCTCCCGCCGTAGCATCCAATAAGGTCTTGTGAACCGAAAGGAGTCCATTGCGGAAAATGTGAACTTGAGTGAGCTCATCGAAACCGTGTCCCTTGCATTTTCTTAACATAGATTTGTAACGCTCCCAAGCTTCATTGAGTGATTCACTCGCTCCTTGAGAAAATACCGCAATTGCAGTTTTAGCCTCCATGAACCGGTTATGTGGAAAGAATCGTTCAAGAAACTTTTCTTCTAAAAGATTCCAATCGGTCATGATTGTTGTCGATTGATCAAGATACCACTCCTTCGCTTTCCCAATTAAGGAATGAGGGAATAGTCTCCTAAACAATGACTCTTCATCAGCTTCGGTAGCTCCAGTTGCGCCCGCAATCTCATAGAACTTTGTAAGATGAGTAAACGGATCCTCATGGTCTAATCCCGTGAAAGGATTTTGATAGACTAGAGCTAGGATTCCCGTTTTCATCTCCGCTTGTCTTCCATTTTGGAGATTTCGTGCAAACTGAGCCGTATGTCTTGGACTGTTTGTGCATGGAGTAGAAACTGGCGGTGGGGGTGGTGGTTCTGCCATGATTGGTATGAAATGTGGTGGTGATGTTGTAGTCGAAGAACTTTCTCCTTGATTTTGTCTTTGCCTGGCTTGCTGCCTCCTACGTCTTGCTCTACTGTTCAGTCTCCTTGCGGTTCTTTCAATCTCAGGATCAAAAAGAATTTGGTCCTCAGGAATCTGTCCTCGCATAAACAAGGGCTGCACACTAAACCAAACAAATTACAAGCACAAGTCAAAATTTCACAACTAAAAATTCAGCAACTATTGCGATACTCGCAATATCAATTTATATTCCCCGGCAACGGTGCCATTTTGTTAGGACAGTGGTAAAGTGTCGGGTTTTTGTTATCGTCTCCACAGGGAATATAATATTTTTGCCGCCGTTCAATAGTTGTTAAATTCGTAGTTTTATAGTATCAAAGGGGTTTGGTTTTAGAATCGGTATCTTGCATGAAAAGTTATAAACAACGGTAAAAGTTAGGGTTTGACGGTTTGAAATTGAGATTGCCAAAGTTAGGTTTCGGTAATCGCTGTGCATGCATACTTCCAATCAACATTTTAATAAATTCTTTTTAATGATTAACACATTCACAATATCCTCTCAATATGATTATCTCTAACTCATATTATGATGTTTACCATTTTGATCCATTATTGATCTCTCACACAATCTATCAAAATGACAACTTTAAAGTCTAACATTTTAAGTGAACAAAACCATCCAAGACTATTTCTAGCTCAAGAAAAGAGAAGGATGAAAACCTAGGTCAAGAGTTGGTAAATATTTCTCAATCATCAACCAACACAAAAGATTATAAATGAAACAAGGTTTTCATTATCTATTAATCATTTAAGAGTTTACAAATGATGATCATCCATATACATACAAAGTTTAATGATTACCTACATCTCTCTTTGACAACAAGATGAACTTAGCTACTCATTCTCATGGTAGCTTGCAAAAGAAGTTTCGGAAGAAGGTTGATGAACATCCAAGTCGAATAATCCAACTTTGATGAGAATCCACCTTCTTTTTGTTTGATTATGTTAAGAGATGAAGAAAATAAGCCAAAAAAGGTTTTTAGGTCAAAAAACCTCTACTTACAGCAAAACAATGTAAAATAGTCAAAAAAGATGATTCACAAAAAGTAGCCCATGCTACTTATAGTAAGTGGGAATTCTGGGCACGCTCGCTACCTCCTCGCTAGGCGAGCTGCTAGCGAATGCTCGCTACAGCCTCGCCTAGTGAACATGCCAGCGAGGTCTTCAGTTTTGTTTCTGTTTTGCTTCACTACGCCTCGCTGCAGCGAATGACCCAGCGAAGGGTGCCTGGAACACTCTGGAATTACTCGCTAGGTGCTCGCTAGGAGCTCGCCTAGCGAGCCTCTTCGCCACCAGCTCGCTACCAAAGATTGATGTTCAAAATGATTCTACCCAAGTCTGGAGCTGTTCGCTACGTGCTCGCTAGGCAAGGTTATAGCGAACACTCGCTACTCACTCGCCAGGTGCTCGCTGAGCGAACCAACTTTTGCTTTTGCTTTTTGTTTGATTCCTTTGCCATCTTTCTTGTGCTTCCAAATTATACTCTTTCAAACTCAAATCCTGCATAATAACGCACAAATCAAAGGGACCAAGAGCATTTAACATAATGATGCACATTAACAAAAGCAAGGCGATTAAATACGTTTTCAGCACAAAAAGAAGTGAAATATGCCCTTATTTGATAGCTCAAATAAGCACAATTGGGCATCTAACAACTATGTTATAAGTGAGGATGACACTGATTCAATCAACGTGGATTGGACCACATTGCTACAAGGTTGTGAAGATGTGTGTCAAGTTGTTAAGACAGTGTGTCAAGATGGTGATGATGACTCTCATCAGCTACATACACCTCTTGATAGTGGGGATGATGAAGAAAATGAGAAATTCCTAGCTTATAGAAGTGGTGAAGGATTAAGATTTCAACTAGGTATGGTTTTTAACAACAAAGATTTAGTGAGAGAGGCTGTAAAGGAGTATGCAATGGATATGAAGAAAAATATCTTCATTAAGAAAAATGATGCCAAGACGATAGTAGTTAAGTGTATGGAAGGTTGTAATTTCCACTTGAGACTTATTAAAAAGGTTGGTAATCAATTTTGGCAAGTTGTTATTCTTATAGATGAACATAGTTGTTGTAGAACACCTAAGAATAGGCAAGCAAAAACAGGTTGGCTAGCTAACAAATATACAAACATTTTAAGACATAGCCCTAATATGAAACCTATGGGTTTGATTGCTGAGTCATTTGATAGATGGGGAGTGAAATTATCCCATGATCAAGCATATAGAGCCAAAAGGAGGGCAGTGGATATGATTCAAGGAGCTCGAATTGATCAATTTTCAAATTTGAGAAGTTATGTTGAAAAGCTGCTGAAATCAAACCCTAATAGTACCATTCTGGTGCAGTGTCTTGACTCTAAGGAAAAACCTATATTTGAAAGGATATATATTTGTTTGGAGGCCTGCAAGTATGGATTTTCTAAATACTATAGGCCACTTATAGGGTTATATGCTTGTATTTTAAAAGGTAACTTTGGTGACCAATTGATGGCAGCCATAGGCAGGGATGGAAACAATCAGATTTTTCCTATTGCATATGCTATTTTGGAAGCAGAGACAAGAACATATTAGGAGTGGTTATATACCTTCTACTTGAAGACTTATGTGGAATCAAGCACATGGCTTATGCCTTCATTTCAGATGAGCAAAATGTATCCCTTACATATTCATTTTGATATTCATTTAATAATATTGTAATGTAATACTAAAATTGCATATCATAATTATCATTTTCTGTAGGGTTTAGTACCAGCTGTTCAAAGTGTAACTGAACATGTAGAGAAAAGACTATGTGTGAAGCATCTCTATGGCAATTGGAAAAAGAAACATCCAGGACTTGAATTAAAAGAGGCAATGTGGAATACTGCAAGAGCTACAACCATTCTAGTATAGGAGAGGTCAATGCAACGATTAAAATCTTTGAAGGAAACATCTTGGAAGGATATGTTGGGCATCCCTGCTCACTTATGGACCAGGTCACATTTCAAAACATACTTTAAGTGTGATCTACAAGTTAATAATATGTGGGAGGCCTTCAATTGAGAAATTCTAGAATGTAGGGATAAACCCATAATCACTTTGTTGGAGGGTATTAAACATTACTTGACTAAGAGGATTACTAGTTAAAAGGAGCTTATGAATACATACACTGGTGATATTTTCCCTAGAATTTAATTGCTTCTTGAAAAGAACAAAAACATGCAGAAGTTTGGACACCCACATGGCATGGTGATGATGATTTGTGCATCTTTGGTGTCACCAATGGCATAGAGACATACTCTGTAGATCTGAAACAACAGACATGTGCTTGTAGAAAATGGAATTCGACTGGTACTCCATGTAGTCATGCAATATCATGTATATGGCAAAATAAGAAAAAACCAGAAGATTATGCCTCTGAGTATTACAGGTTTGTGCATTAATTTACCATATAAATCTGCTTATTATTCACATATAATCTACCCTACAAATGGGCCCCAAGTATGGCCTTTGTTGGAGGGTCAGGTACCAATCCAACCACCAGTGCTTAGAAGGGCCATTGGTCGACCCAAGAAGCTGAGGAACAAAGTGAATGATAAACCAAGAAATCCATATGTACTTCCTAGGAAGCTTACAACTATGAGTTGTCATAAATGTTGTGCCATGGGACACAACAAAAGGAGTTTCAAAGGAAAAGGGCTATTGAGAGAGTCATTCTCAAAGGTGGTAACAAGAAGAAAGGCAATGCATCAAAGGATGGAAAGAGACAGAAACTTGAAACAAAAGGTGGAAAGAAGACAAAGGCAGTTGTAACAGAAATTGGGAACTCATCACAAGCACCTCAACCTTCTCAAGATTAGTTCAAATTAGGTTCTATGTGCTTTATGTCATTTTGTAATAGTTAGGTTTTATAACAGTTTGTAATCAGTTCCAAATTAAGTCTTATGTCATTTTGTGATCTTAACCAAAACGTCTACTAAATGCGAACTTAACCGAAAACGAGGCTTACCAACCAAAAGTTGGAATAACGACTCTGCGGAGGAACAAAAAGAAGACTACCAACCAAAAGTCGGGACAACAGCTGGGATAAGCAGGAAGTAGAATCAACTGATTTCCAACCTGAAAAGAGAACTCCGTTGGGGAAAGAGAAACTTAAACAAGCAAACTCTATTGAGGAGAAAAAGTAAGATGAAAACATCCACCGATGATTCTTGCTAGGGTCAGGTACCACAGAGGCTTGTAAATTATGCCGTTATCCACTGGAGAGATGTTTGGTAATGAAAGGTATCAACATGGCTTATGCTTCGCATGCATATGTTTGAATATGGCGTAATGCTCCATATGAAACGGAAATGCTACGCGTTTGGGAGGATGCTATGCAAAATGCAAATGCAAAGGAAAACCACCGAGAACAGGTGCCGAAAGAAACAACAAGAAAACTAGTTGAAGACTATGCCCTGAACAACCTTCTGAAATAGAACTCTTCTGGGAACAAATCCACTCTGCTAGGGATTGAGAATAACATCTACCGGGAAGTTGTCCCAAACATTTCACTTTGAAGAAAACCAATGATCATTAGATTCTGCTGCAAATGTGTACCATTTCCGAAATACTCGCCGAGGGAATCAACCTTAGATCTCTTCTTGGGAAGAGAAGTCAATAACATAGATCCTGTCAGGGAACAATGCTGAACTTGCCTCGCTGCTGGGGAATAGTTTCAATCTTACCTGCTGGGGATAGATGCACATCATTGTTGGCGAGACATTTCTGATCTGGAAACAGTTCTTGGTGGGGTGAATCCTATAAATGACAAACAAATAACAGGTCCTGTATGCAATAATGGCTACTTCGATTATCATCCATGACATCATCTAAATAAATCATTGTTTTGATTATGATTAGCAAATCCCCAAAAGTTTTATCAAAAATATTAGGCGTCTTTTCGCAAACAAAACAGTAAAAGCAAGAACAAGAAGAGAAAGCTCTTTGTGGAAAATACTTCACTGATTAAAATGGCCTGTAAATAGGCAAATTACAATGGATGCAACTCTTGAAAAGGCAAAGTCACGCAAAAAGTACAAATGCAAAAGATATACAAATGTCGGCAATGTGGAAACAGACAACCACCATGTGTCTATTCGACTATGACTCGCATACCCATCTTCTCCATATCAAGACGACAAGTCTTACTATCTTTAGTCTTGCCTGGAATATTAAAGTGTGTGTCAATCAAACTACCACACACATTTTTCTCCACGTGTATCACATCAAGACAATGTCTAACATCAAGACTTGACCAATATGGAAGTCAAAGAAGATGGACCTCTTTTTCCATATGTTTTTCGCAACTGCTCCTTTTTCTTTTTCTCTCTTCCTAAAGACAACATTAACATGTTTCTTTCATTGATAAACTTTATCCCTAGTTAAAGGTTCAAAAGCCTCATCAAACTCTCGCTCTCCATTAAAAGCCTTCTGCAATCTATGATAAGGATGGCCGAGTTTTAGAAATTTTCAATGCCCAAGGTAAACGGTCTTTTTCCAAACTCAAGTTGGTGATAACAAGTATCATCTTCACATATAGGACACCTCTATGTCCTTTGACACTATATCCAGTCAAGTTACCGTAAGCAGGAAAGTCGTTGATTGTGCAAAAAAACATTGCACGCATCTTAAACTTTCCCCAAGAATATGCATCATCAACTTTAACGCCTTCATCCCACAAGAGTCATAAATCATCAATTAGTAGACTTAGATAAAAATCTATGTCATTACCAGGTTGTCGTGGTCCAGAAAACACCATACTTAACAGTATATACTTGCGCTTCATGCACAACCAATGAGATGTGTTGTAAATAGCGAGAAGAACAGGCCATGAAGTATGATTAGTGCTCAGATTACCAAAATGGTTCATTCCATCAGTGGAAATCCCAAGCCTAAGGTTTCTTGGCTCAACTCCAAAATCCAGAAACAACGAACCAATTTTCTTCCATTGCAACGAATCAGCTACATGGTGAATGTTTCCATACGAGTCCTTTCATCTGCATGTTATCTAAGATTCGTTGCGTCATTAGGATTAGCAAAAAAGTCTCTTAAATCGTGAAATTATTGGCAAGTACCATAACACTTTAGCAGGAGGATGCTTTCTACTAACACTTTCATAGTCATTGTCATCACTATTATTGGCCTTCGGCTTGTAACGCCACACACCATATTTCGGATATTGATACAAGTCTTCATACTCTTTCCAGTATAATATGCAATCATTAAGGAAATCATGTATTTAGATATACTCCATACCCATGGACATAATATCTTCTTGGCCTCATAGAAATGATTCGATAATTTGTTATCTTCTAGTAACATTTGCTTTAAAAATTTAAGTAATTCCGTGAAACTTTTAGCCGACCATCCATTTTTTGCCTTCAGATTAAACAACTTTAACACCACCGACAATCGTATAAAATATGTGCATCCATTATATAAAGAGGTGTCTTTATCACTACATAAAGTATTATAAATATGAGCATTCTTAAAAGAAGATTCCCCAGTATCACGAAACATATCCTCTAGTTGATCTTCCATATATTCATCTTCCAATTGGAATAGTCTAATGATCCTAAAGGTGAGTTTCCTTGTTGATCCACCAACTTTAAGAGATTCTTCTTGGCGTTGTTGCATTGGTCAAACTAAAGAGGCAATTGTTCACCAATGGGGGTCCTCCTTCAAAAGACATCTACTTGTTGATCAGGTCTTGAAATTTGTGTTCGCATAGAGCGTTCTCATCATAACTAGGAGGATATGGACAAGGAAGGGGAGCATGCAATTGTAGTTCCACTAGGGCACTTTTGAGTAAGGGATTCAACAATTGACCATAAGAGTTCGGTATAGGATCCAATTTCTTTTCAAACCTCATTTTTCATGGTAGGACACAGTGACCTTGTGATTGATGAGACGCATGAGGCTGTTGCTGGCGAGGGTATCGCTGCAGATTTTGTTGTAGAGGCATCATCTAGGGTTGTTGTATTTTATACATTTGGTAGGCCTATAGTTGGCATGGTGAAATGTTACCTTCTCTATTCAATGATACTTGCTCTTCTTGAGTCCATTCATAGCTTTTTGAGACATCCTTCGAGTTTGTTCATGAGTATCAAGAAGTCTACTATTTAGATAACAGTTGGAGGAGGGTCGTGATTGTGGAAGAGGTATAGTTTCTAGGAACATGTATACAGATGCATGAAAATGCATGGGGTATGCAAAAAATAATTTTTTCTCATTAAACATGCTAAAAGTTTTTTCATGGAAATGCAATGCAAGGTGTCACATGCATATATGGTAATGATAGATATGAGAATCCACATATGGGTTTAAGAATAATTTTGAGTATAAGGACGCCTTATTTAGGAAGGCTTCTTACATATAGGGATAATGACCGTCATGGGAAACCCAAACGGGTTTAGGGATAATGCCAAATATAAGGACACCTTATTTAGGAAGTCTCCCTATGTCAGGATGGTTCTAAGTTTATACTATCCAGACCCTTCACATGTAGGATCTAAAATCTGGGATAGAGAGTCCTAAAGTCATGAACTATAACCATAGTTTCACCATGATAAGGGTTTAGCCTTACCAAGGTGATCCTTCGGGATAAGTCTTATATAGGCAGGACCTTTGTATCGACCCTTGTAGATTGATAACATAAGGCCACCCTAGGTGAAACAAGTTCTAAATAATGGTTCTCTGAGTAATTGACCATAATTAAATCATCAGCATAGTGAGGGGCTTGCCCTAAAATGAAGATAGCTTTGGGGGGTCTATTTTGAATGTAGTCCTAAGAGATGTGACATATCACCAATTAGTACAACGAGTCTACGTCTTAGCTTATCGTTTTCCTCCAAGCTTGGGTTTTAGCTTCACACAAATAACCAAAATATGATAAACATAAATAACAAAAACATGAAAAATAAATAAATAAAAGCAAACCAAAAAAATACAAACAAACAAGCCCTGGAACTAGAGGGTAGGATGATATCTCTTTAGGGACAATATAAGTTTCCCCAAAAAAGTCGACAGCTAACACGACACGAAAAATCACAGAGTCGCCACCATATTTTATTCATTCCTAAGGAATATGCGAAATAATGATAAAACCCTAAAGGAAAGAGTAAGACAGACATCGCAACCGAATATAGATTTGAGACTCAGTTAGGTGAGGGGAAGGTGTTCGACACCCCTCACTTCCAATGTACTCAACAGGAACCTCCTATAGCCTAGGGTCAATGGTGTTTGTTAATGTTTTCCTAGTTGTTTATTTCTTGCTTTTATTTACTTACAAAAAGAGGGGCATGTACAAAAGGATAAAAGGGGATAAGACTTAATTTAAAATTAGGGGACTCGTCAGAAATTCGCAACCTTGTGTCTACGTATTCTGAGAAAATCAAAGTCTATATAGTTCGATTTTGTTGGTTTGTTGATTTTAGATAATAGTGCTAAGTCTCACTTTACCAATTAAATGTATGTCTGTTTGCTCTCATGATGTAGGCTTATGCATTGTTTGAATTCGTGTTTAAATGGATCAGACTATTCTTTTATGAAAAAAATATTGATGGATGAACAAGAGCAAAAAAAAAAAGAAGTTTGATGGGTGAAGATTGATTTTAACTTGCGAATAGAAAGTTTGTTTTTTATCTTTTTGAAATTTTTTATTATTTTAATAAAGCCATCTAAATAATAAAAAAGAAAAATAAATTTTTTCATATATTTTTATATTTTTATAACCAAAAACAAAGTTAACCTAATTAAAAACTAAATAAAAACTAACTTAATATTAATCTAACTAAAATTAATCTAATTAAAATTAAAATTAATTTGATTAAACTAAAACAAAATTATATAAAAAGGATCAAACTAACTAAAAAAATAGAATTTAATTATTTAAACTCTACTAAAATAAAAACACTAAATTAAAAAACTAAAAGGAAATAGGTATGAACTAAGTTAAGGGATGCTAAAATGATTATGGATCTAAAAGCCCAATACACTTAAAACCCCTAATTCTAAATTGGACAAATTAATAATTATAATAGAATAAAAAAAAGTAACTAAAGAAAGTAGAAAAAGTCCACCAATATTAAGGGGAAGGGACGCTGCCCCCATGTGGTGTATCAAGCCACTGATGGTGCAACATGTGTTCTCGCTAAAATAATAATTTTTATGAATCAATTCCTTTTGTTCTCTCTCCATCCATTATGTTGGGTTATCGATAATCTATATAATATATAAAAGAAAAACTTTGTTTTGATGTGATCTATTTTTTTACTATTTTTACCTTTATTTATTGTATAATTTACTTAATAACTTTCTATTATTAATATCCACATAACTTATTATTTTTAACTTCTACATAACTTCTTATTATTAATTTCCACCTATTCTATTTTTTAAAAAATTTATTTTAACAAAAAATATCGTTTATGATTTTATGTGCATGGACGTTAGTCTATACAATATATAAAGGGAATATTTTGTTTTGGTGTGACTTAATTTTCTACCATTTTTATCCTTACTTTATTATATAACTTACTTAATAAATTCTTATTATTAACTTCCATATAACTTCTTATTATTAACTTTCACATATTGTATTTTTTAAAAAATTTATTTAAACAAAAGGTATCGTTTATATTTTCATTCATGTGCATTAAAAAAGCGGACAGACGGGCACGCGAGTGCCGCGTGCCCGTCTGGACGCTAGTATATATAAAGGGAATACCAAATTTTGGCATGACCTATTTTTATTCCATAATTACACTTTACTTACTCTATATTTTACAATTCAAACAATTAGTTTAAGTAACTTTCACATACAATAACCACCTAAAAGTTATTGTGGAAGAGATAGACATACAATAACTATCTGAAAGTTATAAAAAAGAGAAAGATAAGAACATAAATGTCATAAAGCAAAGCAAAGATCCAATGGACAATTTTCTCTCTGGATTAAACACAACCATTTTTTTACAAATGAATATTTATAAGAGCGCTCATGTTGCCAAGGTTTATGGAACTGTCAATTCTTCTCACATCTCTTTTTTTCTCCTTTTTTTTTTTGTCTTCCATATTATAGTTGCAATCTCTATCATCACTTTCTTTATTCTTATGTTACGGCATTTTAATTGATTGTTTTGATGTTGAAATTTATATATGTTTGTTCCATTTAGTTTCAAATATGTCTTATGTTTTTGTACTTTTAATTTATTGACTTATTCTTTTTATTATGTACAATTTTTGTGACTGTGAATGTTATTCAAGTCGAAAGAGAAAGTTGTCTTTATAGATAAATTGCCTCAACAATCCTTTTTATATTTGATTTTGTGTCTTTTCAATTTTATTATTATTATTGATTTGTCATAAAGAGGAGAGAGGTTAAGGAAATGAGAGAAAAAGAATGAACTGTGATCAAATGTTGAAAAAGGGTGAAGATAAAAATGAGTTTAAATTTATTTGAATTGTGAGTAAAATGGAAAGTGTTATATAAGAAGGAAGTGAGGGAGCACATATATCCAAAACAATCATGGGAATGCTATCACATAGAAATGCTACCACGTAAACAAGCTAATGGCACAATTTTGAAAAAGTCAAGGTCATAAGATACTTTTTTAAATGTAGTGACATAATTTTTAAAGTTGGGGGAGACAGTCACCCTAAAACCAATTTATTCATGTAAAATACTATTCAACTATGTATTTATCATATTTTTTGTTTGCTTTCAGCTTTGTATATTCAAGGGAAATGGGAGAGAGTTTAACAAAAATACAGGAATGGATAGACGTTACAAATTATTTTTTCAAAAAATAATTGTAACGGAACACTTGACATCTTATTTTACTCCATTAATATATATATTTTTAATTTTAGTGGAGATTAATTGTGTACTTATTGGTCTACAAAAATTTAAAATTTATTTCAATGTGTTGATTTTCTTTCCATGTTTCCCCAATCATGTGTTTGCAACAATTATTCTTAAAATATCTATATCTATCTTTATAACAATTTATAAATTAATAGGTTAATTTTTGTTTTTTATTAAATAAATAAATATGGCCTCCAATTTCATTTCAACTACCCATTAAAAATTAATTACAAAATTTAGTTATTGAATCAAACTAAATCACTTATTTTAAATATTGGCATGATAGAATTTGTACGTTTAATGTCACCAATGCCTCTAATATGTTGAAAATGTGTTTATTTATTTTAATGATATTCATGCTAATTTAAATCTGCATTATGAATATTCAAAGTAATTGTTAAATTTTCAACAAATAATTTTGATATCTTACACATTTTAGAATAATAAAAAAATATATAGGTGATTTTTTTGATTGGAAAAAGTTATTAAAATTAAGCATACTTTGATTGGTATATCGCTAGGTTCACAAAATATTAGTTTTTGTCACGAATTATCTTCTTAAAGCATATGACATTTGAAGAGCCGTAGTCTCAATCAAACAATCACGGATATTATGATCAGTCTCTAGAAATCCTTTATCCTCAACTGATCTTTTAAATGTATTAAACGAATTGTCGTTATTTGTAAGAAGATATTTTCAATTAGTTGTACCTTTGACATGAGATAACAATAATCAGAAGGAAAACTTCTCTCCCTTCGAAAGTTATACTATATAAACTATTCCGATAAAAGAGTGATTTGTCCATAACGTATGCGCATTAAAAAAACATGCGCACATTTTAAGACTACTTGAGCATATCTAAAAACATTATTTTTAATTCTAAGTATGATAAAAACTTCATAGAAAATATACACACGTGTATTTTTCTATGTTGTGCGCCTTAAAAAAAAGTCTGAACGCTAGTATATATATAAAGGATATGTATGTTTCGGCTGATCTATTTTTATTTTAAAAATACCATTTATTTATTTTTAAAAAAATATAAAAATATAATAAATAAAACTGTGTTCTAAATAACTTTTATCGGTTAGACATCAAAAGCATTCAAATTATTATCTTTTATTTTTCCACCTTTATCCCTTACTATATGCTACAGATCCGACATCCCGTAAAACCAGCTACAGATACATAAAATAGTAAGTTACCATAATTTTTTTTAGAGAAAGTTGGTTTTCATAGTTGAGAAAACAAATGAATTTAAATAATTTCTAAAATTAAAATACACATACAAATTTTCAGGGGCTAATATGGTATTTGATTAACATTCAATTAATATATATATATATATATATATATATATATATATATATATATATATATATATATATATATATATATATATATATATATATATATATATATATATATATATATATATATATATATATATCTCTTTTGTTTTATTAGTATTCATCATGCTTTTGATATTTCTTCTTGCTTGAATTCATTCAACTTTTGCATACTTTTGTTATTTTGATGTCCAGTTTTTTATTATATATTAAGTAATTGTTTACGAATCATAGTTGAAGAGTCAAAGTTATAAATTGTGAATGTGATCATTGCAATTATTGTTATGTGTCTTGCGGCTTTTGAATAAGAGTTGCTTAAAATATATATAGTTGATAGATTTTTAAAGTTATGATTTTCTATTACAGAAGATTTGAATTTGGTGTTTTAAATTTTAGATTTTGATAGGAAAAGTTGAAAGAACACTGTCGAAAGGATATAATATGGTTTTTAATATTGTCGCATGTGATATTAATTCATACAGTAATTACGGTTTGATCCACAACATTAAATGTTGCGGTTGGTTTCTAATACTGTCGCACACGTGACATTAAATCATACAGTAATTACGGTTTGATCCACAAACCCTTGCTGTTGAACGGTGGCGACTGCGGCATGAGAGTCCAGCAGTACTGGACACGCCGTGCTGGACATGCGGTTTGTGGTAGAGAATTGACCGAAGAGGCTGGCGCAGAGGGCCAGGTTTCATGGTGGAGAGTGGTTATGCGTCGGATCTGTTACGTTTCCAGCGAGAGAGTACGGGGTCGCGGTGCGGCAAGGTTCATAGAGAAGTTTAGTTTTGATCCTCAACACGTTTTGATATGATTCTGTTGATATTGTAATGCATTCACATGTTTAGCTATATCAGGGGATAAAATATCATATTTGTGCTTTATTATTTGGTAAAAGAAGCCCAATATAATGCCATTACTGGATATTGTAGTTGCAAATTATACTATGAATTGAAATTATAATGGAAAACTTGATATTAATGTGGATAGATTGATTCAAAAGTGGTCAACAATTTGCCGGAAAATAAGTTTTTAGGATAACTTTGTTAAATGTAATTAATTGTTTTGATTTGATATGATTAGATTTGATTTGAATATTTTGGGCCTTTTATGTTTTGGGGTTTTGTAAACCTAAAACTATAAATAGGGTGTCTTGCTTTGTATTCAATCACAACACAGAATAGATTTCACAGTTGCAGTTTTAGCAAGTGAAAGTTCTATAAGCAATAAGAAATCCCAAAGTTGTGGGTAACACATTCTCTCCAAATATTTCTTCTCTCATTCTTCTCTTTTTTGTTTATTATTCTTCTTCTCTTTTGTTGTTTTTGATAATTACTTGTTATTACCATTACTATCATATTAGTGGGTTTGTTCATCAATCTTGAGATCAAGATTGAAGGGAATTCTTCATAGGATGTGAGGTGAATTTCCAACATCTGGTATCTAGAGCTCCGGTTGAAAGATTCAAGGAAGGAAGATAGTGATGGCTATGAACTATCCGAACGGAAACTTTCCGGCGACCCTGCCAATTCTAAAAAAAAACAATTATGAGAATTGGTGTAAGCAGATTAAGGTGATTTTCTGTTATCAAGATCTTTGGGATCTTGTGAAGGACGGAGTAACATCGCTTGGGGAGAACACAACGGAGGCGGAAAAGGCTGCGCACAAAGAATTAAAGAAGAAGGATTATAAAGCACTTTTTATAATTCTTCAGTGTGTTGATCCTGATAACTTTGAAAAGGTTAGTGATGTTGATTCAGCAAAAGAAGCATGGGAGATTCTTGAAAATCCGTTTGGAGGCGCAGAGAAGGTGAAAGAGGTGAGGTTACAAACTCACAAGAGAACCTATGAGTTGCTTCAGATGGAAGACAGCGAAAGCATTACAGATTTCTTCACTAGAGTTACAAAGTTAGTGAATCAAATCAAAGTATGTGGAGAAGCGCTGACAACGAAAGCAGTTGTCTCAAAGATTTTGAGATCGTTGGCTCCAAAATTCGACCACGTGGTAGTTGCCATAGAAGAGTCGAAAAATCTGTCAGTGTTGACGAAGGAAGAGCTTCAAGGGACTCTTGAGTCTCATGAACAGAGGATGGCTGAGAGAGCTGCAGGAAAGTCAAAAGATATGGCTTTGCAGGCGCAGTCAGAAAAGGAAAGAAAAGGCAAAAGTAGCTGGAATGGCAACAAAGGAGGAAACCAGTCGAATCAGAAGAAACCTTGGAACCAAGGCAATCAAAGAGGTGCTGCAGGTAAAGGAAGAGGTGGTGGTTGAAAGACAGACAAAAGCCACATTCAATGTTTCAATTGCCATAAGTATGGCCATTATGTTAGTGATTGTCCAGAAAGGAAGAGAAATCATGATACTGATGCAAAGCTGGCGAAACATGAAGAAGAAGAAACGTTGCTAATGGTCACAACAAAAGATGAAGAAAGATTCCAAGATCAGTGGTACTTGGACTTAGGATGCTCATCACACATGACTGGAAGGAAAGATTGGTTTGTCAACATGAAGCCCTCGTCGAAGAACACAGTGAAGTTTGCAAATGACAACACTCTAGCAGCCGAAGGTGTTGGTGATGTTCTGATTATGAGGAAAGATGGAAAAAGGTCAACAATTTCCAATGTGTTGCACATACCAAGCATGAAGAGTAATTTGCTCAGCATATGGTAGCTTGTCGAAAAGAACTACAAGGTAGTTGTCGAAGACAAGATGATGAGAGTTCTCGACGCAGGTGGTAGATTAATCTTGAAGGCTCCAATGTCTCAGAATAGGACCTTCAAGATTGGACTCAATGTGATGGAGCACAGATGTCTAGCAACTGCAGCCAGAAGAGATGAGTGGTTATGGCATTTTCGGCTAGGTCATCTCAACTTTAAAGACATCAGAGAACTGAAGAGAAGAAATATGGTTTCAGGATTACCAGAAATCGACATACCAAGTGAAGTCTGTGAAGAGTGTGTTCAGTCGAAACAACACAAGAATAGCTTCAGCAAGGATTTAGGAAGGAAGTCGAAGGCAATACTTGAAGTCATATACGCTGATGTATATGGTCCAATCCAGGTGGATTCGATTGGTGGCAATAGATACTTTGTCACTTTTATAGATGATTACAGTCGAAAGTTGTGGACTTACCTCATCAAGAAGAAAAGTGATGTGATTGAGGTATTTTCCAGATTCAAGTCCATGGTCGAAAGACAGAGTGGTCGAAAGCTGAAAATTCTGAGGACTGATGGTGGTGGAGAGTATGTGTCGAAAGAGTTCGATACACTATGTGTAAAAGAAGGCATTATGCATGAGGTGGTGCCACCTTACACTCCACAGCAAAATGGGATTGCAGAACGCAAGAACAGAACCATCATGAATATGGTGAGAAGTATGTTGAATGGGAAGCATCTACCTAAAGAATTATGGGGAGAAGCAGTTTCGACAGCAACATATATATTGAACAGATGTCCGACGAAGAAGCTTGAAGGAATCACACCAAAAGAATGTTGGTCTGGTGTCAAGCCTAGTCTCAGTCACTTGAAGGTGTTTGGATCTATAGCACATAGACATGTGCCAGATCAGTTGAGAAGGAAGCTTGATGATAAGTCGAATCAGATGATCTTGATAGGATATCATTCGACAGGAGGTTACAAGCTGTTCGACCCAGTGAATAAGCAGGTAGTGATCAGCAGGGACGTGATCATAGATGAGCTTAAAGAATGGGATTGGACTGAGAATGCCAAGAAGGACTCAGTGAGAATCTCTTTTGAAGAACCAACCACTGAAGTCGAAATAGAAGTTCGACAGGAACCAGTTGCAGATGAAGCAGGTTCAAGCAGACCTCGACGAACAAGACACATGCCTGCAAGGTTGCAAGAATGTGTAATTACATCAGATGATGTAGTCAATGAAGAGGGTGAGTTGGTACATTATTCTTTCTACGCCGATGTCGAACCAGTCAATGCAGCTGAGGCATTGAAAGATTCGAAGTGGATGAAAGCAATGACTGAAGAGTTGGAGTCCATCGAAGTCAATGATACCTGGTCACTTGTCGAATTGCCACAAGGAAAGAAGGCAATTGATGTGAAGTGGGTTTACAAGGTAACGGTAAATCCTAAAGGAGAAGTAACTCGACACAAGGCGAGACTTGTGGCGAAAGGATTTCTTCAGAAGGAAGGAATCGACTTCGATGAAGTATTCGCACCTGTTGCTAGAATCGAAACAATCAGGTTGGTTGTTGGTCTAGCAAATATGAACAACTGTCACACATGTCAGATTGACGTGAAGTGTGCATTCCTTAATGGCCCCTTAGATGAAGAAGTTTATGTTGCACAACCAGCTGGGTTTGTGAAACAAGGCGAAGAAAGAAAGGTGTACAGGCTTCATAAAGCCCTGTATGGACTTAAGCAAGCTCCAAGAGCTTGGAATAAGAAAATCGATAGCTTCTTAAGGGAGAGGGAATTTGTGAAGTGTAAAACTGAGCATGGAGTATATGTAAGAAGAAGCAATGGCGAATTGCTTATACTATGTCTCTATGTTGATGATTTGTTGATAACAGGGAGTTGTAAGAAGGAGATCGAAGATTTCAAACATGACCTAAGTAAGGAGTTTGAAATGTCAGACTTGGGAAATCTCTCATATTTCCTTGGCCTCAAATTCTACAAGACAAGTAGAGGTTTGATGATGAATCAAAGAAGATATGCAGGCGAAATACTCAAGAGATTTGAGATGCAAGATTACAACCAAACTTCGACTCTAGTTGAGCCCAGATTGCAACTGTCGAAGGACTCAGATGAAGATGATGTCGACCCAACCCAATAGAGAAGACTTATTGGGTCTCTTAGATACCTTTGTCACATAAGGTCTAACTTAGCATACAGTGTTGGTATGATAAGTAGATTCATGCAGAAGCCAAAGGTATCACACCTAGCAGCGGCGAAGAGGATACTAAGGTATCTGAAAGGAACTCTCGACTATGGTATTTTATTTCCAGCAGCTGATGAAGGAAAAGAATGCAAGTTAGTAGGATACACAGACTCCAGTTGGTGTAGTGACGCTGAGGATCGAAAATCCACAGCTGGGTATGTGTTTATGTTAGGTGGTGCACCAGTTGCTTGGAATTCAAGAAAGGAACCAGTAGTGGCATTGTCATCATGCGAAGCAGAATATATAGCTTCTTCTCTTTGTGCATGTCAAGCAACTTGGATGGTGAACTTGGTCGAAGAAATCACAGGGA
Organism: Lathyrus sativus; assembly: GCA_963859935.3. Classification (NCBI taxonomy): domain Eukaryota; kingdom Viridiplantae; phylum Streptophyta; class Magnoliopsida; order Fabales; family Fabaceae; genus Lathyrus; species Lathyrus sativus. Next base: position 448,269,389 of record OZ012736.1, on the reverse strand, counting down.
AGAATCATGGAGCAATTACCATGAGGATAGACAGCATGTCAGCTATCAACTTGGCGAAGAATCCAATAGCTCATGGTCGAAGCAAGTACATCAAAATGAGGTTCCATTATCTTCGAGAGCAGGTAGCAGAAGGGAAGATGAAGTTGGAACACTGCAGAACTGAGAATCAGATTGCAAATATCATGACAAAGGGAGTGCAGGTCAAAGCCTTCAGAAGACTAAGATCGATGATGAATGTAGACAGTTTAGACACAATGAATTAGGTGGTGTGTTAAATGTAATTCATTGTTTTGATTTGATTTGATATGATTAGATTTGATTTGAATATTTTGGGCCTTTTATGTTTTGGGCTTTTGTAAACCTAAAACTATAAATAGGGTGTCTTGCTTTGTATTCAATCACAACACAAAATAGATTTCACTGTTGCAGTTTTAGCAAGTGAAAGTTCTATAAGCAATAAGAAATCCCACAGTTGTGGGTAACACATTCTCTCCAAATATTTCTTCTCTCATTCTTCTCTTTTTTGTTTGTTATTCTTCTTCTCTTTTGTTGTTCTTGATAATTACTTGTTATTACCATTACTATCATATAGTGGGTTTGTTCATCAATCTTGAGATCAAGATTGAAGGGAATTCTTCATAGGGTGTGAGGTGAATTTTCAACAAACTTAACCATTAGCCATTAGAGTATATGATATTTATGCATTTTCAAGAAAACCAGAAAGATTTTGGCTTATCTTAAGTGTATAGAAGCTATCTATTATTTGTAAAGAATGAACAATGATGCATGTTAATATTCCTTTTCGATTTCAAATCTCTTTTTCGATTTTGATTTTAAACAGATTTATTTTCCATATATTACGGGCATTGTTTCGATTCAATTTTAGTGTTTCAAAAGATTATTTACAAAGGTATTGTTTTGATTCTATTTGTATTTGGATAATTTTGAATATAGTTTAAAAACTAGATTTTTTGTTAAAAAAATCGATTTATGTTATTTGTTTTAAAAAATTGATTTATGATTATTTAAAAAATTAACGATTCAAGGTTTCAAGTGGTGTTATAGTTTCTACTTGTTACTATGTGTTGTACCTCAGAAAATACGATCTTTGCGATGCGCAAATGGGATTTCACGATTACGGATTAACTTTAGGACAGTTGCTATCGATCTTTATTTATTCTCATGAGAGAAAAGGGAAAACATCAAGAAAACCCACAGATGAAAAATGATAGGGTATGGTCATCGCAACCATGTTGGGTTCGAAAGTTTGTTATGTAAGTGGAAGGTACTAACAACCCCTACATCTATCATACTTGATGGGAACCGACTAAGTTGTCTAAGCTTGAAAGGGTGTTGGTGTCTCAAAAAGCTTACTAGAGGGAAATGAATGGTTTTTTATTAGGGTGCTCGCAAGGGATGAGAATCCTCGTGCCTACATATCGTCATTGTGACACGAGGAAGTCAGAACTCCATAATTTTGAGTAGAAAATAGTTGTGTGTTGGTTGATTTTATTACCTTGGAAAGGGTTTATGAAGTGGTGCCACGAGGCACAAAAACAAGTTTGATAAGTTGAGATATTTTTTAAAGTTTTGGAAAGAATTCATTCAACTTTTGCATACTTTTTTTATTTTGATGTCCAGTTTTTTATTATATATTAAGTAATTGTTTATGAATCATAGTTGAAGAGTCAAAGTTATAAATTGTGAATGTGATCATTGCAATTATTGTTATGTGTCTTGCGGCTTTTGAATAAGAGTTGCTTAAAATATATATAGTTGATAGATTTTTAAAGTTATGATTTTCTATTACAGAAGATTTGAATTTGGTGTTTTAAATTTTAGATTTTGATAGGAAAAGTTGAAAGAACACTGTCGAAAGGATCTAATATGGTTTTTAATATTGTCGCATGTGATATTAATTCATACAGTAATTACGGTTTGATCCACAACATTAAATGTTGCAGTTGGTTTCTAATACTGTCGCACACGTGACATTAAATCATACAGTAATTACGGTTTGATCCACAAACCCTTGCTATTGAACGGTGGCGACTGCGGCATGAGAGTCCAGCAGTACTGGACACGCCGTGCTGGACATGCGGTTTGTGGTAGAGAATTGACCGAAGAGGCTGGCGCAGAGGGTCGGGTTTCATGGTGGAGAGTGGTTATGCGTCGGATCTGTTACGTTTCCAGCGAGAGAGTACGGGGTCGCGGTGCGGCAAGGTTCATAGAGAAGTTTAGTTTTGATCCTCAACACGTTTTGATATGATTCTGTTGATATTGTAATGCATTCACATGTTTAGCTATATCAGGGGATAAAATGTCATATTTGTGCTTTATTATTTGGTAAAAGAAGCCCAATATAATGCCATTACTGGATATTGTAGTTGCAAATTATACTATGAATTGAAATTATAATGGAAAACTTGATATTAATGTGGATAGATTGATTCGAAAGTGGTCAACAATTTGCCGAAAAATAAGTTTTTAGGATAACTTTGTTAAATGTAATTCATTGTTTTGATTTGATATGATTAGATTTGATTTGAATATTTTGGACCTTTTATGTTTTGGGGTTTTGTAAACCTAAAACTATAAATAGGGTGTCTTGCTTTGTATTCAATCACAACACAGAATAGATTTCACAGTTGCAGTTTTAGCAAGTGAAAGTTCTATAAGCAATAAGAAATCCCAAAGTTGTGGGTAACACATTCTCTCCAAATATTTCTTCTCTCATTCTTCTCTTTTTTGTTTATTATTCTTCTTCTCTTTTGTTGTTCTTGATAATTACTTGTTATTACCATTACTATCATATTAGTGGGTTTGTTCATCAATCTTGAGATCAAGATTGAAGGGAATTCTTCATAGGATGTGAGGTGAATTTCCAACATCTGGTATCTAGAGCTCCGGTTGAAAGATTCAAGGAAGGAAGATAGTGATGGCTATGAACTATCCAAACGGAAACTTTCCGGCGACCTTGCCAATTCTCAAGAAAGACAATTATGAGAATTGGTGTAAGCAGATTAAGGTGATTTTCTGTTATCAAGATCTTAGGGATCTTGTGAAGGACGGAGTAACATCGCTTGGGGAGAACACAACGGAGGCGGAAAAGGCTGCGCACAAAGAATTAAAGAAGAAGGATTATAAAGCACTCTTTATAATTCATCAGTGTGTTGATCCTGATAACTTTGAAAAGGTTAGTGATGTTGATTCAGCAAAAGAAGCATGGGAGATTCTTGAAAAGTCGTTTGGAGGCGCAGAGAAGGTGAAAGAGGTGAGGTTACAAACTCAAAAGAGAACCTATGAGTTGCTTCAGATGGAAGACAGCGAAAGCATTACAGATTTCTTCACCAGAGTTACAAAGTTGGTGAATCAAATCAAAGTATGTGGAGAAACGCTGACAACGAAAGCAGTTGTCTCAAAGATTTTGAGATCGTTGGCTCCAAAATTCGACCACGTGGTAGTTGCCATAGAAGAGTCGAAAAATATGTCAGTGTTGACAAAGGAAGAGCTTCAAGGGACTCTTGAGTCTCATGAACAGAGTATGGCTGAGAGAGCTGCAGGAAAGTCGAAAGATATGGCTTTGCAGGCGCAGTCAGAAAAGGAAAGAAAAGGCAAAAGTAGCTGGAATGGCAACAAAGGAGGAAACCAGTCGAATCAGAAGAAACCTTGGAACCAAGGAAATCAAAGAGGTGATGCAGGTAAAGGAAGAGGTGGTGGTCGAAAGACAGACAAAAGCCACATTCAATGTTTCAATTGCCATAAGTATGGCCATTATGTTAGTGATTGTCTAGAAAGGAAGAGAAACCAAGATACTGATGCAAAGCTGGCGAAACATGAAGAAGAAACGTTGCTAATGGTCACAACAAAAGATGAAGAAAGATTCCAAGATCAGTGGTACTTGGACTTAGGATGCTCATCACACATGACTGGAAGGAAAGATTGGTTTGTCAACATGAAGCCCTCGTCGAAGAACACAATGAAGTTTGCAAATGACAACACTCTAGCAGCCGAAGGTGTTGGTGATGTTCTGATTATGAGGAAAGATGGAAAAAGGTCAACAATTTCCAATGTGTTGTACATACCAGGCATGAAGAGTAATTTGCTCAGCATATGCCAGCTTGTCGAAAAGAACTACAAGGTAGTTTTCGAAGACAAGATGATGAGAGTTCTCGACGCAGGTGGTAGATTAATCTTGAAGGCTCCAATGTCTCAGAATAGGACCTTCAAGATTGGACTCAATGTGATGGAGCACAAATGTCTAGAAACTGCAGCCAGCAGAGATGAGTGGTTATGGCATTTTCGGCTAGGTCATCTCAACTTTAAAGACATCAGAGAAATGAAGAGAAGAAATATGGTTTTAGGATTACCAGAAATCGACATACCAAGTGAAGTCTGTGAAGAGTGTGTTCAGTCGAAACAACACAAGAATAGCTTCAGCAAGGATGCCGGAAGGAAGTCGAAGGCAATACTTGAAGTCATATACTATGATGTATATGGTCCAATCCAGGTGGATTCGATTGGTGGCAATAGATACTTTGTCACGTTTATAGATGATTACAGTCGAAAGTTGTGGACTTACCTCATCAAGAAGAAAAGTGATGTGATTGAGGTATTTTCCAGATTCAAGTCCATGGTCGAAAGACAGAGTGGTCAAAAGCTGAAAATTCTGAGGACTGATGGTGGTGGAGAGTATGTGTCGAAAGAGTTCGATACACTATGTGTAAAAGAAGGCATTATGCATGAGGTGGTGCCACCTTACACTCCACAACAAAATGGGATTGCAGAACGCAAGAATAGAACCATCATGAATATGGTGAGAAGCATGTTGAATGGGAAGCATCTACCTAAAGAATTATGGGGAGAAGCAGTTTCGACAGCAACATATATATTGAACAGATGTCCGACGAAGAAGCTTGAAGGAATCACACCAAAAGAATGTTGGTCTGGTGTCAAGCCTAGTCTCAGTCACTTGAAGGTGTTTGGATCTATAGCACATAGACATGTGCCAGATCAGTTGAGAAGGAAGCTTGATGATAAGTCGAATCAGATGATCTTGATAGGATATCATTCGACAGGAGGTTACAAGCTATTCGACCCAGTGAATAAGCAGGTAGTGATCAGCAGGGACGTGATCATAGATGAGCTTAAAGAATGGGATTGGACTGAGAATGCCAAGAAGGATTCAGTGAGAATCTCTTTTGAAGAACCAACCACTGAAGTCGAAATAGAAGTTCGAAAGGAACCCGTTGCAGATGAAGTAGGTTCAAGCAGACCTCGACGAACAAGACACATGCCTGCAAGGTTGCAAGAATGTGTAATTACATCAGATGATGTAGTCAATGAAGAGGGTGAGTTGGTACATTATTCTTTCTACGCCGATGTCGAACCAGTCAATGCAGCTGAGGCATTGAAAGATTCGAAGTGGATGAAAGCAATGACTGAAGAGTTGGAGTCCATCGAAGTCAATGATACCTGGTCACTTGTCGAATTGCCACAAGGCAAGAAGTAAATTGATGTGAAGTGGGTTTACAAGGTAACGGTAAATCCTAAAGGAGAAGTAACTCGGCACAAGGCGAGACTTGTGGCGAAAGGATTTCTTCAGAAGGAAGGAATCGACTTCGATGAAGTATTCGCACCTGTTGCTAGAATCGAAACAATCAGGTTGGTTGTTGGTCTAGCAAATATGAACAACTGGCACACATGTCAGATGGACGTGAAGTGTGCATTCCTTAATGGCCCCTTAGATGAAGAAGTTTATGTTGCACAACCAGCTGGGTTTGTGAAACAAGGCAAGAAACAAAGGTGTACAGGCTTCATAAAGCCCTGTATGGACTTAAGCAAGCTCCAAGAGCTTGGAATAAGAAAATCAACAGCTTCTTAAGGGAGAAGGAATTTGTGAAGTGTACAACTGAGCATGGAGTATATGTAAGAAGAAGCAATGGCGAATTGCTTATACTATGTCTCTATGTTGATGATTTGTTGATAACAGGGAGTTGTAAGAAGGAGATCGAAGATTTCAAACATGACCTAAGTAAGGAGTTTGAAATGTCAGACTTGGGAAATCTCTCATATTTCCTTGGCATCAAATTCTACAAGACAAGTAGAGGTTTGATGATGAATCAAAGAAGATATGCAGGCGAAATACTCAAGAGATTTGAGATGCAAGATTGCAACCAAACTTCGACTCTAGCTGAGCCCAGATTGCAACTGTCGAAGGACTCAGATGAAGATGATGTCGACCCAACCCAATACAAAAGACTTATTGGGTCTCTTAGATACCTTTGTCACATAAGGCCTGACTTAGCATACAGTGTTGGTATGATAAGTAGATTCATGCAGAAGCCAAAGGTATCACACCTAGCAGCGGCGAAGAGGATACTGAGGTATATGAAAGGAACTCTCGACTATGGTATTTTATTTCCAGCAGCTGATGAAGGAAAAGAATGCAAGTTAGTAGGATACACAGACTCCAGTTGGTGTAGTGACGCTGAGGATCGAAAATCCACAGCTGGGTATGTGTTTATGTTAGGTGGTGCACCAGTTGCTTGGAATTCGAGAAAGGAACCAGTAGTGGCATTGTCATCATGCGAAGCAGAATATATAGCTGCTTCTCTTTGTGCATGTCAAGCAACATGGATGGTGAACTTGGTCGAAGAAATCACATGGAAGAATCATGGAGCAATTACCACGAGGATAGACAGCATGTCAGCTATCAACTTGGCGAAGAATCCAATAGCTCATGGTCGAAGCAAGTACATTGAAATGAGGTTCCATTATCTTCGAGAGCAGGTAGCAGAAGGGAAGATGAAGTTGGAACACTGCAGAACTGAGAATCAGATTGCAGATATCATGACAAAGGGAGTGCAGGTCGAAGCCTTCAGAAGACTAAGAGCCATGATGAATGTAGACAGTTTAGACACAATGAATTAGGTGGTGTGTTAAATGTGATTCATTGTTTTGATTTGATTTGATATGATTAGATTTGATTTGAATATTTTGGGCCTTTTATGTTTTGGGCTTTTGTAAACCTAAAACTATAAATAGGGTGTCTTGCTTTGTATTCAATCACAACACAAAATAGATTTCACTGTTGCAGTTTTAGCAAGTGAAAGTTCTATAAGCAATAAGAAATCCCACAGTTGTGGGTAACACATTCTCTCCAAATATTGCTTCTCTCATTCTTCTCTTTTTTGTTTATTATTCTTCTTCTCTTTTGTTGTTCTTGATAATTACTTGTTATTACCATTACTATCATATAGTGGGTTTGTTCATCAATCTTGAGATCAAGATTGAAGGGAATTCTTCATAGGGTGTGAGGTGAATTTCCAACAAACTTAACCATTAACCATTAGAGTATATGATATTTATGCATTTTCAAGAAAACCAGAAAGATTTTGGCTTATCTTAAGTGTATAGAAGCCATCTATTATTTGTAAAGAATGAACAATGATGCATGTTAATATTCCTTTTCGATTTCAAATCTCTTTTTCGATTTTGATTTTAAACAGATTTATTTTCCATATATTACGGGCATTGTTTCGATTCAATTTTAGTGTTTCAAAAGATTATTTACAAAGGTATTATTTTGATTCTATTTGTATTTGGATAATTTTGAATATAGTTTAAAAACTAGATTTTTTGTTAAAAAAATCGATTTATGTTATTTGTTTTAAAAAATTGATTTATGATTATTTAAAAAATTAATGATTCAAGGTTTCAAGTGGTGTTATAGCTTCTACTTGTTACTATGTGTTGTACCTCAGAAAATACGATCTTTGCGATGCGCAAATGGGATTTCACGATTACGGATGAACTTTAGGACAGTCGCTATCGATCTTTATTTATTCTCATGAGAGAAAAGGGAAAACATCAAGAAAACCCACAGATGAAAAATGATAGGGCATGGTCATCGCAACCATGTTGGGTTCGAAAGTTTGTTATGTAAGTGGAAGGTACTAACAACCCCTACATCCATCATACTTGATGGGAACCGACTAAGTTGTCTAAGCTTGAAAGGGTGTTGGTGTCTCAAAAAGCTTGATGGAGGGAAATGAATGGTTTTTTATTAGGGTGCTCGCCAAGGATGAGAATCATCGTGCCTACATATCGTCATTGTGACACGAGTAAGTCAGAACTCCATAATTTTGAGTAGAAAATAATTTCGTGTTAGTTGATTTTATTACCTTGGAAAGGGTTTATGAAGTGGTGCCACGAGGCACAAAAACAAGTTTGATAAGTTGAGATATTTTTTAAAGTTTTGGAAAGGATTGTTCTTGAGTTGAATTGCAGCACTAAAGACTATGGGTAGAGATGATTATTTCAAGCTACCAAGCCAAACGTATTGCGTCAAAATAATCAGAGTGAGTATAGGAAAGCTCAATTCTCACCCATTCTCCACCACTTAAGGCTTGTGGTGCACAATTTTTCTCGTATTTATTGTGTTTTGAATTTGATTAAGAAAAAACCATTTGATGTTGGATCAAGGGTTTATTTGGTTGTTTAAGAAATTTTATTGGTGAATGAGAAGGTTGACAGTGATGCAAAAGCAATCAACTTACAAAGGGTGAATGCAAAATGAAGTGTATTTGGTTAAGGGTTGATGGTGATGAAAATCCTATTGATTTTTTTTAATGAAAAATGTTTGACGTTGGATCAAGCTTATTTATCTTCTTTTGAAAACTGGGTGATTGGTTGTATTCTTACATTAAGGAAAAACCTAAGTAACTAACAATCAAAGTAAAACTGTAAAGTTATTACACGTCATGAGAGTGGGGATATATTTTCTCAAATGGGGATGATACCAAGCCATATCAAAATAAATCCATCACACAAAGGCATACAAATAAGAGTATGAAGTGCAAATCAAGTAGCATTGTAGGAAAGCCCAAGAGGAGGCTATGTGAGGTTGATGGCGACCGTGAATACAATCGAGTTACAAGGGTATTTAAAAAAGGGTTCGATATTAAATCAAGAATTAGTTTGAAAAAGGGTTTGAATCATGCAAATGAGAAATGAAATTAAATGCATTATGACATAAGTAACAAGCACATGAGCAAAGGTGTAGGCATTATAAAACCAAGCATCACATAAACAAAATAAAATCAAGTAAACGGAAAATTATTAATCAAATTAAATATAAATATTTAATAAGATTAATTAACAATCTAATTAATCAATATTAAATAAAAATAGTTAAAAATAATTAAAAATTATATATTTTTTGATTTTTAATATTATAAGAGAAAATAACCAACTAAATTAATTAAATAAAATATAAAGATTTAATAAGATTAATTAAATAATTAATTAATTAATATTAAATAAAAGTTTTTAAAATTTTTTTTACATATTATAAGTAAATATAAAATAAAATAAATAAGAAATAAATAAAAGAAATAAAAAGAAGTAGAATAAAAAGAAAAGAAAAAAAACTAATAGGTTGAACATGAGAAGCAAAACAGGGGGTGTGGAGTAAGAATTCCCAGGCCCAGATAAACATGGAGTCAATGCTGACTCTAATCAGAAGGTCATGATATGAAGGCACGTGCAAAGAAGAAAGGAGACACGCACATAAGATCTCATGGAGAGGAAACATGGACCGGTGACATGTGTCCTGGTGGACACATGTGTTAGTGATGAGGGGAGTCCACAACAACAATGCACCAGCAGGTGGAAATAACATGGAAAGGGTAGACTTCACGTTCATTTTCAAATTCATTCTCTCTCTCTCTCTCCCTCTCTCTCTCTCTCTCCAACGATCTTCACTTTGGAAAAGTCTCACCGCTAGAAATCTAAACATTGGCTGAAGAAGACAGTGGCCAACGGCGGCTACCGCCGTCTTTTCCGACTAGACCATCACCAATCCAAAAACTTTTTACATCAACCTTATCTCCAATTTCTCCCTATACCCGAGTCTGAACTTAAATTCCACAAAAAACCTCTAAAATTATCAAATCGACCATAATCCCAAATTAAAACCCTAGTTTAAATCAAGCAAGAATCGAGCAAATCAAAGCACGGAAAGGCAAATACACTACTCAGAGGGCAACAAACAAGGCAAAAACCAAGTAATGGAGCTTAGATTGAAGAGAAACAAAGCTTCAAAAAGAGTACCTCATGAAGAACTTCTTTAGAATGATTTTCTAGTCGTATTCAGGTAACCATGGCTCCCCCTTTCTTCATTTTGTGCCACAATCTCTTTCCTTCTTCCCTTATGCTTGTTGTTGGTGCTATACTTGTGTAATACGTTTAGGGACGAGCTCACGGCACTTAGAATTTCAATGAGAAATTCTAAATGTGTTTTATTTTTTTAGAGTTTTTAGTGGAACTTATGGTGGTTCTGAGAACAATATCCTTTTCTTATAGGATTACAGTGTGTGATGAAGAAAATAAAGGTTGCTCTTTATATGCTCATCTCATACGTGTCAAAGAAAAGGATTCAATTGAAGAATCGTGTGAAGGAATGAAATTGGTTAGAGCAGTGATGATGGTACCTGATTTTATGGGATATTTGGAGGAATGGAAGACTCATCCAGGTGGTTTTCAAAATGTGAAATACTCAGATATTTTTGTTTTGTCGTCTTTTGCAATTGTAGCTCCTTTTTTACCATTCGTAACTTTTGTAATCTCGTGCATTGTAACCTTTGTAACTGTCTGCAGTTGAACGTAATCTCTGTAATATTGAACATTGGATGAAAGTAGAATCAAGGGTTGGGATTCTATTTTTATACTAATACTGATTGAATTGGGAACTTTGAATTATCATATTTTTACTGTCATAACTGCACATGTAGAGTGGCCTTAACATAAATTAATCGCTCGACTTGTAATGGCTTAATCATAGATTGAAACAATTCAACCATGGCTTGGTTCAAAAGACAACTCAATTGTATAACTTTGCTCAAAAACAAACTTGGAAACAATTTAATCATGGCTTGAAAATACATTGATCATGGCTTGAAAACTTTTACTCATGACTTGAAAACAAATTATAATTTTGGCTTGAAAACAAATTATAATCATGTTTTGAAAATAACTTGATCACATGGCGTAATACCCCAAATTTTACCCTTAGTTTAGTGGTTTCATTTTGCATTTTCACCCAATTCTGCATTGCATTGTAAACTAACCACTAACGCCTTTGCTCAGTCTGTTGGTTTTTGCAGGATAAATCACACGGTGCGCTCTTTAACTTATGAAGGGCAAAAGGGTCATTAAGTTGCAGCCTGCTGACAATTTATGAAGCTGAGTCGTCTTCAGGAATCCCTCGAGTGACCAGGGTTTCCATCTCTGAGTCAGGTGACTTATTTGGTGAAGAGCTGAATTTTGCGACAATATTGACGTCAGACGTCTCATGACACAACACATTTTATTCAAGAGCCGAGATTTAGTCGTCAGTTGGGTTGAAGTGCTGTTTGAGTAATAAGTCATCTGGAGCTGAATGTGTTGAGATATCAGTGGGTTCGGGTTAAGTCGGTGCAAGAATGTGCTTTGAAGAATTTATTTTAACAGACGCATGTTTTCCTGCCTTCTGCTGGTCGACGGTCGATTTCAAAAGAACAACGGAGTTTCGGTGCACATTTGAAATTATAATGAATATCTTTTGGTTTGGTCATGATTGTTAGCCGAGCTGGTTCAGGTTACCGGGTTAAAGTAGTCGAGATGCGGTTCGAATTTTCAATACGGAAGACAGTTCGTTCTGCTTATCCGTTTGAGGCCATATTCACTGTTAGTATCGGGTACGAATTAATTCGCAAGAGAATTTGTTTGAACTCAGTTATGTCGGATTTAAATCGTGCAAAATGATTTAGTTGTCTAATTCGGAGTTGGAACGTCACAACGTAGTCGAATAAACTTATTCAGACGAATTTATTTGAAAGAGCCTAATCGATTAAATTTAATTAAAGGAATTTAGTTGTTTGAGTTTATCTTGAGAAATTTAGTCGGATAGATTTAATTAATTGAATTTATTCATTTAAGTTTTATCGATTGAGCTATTCGGAGATTTTTATCGGAGAAATGTGATTGAAAAAATAATTTGAATTTATTCATTTAAATTCTATATTATTACAATATTACGTTTAGTACAATATTACAAACAAAAATTATTATAATTACAAAAAGTGCTAAAAGTCCTATTTTTTCTAAAGTCATCTTCGAGTCCGATCTTCAATCCTCGACTTTCAATTTTTCTCGGACCTGCAAAACAAATCAACAACAGATGATAGAATTAACTAAATTTTGGTTTTCCGGTCCCGATACCCTTAGTAAAAGCTCATCATCGGGTACGTCGAGAGGGCAACAACGACGAGGTCGTCGCCAGCTCCCGAATTTCAATTTTTGTCTCGGCACAAATCCGGCAGACATCTGTTCTAGGCCATTCAGACACACACACACACACACACACACACACACACACACACACACACACACACACACAGAGAGAGAGAGAGAGAGAGAGATTTTGTTTGAAAAAGTGATTTCTGGAAAAAAGGTGATTTTGAAAAAGTGTTTTTGGAAAAAGCACTTTTCTTGCAAAAATGGGTTTTGGCCAAACAAGTCACTAACAGTTTTCCAAAAGGTCAACCCCAAAATTGGATCAAACAGAGCAAGCCATATGCAACAAAAATTCGTGAAAAAACTGCAAACCAAACGCAACAAAGATCCAAATAGATCAAGTCCAAAACGTAACCTTCCAAGTTTCTAGCAACAACATTTTTCAAAGTTCCAACAACCGTAAAGCTCGTAAATCCAGCAACAAGATCCTAAATTTTTTGCAACAAAAGCTCTTGAAAAAAGCCAACAAAACGCAATCTGTTTCAAAATCATCAGCATAACTAAATCCAGGCCCATGGAATTAAAAGAGATATAAGAACAATATGAAACGTTCAAAAGGGGGGATCCATCATCAAGATCAAAACGGACTGAATCCAGAAGGCGGCGGCGGAAACCCTAAGGTTTCGAACGCCAGCCAAGCGCAACCGGCGGCAAGCGTCAACCCACGACCTCAGTTCATAACATCACCGGTCGGAAAACGGACGAAAGCGTCAAAAACGGCGGCTAACCCAGCAAAGAAGGCAACACCAACATCTAATCGCCATTCGCGGACAACCTGTCACAAAAGCCTCAGATTTGCGATCATCATCGGCAACAGCAAGCCGTGAATCATCACACATAAAAGCCAATAGGGAAACCGTCCACATCGTAAGATCTCTAAACCCTTTTGGTTCATCCTTTTTCTATTTTTTTTCAGGGACGAGAGTGGAAGAAGAAGAAAAGCTCCAAGGCATGCAACCATGGAGATCGCCGCTGAGACAAAGAAGAAGAGGAGTGAAAGGTGAAAAGCTGCGAAGAAGAGCAGCAAGGGCAACGCCGCCAGAGAAGAAGAAGAGAGGGATAAAACATAACCCTAAAACAATATCCAACAAAAAACACGCTTTCCATATCCCCTTATACTTCCATTTAGTTTCTTTTTATTTTTATTTTTTCTTTCCTTTATTTTATTATTTAATTACTTTTATTTTTAAGAGGGTAAATACTTTGTATAAATTAAGATTTTTTATAAAAAAATATAAAAAGATCATAATTTAGGTTCACTATTTTAATAACCATAAATTAGAAACACATTTTAAGTTAAAATTAGAACTCTTTTTAATTCAAAACTAAAAAACCCACTTTTTTTAAAAATTAAAATCCTTTTAAGACTATATTTTAAAATTAAAACTTCATCTTCTTATTAAAACTCTTTAAAACCAATTTTTTTTTAAAACTTATAATTAATTGAAACAATTTTAAATTAAAACCAATCTTTTTTAATTAAAATGTCTCTTAAAACTAACTAAAACTCTTTTATCATGTCTTCAATTAATTTTAAACCCGTTTCTTGAGATATGGCTAACATCTCGATTTCAGCTTGCGAACTAATTTTGCATGTTGATTGCCCCGTTAGTTGTCGTATGATTGTCTTATTTCTCAGTTGTACATTTGCTAATTTCATATCCTTTTCGCATTTCATTGTTTTTGGGTTGTAATTTATGCGAGGACATTGTCACTTTTATTTCGTTATTATTCTTCATTTTTATGGTTGTAACTTATGCGAGTATATCGTCGTTGCGCAATTCCTTTGCTATTTTCGTACATTTCCCATATTTTCATTATTTTATTCACCATTAACTCCCCTCTGAAGGAATAGGTCTAGCCGTTTGACTGCCGCGTCAATAGTCCTTACCTTTGACCTTTTCACCGTTCAAACCCTGATTGCCTAGGCATCCCTCCATGGATAGTTTTACCCTTTACCCTAGCATTAAGATAAGGAGTCGCCACACTCCACATTAGGTTTCCCGCCGTGGAATACCTAGTTTACCCCTTTTAATTCAATTCAATTACAACGTAGAAATAGGAGTCGCCGCACTCCACGTAAGCGCTTCCTTAAGAACGCATATTCCGCATTGAAACCTTGACCACAGTCAAGAAGTTTCTAACCTCCCTTTCAAGGGGAACTACGATTACTCTGATTCCATCCCCTACCTTGGATACTTAGGACTAACCCTTAGGTCTCTCATTCACCTTTAACCCTTAACAATATACCCTAAAGCAGATAATCAAGCAAAATAGTAACAGTAAACAAAAGGTTCCTGTAGCGTACTACAGAAGTTTAGGGTGCTAATACCTTCCCTAAGCTTAACCAACCCCTTACCTAGATCTTTTCCCGCATTATTTACGATGCAAAATAGGTTTTCCTTTCTTTAACCTTTCCTTAGGATAAATCAAATACCGATTGTGAATCAAAGATTGTGATTCAAATTAATTAATAATTTGATATCCTATTCTCACCACAACAGAAAATGGCGACTTCACTGGTGAGAATTCACCGTTTAAGGGTTACCCCTATCTTATCTATTTGCCTGCTATTTTGCTTATTTATTTGTATGTATATATTTATTGTACCTTGCTTGGGGTATCTTTTATTGTAAGATAAGTCCTACACCCGGACTTGAGTGATATTATTATAGGAAGGTGATATATTCGACGAGGCTTATAGGGAGGCGAATCCCGACGAAGTTGACTTGAGAATCACCGCTCAGTTGAGGACCTTTCAAAAATGGTTCTGTTGAACGAATACTCGTGAAAACACTTACTATTCTCGATTGGAGCCTGTGATATTGGGGACCGTAGTTACCTTTAACCCCACTTTGGCCTTTATTAGGATGTAGTGTGAGGACTATGAGGGAGTATTCCCAAAATAGTTGCTACGCGATACTGCACTCAAAAGAGGTTCTCTTGAGAATACTATTAACCAACGAGTCATTCAGGAAATTGATAATATCCGAAAGATGGACTGATGACTTTGGGCACTTCTTTAGACCCTTGTTCTGCAGGTACAACTAACCCATAGTACATACCCTTTTGGGATGGGTAGACCTTGGCTCCGCTCATGTTCCTCTAACATAGGAGCCTTGTGTGTGTGTGTGTGTGTGTGTGTGTGTGTGTGTGTGTGTGTGTGTGTGTGTGTGTGTGTTTGTACATTGCATCCATAAAGTATCATATCATTCCTAGTTTCAAGGAATTCAACTGTCCTTTGCAAATTCAAAAGGTCTTACATTTTAAGGTCTAAAACATTTTCCAGCTTTTCCTAGAAAACATTTGCAATCGACCGTTGAAGTTCTTGAAACCATTGCATTAGCATCATATCTTGCATTGCATTTTTGCCCCAGTTTCTAATACTCGGTTCTCTCGCCTTCCAATGTACCTTTGAGTCGTCAAGCTAATTCCTCGAAACAAATATCGGACTAGAGCTAACTATAGACTCCAGATGTCAGAACAAGAGACATATAATGCGGAAATCTGAACGGAGATTGATGAGTTGAAATCAGGCATGACCAAGCTCACCGAGATGCTTCAAGTACTGATTGCCAAAGGCAAGCCACCTCAGAGGACCGTCATTCAGGAAGTTTCAAGTGTTGATCCTCCTCCTGTTTAAGTGCCACCGTCTACTTGGCCAGAGTTTGGTTTACCTCCTAACTACTCTCCACCTTTTGCATCAACTGCTATGATTGGTCAGACTGTCAGACCGGTTTTTCAAGCTCCCGTCCTTGTCGAGACCAGACCCGTGGTCCACACTGTTAACCAGACTGTCCAAGCTCCCTTTGAGAATCCCCCCTATGAGTACAATGCTGCTGGTGCTCAAGGGGAAGACCAAGAAGATTTTGTTGAGCCTGAGATTACCCGTGAACAGTTTCATATCATAAACAAGAGACTTTAAGCTGTCGAGGGTACTGATTTTTTCAACGTTGATGCCGACAATATGTGCCTAGTTTCTGGTCTTGTTTTGCCTTCCAAGTTCAAGACTCCTGAATTTGTGAAGTATCAAGGTCACTCATGTCCAAGAGCCCATCTAGTTATGTACTTCCAAAAGATGGCAGCTTATACCAACAATCAGAAGTTGCTCATCCATTGCTTTCAGGATAGTTTGAGTGGTGCCTCTCTCAAATGGTATATAAATTTAGAGCATAATAGGGTCCACTGCTTCCAGGATCTCGCCAATGCTTTTATGAAGTAATACAAATACAATTTGGACATGGCTCCCGATCACCGTCAACTTCAAATTATGTCTCATAAGGAAAGAGATTCGTTCAAGGAATATGCTTAGCGTTGGAGAGAGTTAGCTTCCCAAGTTGAACCCCCTATAGCGAAGAAGGAACTAACAGGAATGTTCATGGATACTTTGTCTCCTTTCTATTGGGAAAAGATGATTGGGAGTGTCTCTTCAAGCTTTACAGATCTGGTGACTATTGGCCAAAGATTAGAAGAAGGTTTGAAAAATGGTAAGGTATCAAAAGCTGTCGAATCTTCTAGTGGGGCAAAGAAATCCCATGGGAATTTCCAGAAGAGGAAAGAGGATCAGACTAGTGCTATCACGACTGAAGCGAGAAGGCCTCACCATGGACCCAACATGTTGATCATCATGTTGTTGCTCCACAACCAGCTCAGACTCCTCAACGTCCAGTTGTTAGACAAAACCAGTATCGAAACAGGAATCAATTTGATCCTATTCCCATGACTTGAGCTTTATCCTTACCTGGTTCAAAAAGGGCTGATCACTACAAGGGCTTTACCACCTCCTCCTAATCCTCCTCCAGCTGGATTTAGGGTTGATTTCTAGTGTGCATTTTATGAGGGTGCCCTAGGCCACAACTTGGAGCATTGTTTTGCACTGAAAGCTAGAGTGCGCGAGTTAGTTAGAGATGAAATACTTGATTTTGTGGATAATTATCCAAATGTCCAGAACAATCATTTGCCAGTGCATCAAAAGTGAAGCTTCAGACATGACGACTCATCCTTGTACTGATTTGGTCACTAGACCTTTTGTTTCTCGTTGTTTGTACTTTCCTTATTTTTATATTAGTTGTTTGCTTTCAAATTATGTTTGTACTTTTACATTAATAAACTGAGCATTGCAACTTTTGATTTAATTCATTTTGTCTATTATTTGCATCTTTATGCTTTATCTTTCAAATATTTACTCCTTGTCCAAATTTTTTATTATACAAATATTTGAGGGAGGATGATGAAAACGTTATACCCGTAACTGTTGTCAGTATGCTTTCAATCAAACTTTGTTGACGATGTGAGGCATTGTTTCAATCCCCAAACACTGGAGAAATAAGGAAGTTATTCCCTTGTCACCCTTTCGAGCCTAGAAGTTGGAGTTTCTTTCTTTACAAAAAACCCGCAATCTTAACCTTGGGATGGGTAGTTCTCAATTAACTTGGTTATATGTTCATACAATACACCTTTCATATAAAGGTCGCACTCACAGTTTATTTCCTTCGCACATAGCAAGTAAGTGTCGAAGATGTTTCCAAGTCAAAAGCCGATGGTGGTTCACCGTGATCATTAAGCCATACAGTCACTTTCTTAAAAAATAATCAAAAGAAAAAGCCCGCTAAGTCAAAACCTATGAAGGAGACTTAGGCAAAACTGGGGCATCCGGCTGACTGTAAGCTTTAAAAGAAACAGTCAGGCAAAAGTTAGGGATAATAAAAGGAGGAGATCTTTAAATCCTTACTCTGAAGATCCTCAATGTTAAAACAACCAGATGTTATAGGGAGGTAGTGGCTGCCTTTTCATAGGTCCCTTGACTTCTGAACCATCATTTCTACCATCAGTGCAATTTCTAACCTATAGGAACTTGAATGCATAATAGGATTTAACTGAGCGTAGGACTGAAGATTATCACGTAGATTGGGTGGGTACAAATAAATCTTGAGCCTTTATCCTTTGTTTCATAAACCGTGAACCAAGTCACGTTACAACCCTCAAAAGACCTAACTGAAACAAGGTTATTTTGAAAGCATACTACAGCAAGATTGCGTAAGTTGACTCCAAAAGATCTTTGCGAATCATTTATTTTGTCAGTACACTTTTGTTCTAAACTTTGAGCGTCTTGAACCACCGTGTTCTGACCAACCACTCATTTATTTTTCATCTTTCAAAAATGATTTTGATTTCAAAAGTTACATGATCTTTGCGTTACCATGTTTGTATGAACATTTTTGCTTGCAAACTGGCTTTTCTCTCGAGGAATTTTCAAACAATTGAGAAACTTGGTCGGTGATCCTATCAGGGGAAAGTTCCTTCCAAATCCTGTTGAGGATTAGTTCAATATTTTATTTAGGGAAAAGCCATTCTCAGTTTTGGTTTATCCATAAGAGTTTTCAAGACCCCGACTGGGGCAAGCCTCCGAGGGTACGGTAAAACAATCATCTACAGAATCAGACAAGCTGAAGTAATTATCAGTTCATCTATAACAGACGGTTTAATCAAGGGCAATTTACTTGAAGGATCCCCAAGCAGCCATGCATCCTGCCTACAAGGACTATCAACTTGATACAGTTTAGAAGTGTGGCAGAGGTGTGTTCAATAGTAACATATTTAGCCCCTAAAGCATAAGGACAGTGATCTCCGTGTTGAGGAATTGGTTTTTTAGTCCTGTCATTTTACCAGAAAAGTCGAGTCATATCGTCAGCACCCGCATTTGCATTTAATCATACATCATTTTCACAACTCACGTACATATGCATATCATGGGTGTTTCATCCTCAGTTGCATTTCTCCCGAGGTCGTGTTTTACCCATGTCTTACCTTGTGGTCAAAGTCCAACTCACTTGGCACCAACAGTTTTATGTTGTGTCTATCTGATGTTCTTCCAGATATGACGTTTCTTATCCGATTGTTTTTCTGGATATGTTTGTTCCTCTTACACCTAATACCACTCTCAGATATTGTGATTATACCTTTCATTCAAAGCCATTATTGGATGTCTGGTACCCTTTTTATTCACTGTCATTCTCGGATGTCATCCTTATTTTTGTTTCTCTTTCTGATGTTTTTCTAGATTGAGTCTTTGTTCTGATGTTCTGCCAGAACTTATCTGATGGTTTTCCACATATTCCTTTGTGATTCTGATGTTTTTCCAGAATCTATCTGATG
Organism: Lathyrus sativus; assembly: GCA_963859935.3. NCBI lineage: Eukaryota > Viridiplantae > Streptophyta > Magnoliopsida > Fabales > Fabaceae > Lathyrus > Lathyrus sativus. The sequence goes on along the minus strand of OZ012736.1, from coordinate 448,249,895 downwards.
GTTTTCCGGATTTGTTTCTCTATCTGATGTTTTTCAAGATTGAGTCTCTGTTCTCCTGTTCTTCCATAACTTATCTGATGGTTTTCCAGATATTCCTTTGTGATTTTGATGTTTTTCCAGAATCTTTCCGATGTTTTTTCAAATACGTTTCCCTCTCTAATGTTTTTCTAGATGGAGTCTTTGTTCTGATGTTCTTCCAGAACTTATCTGATGGTTTTCTAGATATTCCTTTGTGATTATGATGTTTTTCCAGAATCTTTCCGATGTTTTTCCGAATGCGTTTCCCTCTCTGATGTTTTTCCAGATGGAGTCTTTGTTCTGATGTTCTTCCAGAACTTATCTGATGGTTTTCCAGATATTTTCCCTCGGTTCTGATGGTTTTCCAGAATCGACCCGATGTTTTACGAATTTGTTTCTCTCTGATGTTTTTCCAGATTGAGTCTTGGTTCTGATGTTCTTCCAGAATTCCTTTGTTGCTTATCTGATGTTCTTCCAGATATTTCTTCAAACTCTTCCCATACATTTAATGTTTTCCTAAATGTTTCGGATATAGCTTCAGAGAATTGTCTTCATCTCATGCCCCTATGGATGTTGTCGTTTTGTTTCTAGAGGCCGCCCAGAGTTCATTCAATGTTTTTCCAAGTGTCTCTGGTGAGTTTCAGAGTTCATTCGATGTTCTGTCGGATGTTCCTGATGTTTGTTTCTCCCTGTATATTTTCTGACGATTCCTGAAGATCCCACTCGATCTCTTTGTTTAAAGGAATATCCCGAAAACTCCAACACTTGTTGTTTACCTGATCCTACCGCTGTGTGGATCCTGTGTTACCCTGTCATCCTAGAGTATCAGTCGGTTTAGTATTGTTGTATCAATGGGTGGAGCTTATATTAGGGGTTTAGTGTTGTTGTTCTTCGATGTGAAGAGTAAAAATTTTAGGGATGGTGATTTTTTTAAACAGTGGATGAACAAAAGTGTTGTAAACTAGTCCTTTTTAGAGTGAAATTTTAGGTTAGAATGGTTAATACAGATTGATGAATTAGGAAGTTTTTCATTGTAATTGATTTGATTTATTTCTTTGTAGCCAAGCCAATGAATATGGATTGATTCGTGACCTTTGTAAAATGTAACAACAACAATAATTGAATAAAATTGATTTTTTCTTTTTATAATTTTTGATAAATAGTAATAATGTACTAATGTTGTATAATGATAATAATAACATGAATAAAAAGATTTTGATTTTTCTTTATTTTATGTTGGGTTTCTTTTATTTTTATATTAAATACATAAAAAATAAATAATACAATAATTATTAAAAATAAATTAATTATAAAAAAATAGAAATAAATAAATAAAAAATAAAAAGGTGAAATTTTTGATGTGAAGAGTAAAAATTTTAGGGATGGTGATTTTTTTAAACAGTGGATGAACAAAAGTGTTGTAAACTAGTCCATTTTAGAGTGAAATTTTAGGTTAGAATGGTTAATACAGATTGATGAATTAGGAAGTTTTTCATTGTAATTGATTTGATTTATTTCTTTGTAGCCAAGCCAATGAATATGGATTGATTCGTGACCTTTGTAAAATGTAACAACAACAATAATTGAATAAAATTGATTTTTTCTTTTTATAATTTTTGATAAATAGTAATAATGTACTAATGTTGTATAATGATAATAATAACATGAATACAAAGATTTTGATTTTTCTTTATTTTATGTTGGGTTTCTTTTATTTTTATATTAAATACATAAAAAATAAATAATACAATAATTATTAAAAATAAATTAATTATAAAAAAATAGAAATAAATAAATAAAAAATAAAAAGGTGAAATTTTTAATTATAAAATAATGTAAATGAAGGTAAAACACAAAAAAGAGAAAAAACTCTAACAATGGGAAATGTGAGATTTGAACTTGGGACCATGCACTTGTAACTCTTAGAATTCTCACTTAAATACCAAATGGGCTATCACATTCATTCAAGATAAAATGCAACTAAAATCTATATAATAGTAAAGAGGTGGGCAAAACTTAGGATACTATAGTTCTGATCGCTTAATCAGTTAGTTGATCCAATCAACGTGAAATCCTATGTTTGCTCCTTAGAGTGAGTCATGCGTCACAATCTTTAGATCCATTTGACACTTCACTTTGTATGCAAATCTAGCGCAATGATCTAATTATGTGACTGTCAATAGAATTTATTCTTTGACTACTGACCATGGCTTTTCCCTTAACTTTTTGGGCCTTACCCCTAGCATTTTTTCCATTACAACCCTTTTGTTTGGACCTTTTAGATCATGTTTATTTTATCCATTTGTTTTATTTTGTTTTTACTTTGTTGTTGTTTTTTTTTCATTTTATTTTTTCTTTTATTAGTTGTAAAATTATATTGAGCATTTTTATTGTATTTTACTTAAATAGTTATTTTTGTAAATGATTAAATACTATGCTTAAATATTATATATCTATTTAATATCCCTTTTATTTTCTTTAGACCATTTAAGTTAATTAAAAACCAAAAAAGATCTTCTAAAACCTAATTGATTCAAAACCAAGTCAAACTCATTTTGTGTAAATAATTTTCTTTTTATAATTAAGTTAATTACATCTCTTAAATAAAAAAAATAACTAAATTCACCACGAAATCCCTTTTTAACAATCATTTTCATAAAACATTTTATCATTCTTTCTAAATCATCAAACCATTTTCATTCATTCACTTCAGAACTCAAATTGAAACACTTGATCCAACTTCAAATTTTTTCTCAAACAAATTCAAAACGCTAACTTAAATACTTTAACTATTTTCCAAAAGAATGGAAGAAAAAAGTTACTTGGGTGTAATGTCCAATCATAATCCCAAATATTAGACTCAAACCGTTATAACTTACAAATTCAAATACTAGTTTTCCTCCAAAAATGCAAAACACATCTTTCCTTTCGCAATAAATTGGATTAGAAAGACTACTTGGGGGTGTAATGTCTAATTATAGTTTCGAATGCTAGACTCAAGTCATAATAGATTGTAAGTCCAAGTATTCGTCTTCCACTTAAAACACTTGTAAATATTCCAAACATTTTGACAACAAAACAGATTAAAAAGACTACTTAGTATAACATCCAATCATATTCTCGAGTATTAGAATCATGTCGTAATTGCTTGAAATTCCAAATACTCATCATTTTCATAAAACATTTTATCATTGTTTCTAAATCATCAAACCATTTTCATTCATTCACTTCAGAACTCAAATTGAAACACTTGATCCAACTTCAAACTTTTTTCTCAAACAAATTTCAAAACGCTAACTTAAATACTTTAACTATATTCCAAAAGAATGGAAGAAAAAAGTTACTTGGGTGTAATGTCCAATCATAATCCCAAATATTAGACTCAAACCGTTATAACTTACAAATTCAAATACTAGTTTTCCTCCAAATATGCAAAACACATCTTTCCTTTCGCAATAAATTGGATTAGAAAGACTACTTGGGGGTGTAATGTCTAATTATAGTTTCGAATGCTAGACTCAAGTCATAATAGATTGTAAGTCCAAGTATTCGTCTTCCACTTAAAACACTTGTAAATATTCCAAACATTTTGACAACAAAACAGATTAAAAAGACTACTTGGGTATAACGTCCAATCATATTCTCGAGTATTAGAATCATGTTGTAATTGCTTGAAATTCCAAATACTCGTCTTCCAACTCTAAAAAACATTCTCAAAACATCAAACTATCATATCGCCTCAGTTCAATCGAAAATTCTTTTTTTCAAAAGAACACTATTTATGTATATTCTACCGCGATACAAACAAATGCTTTGAGCCTCCCATTGCGAGCACCAGTAACGTTTAACTTCTAGAGAACGACCTAAAAAACCATTCAATAAAATCAACCAACCAATAAGTATCTTTCTATAAAGAGCTACGTAACTTTGAATTCTTCATTGTACCTTAGGATACGTAAGAGCGAGACTCACAAACGCGTTAACCACCTTAATGAAAAACCTTTTTGCGACGCCTTTCTTTTTCTCTTTGAATTTTTAATAGCTTGAGAAAACAAACATTTTTAAACTAACGTTTATGCGCAAAAATAGCTAAATGGTTCTCGTGGAATACAACGGATGTGATGGGTGCTAATATCTTCCCCTCGAATAACCGACTTCTGAATTCGATTTGGTTGTGACGACCATATCTTTGTCATTCTTTAAGAGTTTTATCAATATTTTCCCGTTCCTTTTCTAGAATAATTAAAGTTCAGTGATAACTTTTATAACCATCCGTGAGCATGCAATGCGCTAGTAATATTGTATTTTCGATATGCGACAAACACATCAATGCTACCCAAGTCACAAAAATGCCATGCGATATGACAAAAACTTTTTGTAATCATATTATTGTGTAAAAAGGGTGCATAGTAATATCGACAATAAAGTACTCGACTCCACATCTAGGGTGCATAATTGTTTCAAGTCAAAGCGTGGTATACATCTTTATCATTATGGGAATAACTTATGACAGTTTTTATAAAATTCTATGTAGTATTTTCATAACGTGTCAATCTGGTATTAATATTACTCATAATAAGTAATAATCATATTTACGTTAAGACTCGATAACTCTTTATCCATGATCCATGAGATGTGATCATTAGTCTATCCATATGATAGTCTCAGTGTTTTAATGTCATACCACATCACAATAAAGCTCAACTATGACTACTTTAAGATAAGTGTTCTTGTGTGTAATGGGATCTCATGATTAAGTCACACTTAACATTTCATTAAATATACTAGATATTCTAGAGACTTTTTTTTGGAAAAATATATAATAAAGAAATTCCTCCTAATCATTAATAAATAATTCAGTACAAGTACCAAGTTCTAATAAAAATATTGGCCTCTAGGGCTTACACTAACATGACCAACATATGGACTTTCTTGCGTGTGAACAACATCTTGATTCGCCTTTAATTGATCAACATGATATGGATTTTATGGTGTTGGAACACTTTTGTCTAGACCAGACAATTGATGATCATAGTATTGATCCTCATAATCAGTGGAATGATGTTCAGAAATTTTGCTTAAGCTATCAGGTGGATGTTCAAGATGCTAGTCTTCGCCCAGATCGTTGGATGGTTCAACAATGTTTTCTTTGACTTGATGGGCAGGTGTTGGTTTTTATGATGGTGAGTTTACATGAGCTTCATTGTTTATTGAGGGGAAAATGATAGAACTAGGTTGTTCATATAAATAAGAGAGAAGTTGAATCAAATTATAACATTATGGGATGTAAATCAAATAGGAGGAGTAAAGAAACTCTAAATACCACATTTGCCTTGAAGCTAGGGCTTGAATTCAAACTCTATGAATTTTCACCAGGAGGAGTTGCTTAGTTGGCTCCATCTTCTTTTGTGTCAGGTGGGGCGTTTCTTCTTCTTTGGCCTAATCATCAATGGTGGCAACAGGTTCTATCCTTGACTTTTTGGTGAAATAGCCTTAAAAGTATGGCATTTTATTTCCTTTTTCTTGGCCTATCAAAGTCCTGAAACCTCGATAGAAACCTCTTTCTTCTTGGCATATTGAAAATTTGAAGCTACAATATATTTAGACGGTGGTCTGATATTTAGAAGGTATGGCTTGGGTAGAGACCATGCTTTTGTCACTCTCATTCGTGGACTCATCTCCTTTATCTTTTTGTTCATACTGAAACGTTCATAGTTATTAGTACAATAAAGACTGAAGGTAATGAAATAAAATAGAGTTGAAGAGTGTTCTAAACTTGTGTTTCTTTACTATCAGGAGTGGCATATACTTTGTCTTTTTTAGATTTCTATTTACTTGGAATGGCAGTGGTGAAAATGCTTCCTTTTTTTCGACTCAAGAAAATGAATAAGAATAAGTAATAGAGAAAATCCAAATATGTTGTCAAAATAAAAGCAAATATTTATAAAATATATGTGTTTTTCTTCTTTGGGTTAGTTAGGCTCTTCATTGGTGCCGACTGCTTTATATTCCTTCCCTTTCTTCGACACTTTTAGAAGAGGCGCAACTGTTGCAATAACAAGATTTGTTCATGACATATATTCTTTAGGTTTTGATGATAACAAATTATTGAAAGAACATGGTGCTATCTAATGTGTTATAAGTATTCAGGTTCCAAATCTTAATGAGAATATATTCAGAATCTGTTAAGAGAACGGATTTGAGAGAAGTTGTGTTCTTGGCTTCTGATGGTTCAAAATTGAAGCACATTCTTAAGTGAAGTTTGATGATATAGAATTGCATAGACTCTGAAGCTAAATGTATCCACATCAGAAGAGAAATATGTTATCTTTACACTTATTAAATGTATTAGCTTATGCCGATCATTCAGGACCATAGATAAAGCTAAGTGATCCGTACTGCATAAAGTAAGCTACAATGTCAAATCAGTTTGTCAGCTAGAGTATGTGTACACATGGTTCAAGGAGAGTTTACATGCTTTACAGATATCCACTCTCACCAGATCAATAGTACATCTTACAATGAAGACGCTATGGTTAAACAAGTTACACCATGGATAAAGATATTTTTGTGTATCTATCTTGAAAGTCTTTTGGTACTATTAAGTAACAAAGACACTTGTGAAAGTTATCTCTTCAAACGAATATTATTTTGTATATGCTATTTAAGTAGGTGATGATTCAATCTGAGGAATCAACAAGGAAAAAAGAAAGAGGGCCAAGCAGAAAAACGAATGTTTCACGCTTCTATCAAAATGGAATAATAACAAGATCAGCAATAGCATCGAGTATACCGAGTTTCTGTTATCTGTTGTAAATTGTACAAAGACTTAAGATTTTTAAATAATGAATATCTTAGAAATATTAAGTGTTATGATCTTTTTTATAGTAGTGCCATGTACCTATGATTGTATATCAAGTACACCTTATTGTCTATTATCCTAAACCGGTTGTTTAGTAGTTTAGAAAGAAAAGTCTTGCTATGTGCTTGAGCATTGAAGCCTTGAGCCAAGTATGTCTCTTGCTATGTGCTTGAGCATTGACGCCTTGATCAAATTATTGATTAAGCAGGAAATTCTTGTACTTTAGGGTATAAGCATGAAGTCTTGAATCCGTGGGATTTAAGTAGAAAAGTCTGGGACTATAGGTTTAAGCAGGAAGTCTTGTACTTGAGGGTATAAGCAGGAAGTCTTGAATCTGAGGGATTCAAGAAAGGAAGCCTTGGATTTAAGGAATCTGAGCAGGCAATTCTTAGGATGTGAGTCTGAGCAGGAAAGTCTTAGGATCTGAAGATCTAAGCAGGAAGTCTTGATCAGGTGATGATTAAGCAGGTAAGTCTTAGGTTGTAAGTATGAGCAAAGAAAATTCTTATGCTCGAGGGCATACACAATTGTAATCATTTTCTGATTATAGTGGAAAATCTCTTGTTCTTCAAGAGGACTAGACTACTCTTTGTTTGAGAGGAACCACGATAAATTCTGTGTCTTCATTTGTCATTTACTTGCTTCTGATTATTATTCCACTGCATTCATATTATCATAATTTGGACTCTATTCTGAAGCAACGCAAATTGGAGAACACAATTCAACCCCCCCCCCCCATTCTTGTGTATTTTTCTCACCTTCAGTTGGTATTAGAGCATGATCTATGCATAGCATTTAACAGTTGTGTAGATAAATATCCGTAGAGAAAAATATGTCTACTAAAGTTTTTTCAAGAAGGAATCAAGTACCATATGGAAAAAATATTGCTCTACTATTCCTCCCTTCTTTAGTGGTGACTCTGCTTAATTTGAATGGTGGAAAAGAAAAACATACTCATATATAATTGGTCTTGATGAAAAACTATGAGATAACCTTGAAAGGTATTGCTATAGAATTTAATGGTGTTGGGATGATCAAAGATAGAAAATCTCTCACACCAGCTCAGAAGAAGCTTTACATAAATCATCTTGGATTAGAAGCATTCTGGTACATGCTTGACCTTGTTCTGAGTATATCAAAATCATAGATAAATCTACTGCTAAGACTATCTTTGAATCCTTGTGTTCTAAATTTGAAGGGAATCAATAAGTGCTTAAAAAGTTACACTTCATCTAATATTTCCAAGAAAAATATGAGAAGTTTGCCTGCTAGATTCAGACTAAAAGTCACAACTATTCAAGAAGCCAAAAATTTGAATATGTTGAGTCTTGAAAGTTTGATTAGAAATCTTCAAAGTAATGAAATGAAATTAGATGAATATGAGTTGTCAAAGAAATCAACTTTCCTCAGATTCTGAACTCAAACTTGCTACCTAAGGACAAGGGTCTAGACCTTGTGGATTCTATTGAAAAAGATGTGCTACTCTTCTCAATTCACATATGCTAATTGATCTACCTCAAATTATGTTTAACCATCTAAAGAGGACTCTTTTATCCTTTCACAAGGAAAAGACAATTTTCATTCCTTATGGACGAGTTCTTTCTAAAGTATTAATCCAACAAGATGTTGTCATAACATTAGAGGATGATTCTTTTAAAATATAGAAAGATAAGTTTGAAGCTCTCTATGAGAGGTTCTAATATTTTTTATTTGCAATGTATGCCTTTTAACTGTTATCATCTTGTATTTATCAATCTTTTGTTTTAAAAAATTCTTTTTGTTCATGTGTTATGTTTGAGCTATTATATGTGCAAATCCTATGTTGTTAAGAGAATCTAAAATTGGGATCAAACACTAGAAAAACACAACATTCTCATTAAAAGATTGGTAGTTTTTACATCCATGTCAAGAATTTTCTAGGAATTTGGATATGCTCTTAGGTATTCCCTAGGATCATCTAAAATATATAGATTATTCAACTAGTCCTCTCAATATTCCTTTGCAAACTCAATAGTCTCCTTCTTCTGGAGATTTATGTGTTTTAATCTAGAAGTTCCTTTCCTTCTACGTGTCTCAACAAAGATTATTGTTGTTGTATGTGCCTCTAAAGAAATTTGTTTATTTGAAGAATCTTCAGTTACTACATTCTTCTCGTTTTCCTGAGTTGCTGCTCTTAGAAATGGTGCCTTTCTAAAATCTCTCTTTAGAATCCAGATTTGTTTCTGCTTATACATTTTGGTGCTCTAAAGATTAAGTGATTTAGATAGATAGCCTGTTAAATGTTTTATAGGGTTTATTCACCTGTTACCTTGAGTCTTTATTGTCTCTGTATTAATTAGTCAAATCAATCTTTTAACTCTTAATTCTTTGGAAGCGATGTCTAATATCTAACTCTAATAAATAATCTCTTAAACAACTGCAAATGTCATTTAACAGCGATTTGTTTTTTTAATCTATTTTATTTTTACTTCATTTATGCAAATGTCAAAAAATCTCAATAGAAAAGCAAAAGAAATGTACTGCAAATTAATAATGATTAAAAATAACTTTCATTCATCAATGAAGGATTACAAAATGGATAAAGATATTAATATTAAATTAATCTAATTCTTCTAATGCCTTAATACCCATGAAATTTTCTCAAATATAGTTTGACTCGTCATCATCTTTAGCATCAAAAATGACAATATGAACCACCATTTTCTCTCTGATTCTCTTCTTTTTCTTCTTCATTTCGACCTTCTTAGGTTTCAATGCAGTTGTTGAAGAACCTGCTTCAGAAGCTGCAGAACTATATGGGTTCTAGTGACTCTGTGTCTTCAGACTTGTGATGTCTTCTTAAACCTCTGTTAGTGTAGAGACGTTGGTACTCTCAGTTGTGGATTCCATAGTGTTCTAAAAGATGTTGATGAGAAAGACTTAGGATTTGGTTACTTTGATAGTGGAGTCTAGGTAGACCAAATAGTTCGATAAAATCCTTTTTTTGATATTGGAAGTTCTACGACCAATAACTATTAAGAATGCATTGTACACGCTTTTAATGATTCTTATTACTTGAATTATTTCTCTTTTATCGGAAACTGCTCAAGTAATGATGATCTGTTTTGCAATTATGAAAAAAAAATTCTTCTCTTTACTTTGAAATTTTTATTTTACTTTCTAATGTGACAAAAGGGGAAGAAAGATATAGAAGTATTTAAAGACAATTTAAAACCTGATTACACCATACAACAATTAAATTCCCAATCAATATAACTAACTTCATCTAGCCATCCAACTTAACAAAATCACTGCATATTTCCAGGTGAATCGAATTGCAATTAAATCAGAAATATGTCCAGCTCATAAATAGGACAGCATAACAAAGATAATAGAGATTCACATACAATCCATTCATCTATCCATAACTCCATTCTCATTAACGATCCAAACATACCACATTAACTCGGTTAACATAGACAATACCTCTAACTGTAGGTTCAATTACTAACAGTTAATAAGTTATCCACTACACTTTAACCATAAACTAGCATTACATTTAGAAACTCATGTCCTAACTCATTCACACTTATTTAATATGTTGTGAATCAGATACCTTAAAACTAAGTATAAACAATTTCTTAATGATCAAGAAACACACAAGGGTTAGGGTTAATAAAGAAGAAAACAACAAGGATTGGTTATTAAACTGTTATTCTTTCCTTTCTCTTAGAACAAGATTACAAGTATACAAGAATATGGTTATTAAACTGCATCATCAGTTTTCTTGAAAGCCATCTCTGCTTCATTGAAAACTACATTTTGACTGGTGACATACCTCCTGTGACCTGGCTCTAGGTACCATAGCCTATAAGCTTTGACTCCTCAGGGTATCCCATGAACATGCATTTTAGAGCTCTAGGTTCGACCATGTCTTGCCTAATATGAGCATAGGCCACACAACCAAATACTCTCAGTCTGTCGAGACTAGGAGGATGTCCCGACTAAACTTCTTCAGGTGTCTTCATTCCCAAGGCAGTCAAGGAACATCTATTTATCAGGTGAGCTGCTGTTGAAATAGCTTCCGCTCAAAACACCTTCTTCAATCCAGCACTAACCAACATGCATCTAACCCTTTCAAGGATTGTTCGATTGAATCTCTCAAGTAAGCCATTTTGTTGAAGAGTACCTGCTACAGTCTTATGCCTTGCAATCCCAGACTCAACACAGTAACTGTTGAGTGCTTCGTTGTAGAATTCAAGGCCATTGTCGGTTCTCAACCTCTTAACCTTTCTGCCAGTTTGAGTTTCGACCAAAATCTTCCAACTTTTGAAATGCTCAAAAGTTTCATCCATCGTCTTCTGAATGAATACCCATACCAGGCCCCCAAAGATCAACATGAATGTAATCCAGGAATCCATGTGTTATTTGCTTGCCTTTGTTAAACTTCACCCTACAGGATTTACCAAATACACAAGATTCACAAAATTCCAACTTTTCGACTTTGTCACCTCCTAGTAGGTTCTGCTTCCCCAATTCGACCAGGCCTCTTTCGCTGACATGGCCCAATCTCATGTGCCATAATTTTGTCTTCGACATAGGTTTCATGGATGCAACATTTGTCGAACCACTTACAACCTGAGCCTTAAGGGTATACAAGCCTTGTTTCTTCACGCCTCTCAAGACTTCCTTCGACCCCTTCATGACTCTTAGGATACTTTTCTCTCCTTGAAAAGCGTATCCTTTTCTGTCGAATTCACCAAGAGAAATCAAATTTCTCTTCAAGTCGGGTACGTACCTAACTTCAGTCAATAACCTTATTGACTCATCATGGAGCTTGAATCTCACAGATCCAATACCTGCACTTTTGCAAGATTTGTTGTTTCCCAGCAGCACAGATCCACCATCTTGATCACATAGCTCCTCGAACAATTCTCTGTTTGGAATTATCTGCCAAGTGCAACCTGAATCCATAATCCACTCTTTTCTCGAGTCGCCACTTGAAACCACAAGAAAATCAGATGAGTCGAAGTCATCTTGAACAATGGTTGCATTGCCATTACCTCCATGATCTTTCAGGCGTTCAGGGCACACCTTTCTTATGTGACCCTCCTTCTTACAGTGATAACATTGAATACTAGATGTTTCACAACTATAAGACTTCTGTTGACTTTTACCTTTCTTCTTATCGAACTTACCATCCTTTCGCAAGAATTTTCCCTTAACGGCCAAACCTTCGCCCAAGTTTTATGCTCCTTATATTCATTCAAGTCCTTAGAATACAAGGCTAATTGAACTTCTTCAAAGGTCAGGGACTCCTTTCCATATAAGAGAGTTTCTTTGAAGTGAGCATGTGTTCTGGGTAAAGTGCACAACAACAATAATGCTTGATCTTCATCATCGATCTTCACATCAATATTTTCAAGATCAAGAATCAGCTTATTGAACATATCCAACTGCTCAACCAACATTTTGTCTTCACTCATCTTGAATGAATATAAAGCTTTCTTCAGGTAAAGTCGATTCACCAGAGATTTGGTCATGTACAAACTTTCAAGTTTCACCCATAATCCCGATGCTGTAGTCTCGTTTGATACTTGTCGAAGAACCTTATCACCAAGGCTCAACAATATTGCATCGTGGGCTTTCTCGATCATGCCCGTCTTTTCTTTTGTCGCTAACGCAACGTCCATGGCTGCCTCACCCTTCAATGCTTCCAAACAACCCTGCTGAACCAATAGGGCTTTCATCTTCAAGCGCCACAGACCGAAGTCGTTCACTCCGGTGAACTTTTCAATCTCATACTTTGTTGAAGGCATCTTCTTCACGCTCATCGCACCAATTTATTGTGAATCAGATACCTTAAAACTAAGTATAAACAATTTCTTAATGATCAAGAAACAAACAAGGGTTAGGGTTAATAAAGAAGGAAATAACAAGGATTGGTTATTAAACTGCTATTCTTTCCTTTCTCTTAGGACAAGATTACAAGTATACAAGAATAACAAAATAACCTCTCTCTCTTGAAATTAGGATTTTATCTTCCTATTTTTTCTTATGACAAGATTGAGAAACTAGTATCCTATTTATAAGAAAAATAGCACACCAACCTAATGGGCTTTTTAACAATTACCCATTACAAGCTAACTTAGGGTACAAGCTAACTTAAACAATTGGACTTATAAGCAAGGCCCAATTCAACATGCTAACAACCCTAGCAATATTGACTAATGCATGTTAGAACAAACTTCAACTACAACACGCATTACTCGCGAACTGACTTCGACCATACTAGAGTTCGATCCAACATCTCACACAATGCAACTAACATCACCAATTAGCATAATTTATTTTCAACAGAATTGATAAACAAAAGCATGACATTAACACTGCAGGAATTAAGTTGGATCCTTTCAACAATGTCCTCTTTGATCCTGGCAACTGGGAATACTCAGAAGTTTCAGCTAAGGTCATGTCATGGCTTAGAGTCAGCAATACACCAAGTATTACTTCTGCTTCACCTGGTACTCCATTTTCTAAAAACAATAGAAGCGTTGAAGCAGTTTTTCCTTCACATCCAACAAAATTAATTCAAATAACTGACAGTACTCTAACACCATTTGATTAACTTCCAGCTCATATTTGACAAGTAACAAAAATTATCACTAACTCAGTTTTTCAACACAAACCAATTTCACTAACCTTTAATCAACCTATCTAATTTCAAACTAATTTCACAACATAACTAACAGACATAACACAATTTTAGCAATCCCAAGGTCTGCACCCTATAAGTTCATCATCATCTTCTCATTTCTTTGCTCTCCAATTCATTCTTCAGAATTTTTTCTTTCAACCTCTCAAATTCTCACCTCACTCATTCCTTCAAGGTTCATCCTTCGAACCAATTCAGACTCAGGATTCTCTCTTAATCATCTTATTCATCTTCACCACTCTCTCTTTATTACAACTCCCTCACAACACCAAGACCTCAGTTTTCATCCATTGAATTCATCACTATGAATTTGATCCCACCAACTCGACTCCCTCACATTATCACCCTCTCCATTTATCACTCTTTCTACAACATGAAACTCACACACAGGATTTAAGAAACAATTCACATCAATCCAAGAAGCACGTACAACAACAAGGATCGCAGCAAAGAACCAGAAGAAGAATAAGAGAAGGAGGACCGAAGGGAAAATTCGTGTGTACCTGTGTTTGAATCATTTTTTGTCTGCATCTTCTTCACAAGGAAGCATTTACCGAACTCTTTATAGGTATTTCATTTCGCTTCAATTCTGTTACTCCAATGTAGCTTCATGCTATAGAGATTGAAGCCCTAACTGAGTTGGCTTCAATTTCCCCCCTTTCGTATTTAATTTCTTGATCTGTAGACTTAGTGTTCATAGATTGGAATTATGTCTTGTGTGTTTTATAACAAATTTAAAGTAGAACAAAGAAACAATAAAAGTAATTTAAATAAAAAATGTTTTGATTACAAAATTAGAAAAGGGACGCAGGGTCATACATATTTCCATGCAAATTATTTTTTCTCAGTGACTTAGATACTCAATTTCTATGGAGAATAATGATAAAATTTTTGAACCTTGATTAAATAAATGAAATCGAGTTATATAATGTATACATATATAGCCGTCGATAATAGTAACTACCCTATAACTCGACACATATCCCATTATATGGAATTCTGATTTCTGATATGCTTTCATGTGCTATTTGCCTTTAAACTTCTTCCAAGTTGTTGTTCGCCTTTGAAACTGTCTTTAAAACCTCTAACTACCGCTTTTGAAGAGCTTTTTCTTATCAAATCTTGTCGCGTGGTATTAAAATGCCTCATCATTGTTGCACCCCAAAATTTGCCCAACCTTTTCTTAGCCTGGTTTATGTTTCATTTCATTTTCTTCTAGCATTTGCATTGCATAACATTTTTCATTGAGTAGGGGATCAGGAGGCTGTGCATAGCAAGAGAGGGTCACCAAGAGTGTTGAGCCTAAGCAGGGGGTTTTACTCAAGCATGAATGGTCATCAAGTCATCAAGAAGTGGTCAAAGTTTTGTGAAAGAGTTGATGGATGTATGTGGATTAGCTCCTAACTTGGAGGCCCGTTGAAGATCATTAGAGGATTGTGAATTCATGATTATGGATATGGGATGTTGATAAGGCTCATTGAAGGCTTTGAGAGCCATGTTGGAGCTTATTCATGTTGTTGTGTCATGTGGAAGGAGCCACAGTCAAAAGTGTTGCATCTAGGGTTTTCATCTGGTTAACCCTCAGTCAATTGTGAAATTAAAGGAGATTAAGACTCAATTCTAAGTCTTTGTGGTCATGTAATATTGTGTTGAGATGCCTAATATATCATTTCAAGATCAAATCAAGAAGAATCAAGAGTGTGAGAAATTACTAAATTAGGGTTCTCAGTGTAAAATCCCCTATTTAGTGCCCAACTTCAAGACCACCTATCTCAAGATGCAAGTCTCATCTCATCTTGACCCCAACATGAAACTCGTAGAGCATGTGTTTATCTTTCTTTTGAGTACTAGAAGTCATTCATCTGATTTCTAGAACTCAAGTTATGATGCTGGCAATTTATAGGTCCTAAGATGAATATGATTTTGGTCAACAAAAGTCAACCAACTTCCAAGCTACTTTTGACCTAGAAGGATGTTTCTCCTCACCTTGATTAAAACATGAAAGTTGTTCCTTGTGATCTTAGCTTTCCAAAGAGTACTAGAAGTCTTTCATCTGATTTGTAGAACTCAAGTTATGAGGCTTGCAAGGAAGGGGTATTTTGGGAAAGAAAGATTACAGGTCATTTTCATTATAGGTCCATTTCACCACTTTACACACTCCAAATGAAAATTTTTGCAACATCAAATTTTCTCCAAGTGGGGTCATTTGCTCAACCAAACATCAAGTTGTCATTGTTTGGGCTTGAATTGAAGAATTGGTTTGAAACTTTTCCATGAAGAAAGCTTAAAAGGGGAAAATGGAATTAATTGATTTTTAATCATGTTAAGGCAACCTTATGCATTTTTTGAGTCACAAAGATGAGATAAACAAGATGCATACATTGGATTTGAGTTTTGGTCATGTTTTCATGTGCTTTCCAATTGCCATTTCATGTGAAATTTTGGTAATCAAATCTCAACCATTTGATTAATTCAAGGCTTGAATACCATCCATTTGATCAATATGAGGTCCCAGCAAGCTAAATGAGTGATTTTCTAAAGGTTTTAGCTCAGCTTTCGTGCACATTCATGAAGCTCCATGTGCAATTTTCTTGGATTTCAATTGGACCTAAAACCATTGCAATTGGGCCTCAATTCCATCCAAATCCATCATATTTAACTTCAGAATCATTCACATTGCATCGAAACGAGTTTTGGTGAAGAATGCTGAGAAAACAGTTTGCACAAAGGAGAGAAAAATTGAAAATCGTTTTTCGCATTTTACCACGTTTCAAGGAGAATTAAGCACATCTAAGGATTCAGTGAAGATCAGGGAGTGATTCTGGCTGGTTTTCATTAAGCTTCATCAAGGAACAAGGCTCAGTGGAAGTTCTCCACTAGGTAAGCTACAATTCCAAAATTCTCTTGATTCATGATGATTTAGCTTGCCATTTTCGTGTTGTTGTGTTGTATGAGCTTCATGCTTGGATTCTGGATGCAATTGAGTGTTGTTTGTGAACATTTTGACATGACATGCGTTTTCTGTTTGGCTTCGATCTAGCTTGTTTATCCATTGAAAATTAAATTGAACTATGGATTTGGATTCTGCGTGAGATGTAGATGATTTTTGACCTAAGTTTTTTATGTTTTGGTTGAGTTTTATGTGTGCCTTGCCGGAGTTTCGTCGGAGAAGACGACCGGAACAGTGTTTCCGGCCGTCTGGTTTTCCCTCCCTTGTTTCAGGTTTGAATGTAGGAGACGACTACGTGGCTTGCTTGTGAGTGTTGAATCTGTGTTTGTTTATTTGACTGGACCTTGATCTGATGGTCCATGTTTGTTTTAATTTTTGTGCTGAGATTCATTTGGGAAGTGGTAGTTTAGTGGCCCTTGGATGGTTGTGTGGTAATCATAACGTGTGGTAGAGATTTGGTTGACTGGGCCTTTAATGAAACGATGCATTTCATTGGTTATATCCAAGCCGTTTGATCATTGACTGTGTTTAATCTGATGGCTATGATTTAATTGGTTTTTATTTTTAAAATTTGACTGCACGCGTGTCAAGATGTGGACCTTTGGATTGTGTGACAGGTAATACCATCATGTGGTTAAGATTAATTCTCATTTTTTTGGCCGACTAGTTTGGATTGGGCCTCTGTTTTCTTTTTGCACCTCCTGTTTGGGCCCACCTTTGATTTACACGCTTTTTATTTGCTATTTGCACCAATGTTTTTTCATTTTATTTTTATTTTGTTTTCTATCTGTTTAGATTTAAATCAAATTAAAATACTTCCAATGGTCCAAAAATTCCACAAAAATATGTTTTAGACAATTTGAAATGTCCTTTTATTTTTAGAATTTTTTATTTTATTTTTTGGTTTTATTTTCAATTAAACATTGGAAGTGTTTTGTTTGAGCTAAAGCTTGACATTGCTTGGTTTTTATTTTGTTTCTCCTCATTCCTTTTGGTCCAATGACTCAAAATTCATCCTCATGTCCATGATGAGTTGATGAATTTTTTAGGACCATTTTGCCCCTGTTGGTTGACTTTTGTTGCATTTCATTTGATCCTCGACAATCCTCATTCACAATGGAACACCCTTGTGAATCAATTTCTTTGGTGGTGTTGTGAATTGATTTTGATTGTGATCTTTTGGCCTCTGTTTGCCAACATGTTTAGGTGCTTTGTGCATTTTATTTGATAATTTTTGAATCATTTTCCTAATATTGAGGTAACTTGCAAGTCAAGTTAACTCCAAGGGAGGTTCATACATACACATTGACCTAGTTTGTTTTGGAGATGACATTTTTGGATCCTTTGAGCCCTCAATGACTTTTGATTCATGTTTCTAACATGTTAAGGATGATGCTTGCTCATTTTTAGGTCATAACATTTGGTTTTGCTTGCTCATTTGGTTGTTTTCTTTTGAGCTTTTGATTAGGGTTTTTAAGGGATGCATGCTTGCTCTCCCTTATGTTTTTGCTTGCATTTTCCTTTGATTAGTTTGCTTTTGCTTTTGAGCTCTCTTCTCTCATCTCCCATTCTGTCTCATGACTTTGGAGTCTCATTTAAGGCATCTTAGTCCCTCCTTAGGAGGTACTTGAAGCATACCTAAAATGATGAATCCTTGAGGACTCTTTTGTGCTTCTTTTTCACTTTGTTTGTGATGCTTATGGTTGAGTGCATATTATGAGTTCCTTGCTGTCCTCATATAGCCTCCCATCCTCACTTTTGTTTTGAGCTTCTTTTCATTTCATTTGGTTTGGCTTTTGGCACTTGTAGTTGATGTTGTTTGACTTAGGTCATTTCATCCCACTTTTGGTGCATCTTTGTGTGGCTTTTCTTTGTTGTTTGATATCATCTTGTGAATTTCTTTTTCTCTTCTTTTCTTGTATTCCCATATGCATACTTGGTTGTAATGACCTTGTCTTTCCCTTTTCGTCAGGTTTTTTCGATCGTTTCCTTTCCCTCTCTTTGGGATAAATAACGAAAGGTGGCGACTTGGTTGTAACTTGGTGTTTTTCGCAGTTGCGACAATCATCACCTAACTTATGGACTTCAAAATATACTATGTCCCAAAACACCTTACAAGCATGTCGAACTTACCCCCTTTACATCACACATTCATGTCAAAATGTTAATTACTACGTACCTTTTCGAGATTTTGGACATGTTTAGAATATAGAATGATTATAATCTTGTGGATGTATTCCTAAGACTCTTCCAAACCAGGCTTAGTGGTGTCACTGTAGTGTCAAAAATCACAGGCTAAAAACTCATAATGTGCCAAAATCTCCCCTACATCAGAATTTCTCTCTCCACCAATTGTGTTGACTTTCAAGGAAAATTGAAGTTGTACTTCTTCCCTAAAAGATAACAAAGAAACAAGGTGACAAAGACCTTTCACACTTTCAACCAACCTAAGGATATCACCATTTAGATTAGATATTCCACCACTACCACTCCTTTATTTGCACGAATTCAACTCATCCTAACCACATGCAAAAGGATATGTGCCCTATACTTTAGAGACCAAGTCACCCTCATCTTCAACCTCCATGAATGACAAAGTTTCTTCTTGCATTAAAACACCTATTGAATGATAACAAACCGCATTAACCTCCTCTTCCACGACCACTACTTCTCTATTGAGTAAAGGAACTGAAACCCACAAACCAAGATTGTCCTCCAAATCATAAAAAATATTCATTCCACCATCGTCCACTGCAAGAGGCATTACCCCTTCATGGAGAAAATCATTAGATTCTCCAACAAAAAAAAGCTTGCTTCATCACATTATAAGAGCATTCCATATTAACAATCATGGCATCACAAAAACTTTTTTTGTCTCTACCAAAATTCGAGTTTGAAAATCAACCTAAGGTATGGCCATCAATGTCAAATCCATAATCTCCTTTATTGATCATATCAGTGGCTAAAAGTGTTTTAATGTTATCACATGAAGGTTCCTCAACCACCTAGACCGATTAAGAGTTAACTTCCACATAAAGGACCTCCTTTTGATTTAATGAAGAGCCTGCATCAACAACTATCTTACTTCTTCCTTTTTCGAAATGAACAACCGAAATAACTGTGGTACCAACCTTCAACACTCTACAAAAAAGACCACCAATTTTAGTGAAAATCTCTAGAGTCAAAGAATGAACATGTATCTCTTGACAAGATAACCACACTTTTTTCTTGGCATGAGAAAAAGAGGGTGACCAAGAAGTAATTATGGTGGAGCATTGATTCCAGAAGCCTTCCTCCAAACTCCTAAACGATTATAGGGCATCGCCACCAGAAGAGCTAATAAGAATATAATCACCTCCATGTTTTAAAAGTTTACAGAGAGAGAAACCAAAAAGAATGAAACTCTCTAACACCTCCTTAAATATAATCTCATGTTTTAGGATTCCCTCAAAACAAGGATCTGGCCAGATAAGGTTTGGATCATCCTCGAAAATAAATAAAACTTTGCCCTTTTTAGACCAAACATTCTTCAACATCGAACTAGAGCTAGAGGGAGCTTGAAAAAGGAGATCTGTAAACAACCTTGGGCCACTAGAAACTGCAAAAATCATGCTTGTGAGATAAGGCTGATGTTGAGCCAAAAGGACTACGATTTCGTTTTGGAAAGACCGGCAGATGACTCATGAATTTGAAGGAACCAAACCAAATCCCATTGCCATCGTCTTGTAGTTTCTTAATATTTTAAACCTTTATATACTTGACAAAGCCAAATCTGACTCCATATTTGTTCTTTTTATTAGAATGAAATTATTGGGAGAGTTTTTTCAACTAGGGAGCATTGAACATTCATAATCGTCGTACATAACAAAATAATATATAATACAAATTCAAATAAGTTTTAAACAAAATCTAAATGCAACCTAAATTAAATAATAAAATATTTGGATTGTGTAATAAATTTAATTCGGAAAATTTGTTTTAAATAAGTTTTGAAAAAAAATCTATTAATATTTATATTTTATTTTATTTTTTAAATCATCAAAACGACATCATTTTGTTTGAGAAAAAAGTAGACATTTAACCCATCGATTTTTCAGAATTGCCAATTTGTCGATTTTATCAGTTTTTATCGGTTCGGATCGATTTTCACTGGTTCAATAACTTATTCGGTCCAACAATCAAACCAGACATTCTCAATTCGACCGACCGATTTGGTGTGGTATTAAAAAATGGATAAGAAGTAAAACTTTTTTAAAGTTCTTTTTTAGTTGTTTTTAATCTTGCTTAAATGGAAAGGAAACATTAGATTGTATACCTACTATAGATTAGTTTTTTATAAAACATGAATTAATATTCAACGAGACAGAATGAAATTACACTAACTGTCCACATGAAACTCAATTTGGAAAATTTCATTTTCAGCCACCTTAACAACCTAATTTTTAGCCACCACATGAAACTCAATTTGGAAAATTTCATTTTCAATCACCTTAACAACCTAATTTTCAGCCACCACATGAAATCCAACAAACTGACCACATGAAACTCAATTAGGTAGTTATGTTAAATAGCAGTTATTACAAGTGATATTGATTAAGTGTTTTTAGTTAAATTTATAGGTTTAAAATAATTTTATTAGTACTTATCAATTCACACATTGGTTGAGTTATGATGTCAGATCAAATTTAAGAAAAAGTTAATCAGTACAAAAAATATTATACCTAATTAAGTGTTGATTATAGACCAACTAGCCTTATAAATAGAGGTCCAAAAAAAGAGAGGTTCCATGCTTAAAATATCAGCTAACACATAATGGAATCTCACAATTCTTCAACCTTGCTTAATGCTCATAGCCACATATCGAATTATGTTTTCAACTTCATCAAATCTATTTCACTTAAATGTGTTGTTGATTTAGGCATACCAGATATCATACACAACTATGGAAAACCCATGCCACTCTCAAAACTCATTTCTTCACTACCAATCCATCCTTCAAAGAAACCTTACATTTATCGCTTGATGCGAATCATGACTCATTCTGGTTTTTTCTCTCAACAAAATGTTACAGAGAATGAATTAGAAACTGAATATATGTTAACGGATGCATCTAGATTACTACTTAAGGACAATCCAATGAATGTGACCCCATTTGTCCACATCATGCTCATCCCGATTATGACAAATCCATGGCATCAAATGTCTACATGGTTCAGAAATGAGGATTCTTCAGTATTTGAAATGACAAATGGGAGGCAGTTTTGGGATTATGTCGCCCATGAACCGATAATTAATGGTTTATTCAATGAGTCCATGGCAAATGATTCTCGATTAGTGAGCGATCTGTTGATTGAGAATGGCAAGGAGGTGTTAAGTGGATTGGAGTCATTGGTTGATGTTGGAGGAGGCACAGGAACCATAGGAAGAGCCCTTGCAAAATCATTCCCACAATTGGAGTGTATTGTATTTGATCTTTCACATGTTGTTGATGGCTTGCAAGGAAGTGAAAATCTAAAATATGTTGGAGGAGATAGTTTCAAAAAATTCCTCCAGCTAATGTTGTTTTGTTGAAGGTAAAATATTATATCACAATATAAAAAATATAAAATAGCCTTTTAGTGATGATATGATACTCAAATACATGGTTTTAAATTCTGATCAGTAAACACTATTGTGGTCCTAGTCATTAGGGCTATTCAAAAACACCACTGAACCGAACTGTCAAACTGAACCAAACAGAAGTTAAAATAACCGAACTGTTATATTTAGTTAGTGAACTAAACCATATTATATAAAACGGTTTTAAAACCGAATCGAAACTATAAATGAACCAAATCAAAACTGAAATGGAACTGAACAAAAACTGAAAATAAAAAATACTAAAAGTAAGTTTTAAATATTTTTATAAAAAAAATTGGAAAACAGTTTAATGGTTCGGTTTGAGAAAAATTGTCTTCTAACGGTTCGGTATGGTTCATAATTTTTAAATGGTAACCCGAATCAATTATTTTGGTTCAGTTCGATTTTGGATAAATTGCAACGGTTCGGTTCGGTTCAGTTCGAGTAAACTTTTATTATGTTTTGGTTCGGTTTAATTTTCTCACTGAATTGAACTGTGAACAACCCTACTAGTCATGGTTTTAAATTGCGGACCACATCACTTGATGCGGCCGCAATATTGTTGTTGCAATAGCATCGCATCCGCATCAGGACGCAATTGTGGTATGATTGTAAAGTACACTAGAAACCGCATTATAATACCGCAACAGCCGCATCATAGCATCGAAACGACCATATCTACTCCCATCTGACCGCATCAACCTGTAACATATTACGCATTGTTTGAAAAAATTACTTGTTCTACCTTCCTTTCAATTTATTTCATAGATTAATGATATGTTTTGAAAGAACTAGTGATATTCAAAGTGATGTGAATTGTTAATGATATATATATATATATATATATATATATATATATATATATATATATATATATATATATATATATATATATATATATATATATATATATATATATATATATATATATATATATATATATATATATATATATATATATATATATATATATATATATATATATATATATATATATATATATATATATATATATATATATATAAAAAGATTTCGAGAGGAAATGGAAAACATCTGAAACCTAATATAAATATTAAAATATATTATTTTATGTTGATAAAAAATAAATTTATGCCGCAACGACTGCAATCTATATTGTAGCAGCTGCAATAGCCGCAACCACAATAGCTGCAACAACATTTAGTCGCAACCGCAATTTAAAACCATAGTCGTGCGCTAGTGTCTGCAATAAAGAAGTAGGTGTTCCCTTTTAAGATTGTCTGCATCTTTTTAATGATTCTAATATTTATTAATGTAGTGGATATTGCATGATTAGAATGATGAAGAATGCGTTAAGATATTAAAAAATTGTAAGGATGCAATAGTAAAGAATGGTAAAGAGGGAAAGGTGATTATCATCGACATGGTAATGGAAGAAGAGAAGGAAACGATTGAAACACAACTCTTATTTGATATGGTCATGATGGTGTTTTCCTCCGGTAAAGAGAGAACAAAAAAAGAATGGGCCAAGTTGTTTTCCTCTGCTGGTTTCAGTGACTACAAAATAACTCCAGTCTTAGGGCTTAAGTCTGTCATTGAGATTTATCCATGATAAAATCTAGTCAAGTGTTATCTTTGATTAATAGTATAATGATTTGATTTTGAGAATATTTCAAGTGAAATTCCGAGTTTGAACTTTCCTCAGAAAAAAATAAAAATAAAGCATTTAGTAGATTTTGTTATTTTTTTATCATTATTTCTCTTTTAACTATTTGATCATTCTACAGAGTTAAATCAATCAAGGTTGCATGATTATTTTAGTTATGTGTTTTGTATGTCAAAGATGTTCCACTCTTGATAAGATCAAAACGTACATAGTATGTCAAGAATGATGCCCAAAGGGGCGAAGTGCTTCCATGTGCCTTTCGCCTTTGAACTTCTTCCAAAATGTTGTTCGCGTTTGAAATTGTCTTTAAAACTTCTAACTATCGCTTTTGAAGAGCTTTTTTTTTACTGAATCTTGTAGTGTGGTGTTGAAACGCCTCATCATCATCTAATCTATGGACTTCAGAATATAATATGTCCCAAAAACACCTGACAAGCATGTCGAGCTTACCCCCTTTACATCACACATTCATGTCAAAATGTTAACTTACTAGGAACCTTTTTGAGATTTTGGACATGTTTAGAATAGAGAATGATCATATAATCTTATGGATGTATTTCTAAGACTCTTCCAAACCAGGCTTAGTGGTTTCAGTGTAGTGTCGAAAATCACAGGCTAGCAAACTCATAATGTGCAAAAATCTACTCTACATCAGAATTTCTCTCTCCACCAGTTATGTTGACTTTCAAGGAAAATTGAAGTTGTACTTATTCCCTAAAAGAT
Source organism: Lathyrus sativus (assembly GCA_963859935.3). NCBI lineage: Eukaryota > Viridiplantae > Streptophyta > Magnoliopsida > Fabales > Fabaceae > Lathyrus > Lathyrus sativus. Next base: position 448,225,384 of record OZ012736.1, on the reverse strand, counting down.
AACAAAGAAACAAGGTGACAAGGACCTTTCACCCTTTCAACTAACCTAAGGATATGACCAATTAGGTTAGAATTTCCAATACTACCATTCCTTTATTTACACGAATTCAACTCATCCTAACCACATGCAAAAGGATATGTGCCCTATACTTTAGAGACCAAGTCACCTTCGTCTTCAACCTCCATGAATGACAAAGTTTCTTCTTGCATTAAAACACCTATTGAATGATAAGAAACCGCATTAACCTCCTCTTCCACGACCACTACTTCTCTATTGAGTAAAGGAATTGAAACCCACAGACCAACATTGTCCTCCAAAGCATAAAAAACATTCATTCCACCATCGTCCACTGAAAGAGGCATTACCCCTTCATGGAGAAAATCATTAGATTCTCCAAAAAAAAAAGCTTCCTTCATCATATTATAAGGGCATTCCATATTAACAATCATGGCATCACAAAAACCTTTTTTGTCTGTAACAAAATCCGAGTTTGAAAATCGACCACCAATTTTTGTGAAAATCTCTAGGGACAAAGCATGAATAGGTATCTATTGACAAGATAACCAAACTTTTTTCTTGGCATGAGAAAAAGAGGGTGACCAAGAAGCAATTATGGTGGAATATTGATTCCAGAAGCCTTCCTTCAAACTCCTAAACGATTATAGGGCATCACCACCAGAAGAGCTAATAACAATATAGTCACCTCCAAGTTTTGAAAGTTTAAAGAGAGAGAAACCAAAAAGAACAAACCTCTCTAACGCCTCCTCAAATATCATCTCATGTTTTAGGATTCCCTTAAAACAAGGACCTGGCTAGATAAGGTTTAGATCATCCTAGGAAATAAATAAGACTTTGCCCCTTTTAGACCAAGTATTCTTCAACATCGAACCAAAGCTACAGGGAGCTTGAAAAAGTAGATATGTAAACAACCTTGGGCCACTAGAAACTGCAAAACTCATGCTTGTGAGATAAGGCTGATGTTGAGCCAAAAGGACTAAGATTTCGTTTTGGAAAGAGTGACAAATGACTCGTGAATTTGAAGGAACCAAACCACACCCCAATGCCATCTTCTTGCAGTTTCTTAATATTTTAAACCTTTATATACTTGACAAATCCAAATTTGAATCCATATTTGTTCTTGTTATTAGGATGAAATTATTGGGGGAGTTTTTTAGCTAGGGAGCATTGAACATTCACAGTGATAAACTCCTCCAACAGAAATGCCTCCACGACTAATTCGAAGGACGAGAAACAACATTGAAATGATAAAAGGTTAACTGAATCCAAAAAAGTTTGTAAAATAAAAGGATATAACTTTTTTTTTCATATCCCAAAATTCATATTAAAAAGTTTTCAAGTGACGATTTTAAGTCCAAATCATTTTTTACGGCATCAACACATTGTTAAGAGTAGTTAATATGCTATAAAATAATAATATGATTTTCTAACTTAACTTATTTGGATAAGAAGCAGTGTTTTGAAAATCAGACTTGTAGAACATCTGGGTCACAGAAAGAACCGTATGAGTAAATTAGATTAAATTGAATGACTTGATTTAATAAATTGATCTCTATAAAAAATTATATAGTTATTAAATCGATTAAATCAGATGACTTTGTTTTTATAAAAATCACAACTTTTACAAAATTTTAAAATATCATAATTTCACAAGTTTATTCTTTAAGTTTGAATTCTAAACATAATCATCATACACAACAAAATAATATATAATACAAATTCAAATAAATTTTAAACAAAATCTAAATGCAACCTAAATTAAATAATAAAATAATAGGATTGTGTAATAAATTTAATTCAGAAAATTTGTTTTAAATAAGTTTTGAAAAAAATCTATTTATTTTTATATTTTATTTTATTTTTTAAATCATCAAAATGACATCATTTTATTTGAGAGAAAAGTAGACATTTAACCTGTCGATTTATCAGAATCGCCAATTTATCGATTTTATCAGTTTTTATCGGTTCTGATCGATTTTCACTGGTTCAATAAAACAGTCAAACCAGAGATTCTCAATTTGACCTGCCAATTTGGTGTGGTATTAAAAAATGGATAAGAAGTAAAACTTTTTTAATGTTCTTTTTTAGTTGTTTTTAATCTTGCTTAAATGGAAAGAAAACATTAGATTTTATACCTACTATAGATTAGTTTTTTTTTAAACATGAATTAATATACAACGAAACAGGATGAAATTACACTAACTGTCCACATGAAACTCAATTTGGAAAATTTCATTTTCAGCCACCTTAACAACCTAATTTTTAGCCACCACATGAAACTCAATTTGGTAAATTTCATTTTCAGTCACCTTAACAACCTAATTTTCAGCCACCACATGAAATCCAACAAACTGAACACATGAAACTCAATTAGGTAGTTATGTTAAATAGAAGTTATTACAAGTGATATTGACTAAGTGTTTTTAATTAAATTTATAGGTTTAAAACAATTTTATTAATACTTATCAATTCACACAAGGGTTGAGTTATGATGTCAGATCATATTTAATAAAAAGTTAATCAGTACAGAAAATATTATACCTAATTAAGTGTTGATTATAGACCAACTAGCCTTATAAATAGAGGTCCGAAAAAAGAGAGGTTCCATGCTTAAAATATCAGCTAACACATAATGGAATCTCACAATTCTTCCAACTTGCTTAATGCTTATAGCCACATATCGAATTATGTTTTCAACTTCATCAAATCTATTTCACTTAAATGTGTTGTTGATTTAGGCATACCAGATATCATACACAACTATGGAAAACCCATGCCACTCTCAAAACTCATTTCTTCACTACCAATCCATCCTTCAAAGAAACCTTACATTTATCGCTTGATGCGAATCATGACTCATTCTGGTTTTTTCGCTCAACAAAATGTTACAGAGAATGAATTAGAAACTGAATATATGTTAACGGATGCATCTAGATTATTACTTAAGGACAATCCAATGAATGTGACCCCATTTGTCCACATGATGCTCAGCCCGATTATGACAAATCCATGGCATCAAATGTCTACATGGTTCAGAAATGAGGATTCTTCAGTATTTGAAATGACAAATGGGAGGCAGTTTTGGGATTATGTCGCCCATGAACCGATAATTAATGGTTTATTCAATGAGTCCATGGCATGTGATTCTCGATTAGTGAGCGATCTGTTGATTGAGAATGGCAAGGAAGTGTTATGTGGATTGGAGTCATTGGTTGATGTTGGAGGAGGCACAGGAACCATAGGAAGAGCCCTTGCGAAATCATTCCCACAATTGGAGTGTATTGTATTTGATCTTCCACATGTTGTTGATGGCTTGCAAGGAAGTGAAAATCTAAAATATGTTGGAGGAGATATGTTTCAAAAAATTCCTCAAGCTAATGCTGTTTTGTTGAAGGTAAAATATTATATCACAATATAAAAAATATAAAATAGCCTTTTAGTGATGATATGATACTCAAATACATGGTTTTAAATTCTGATCAGTAAACACTATTGTGGTCTTAGTCATTAGGACTGTTCAAAAACACCTTGAACACCATGAACTGAATCCAATTATCAAACTGAACCCAACTGAAGTTAAAATAACTGAAAACCGTTATATTTAACTAGTGAACCAAACCATAATACATAAAACGGTTCTAAAACCGAATCAAAACTATAAATGAAGCAAACCGAAACTGAAATGGAACCGAACAAAAACTGAAAATGAAAAATACTAAAAGTAAGTTTAAATTAAAAAAAAAAATTGGAAAATAGTTTAATGGTTCGATTTTTTAATAAATGGTTCAGTTTGGGAAAAATTGTCTTCTAACAGTTTGGTATGGTTCAGAATTTCTAAATGGTATCCCGAATCAATTATTTTGGTTCAGTTCGATTCTAGATAAATTGCAACGAGTTGGTTCAGTTCGAGTAAACTTTTACTGTGGTTTGGTTCGGTTTAGTTTTCTCACTGAATTGAACTGTGAACACCCGTACTAGTCATGGTTTTAAATTGCGGACCACATCATTTGATGCGGCCGCAATACTGTTGTTGCAATAGCGTCACATCTGCACCAGGCCGCAATTGTAGTGTGATTGTAAATTACACTAAAAACCACATTATAATACCATAACAGCCGCATCATAACATGGCAACGACCATATCTGCTCCCATCTGAGCGCATCAACCTGTAACATACACATTGTTTGAAAAAATTACTTGTTCTATCTTCCTTTCAATTTATTTCATAGATTATTGATTTTAAAAGAACTAGTGAGATTCAAAGTGATGCGAAATGTTAATGATATATATATATATATATATATATATATATATATATATATATATATATATATATATATATATATATATATATATATATATATATATATATATATATATATATATATATATATATATATATATATATATATATATATATATATATATATATATATATATATATAAAGATTTCAAGTGGAAATGGAAAACATCTGAAACCTAATATAAATATTAAAATATATTATTTTATGTTGATAAAAATTAAATTTATGCCGTAACGATCGCAATATGTATTGTAGCAGCTGCAATAACATTTGTAGCCGCAACTGCAATTTAAAACCATGGTCATGCGCTAGTGTCTGCAATAAAGGAGTAGGTGTTCCCTTTTAAGATTTTCTGCATCTTTTTAATGATTCTAATATTTATTAATGTAGTGGATATTGCATGATTGGAATGATGAAGAATGCGTTAAGATATTAAAAAATTGTAAGGATGCAATAGTAAAGAATGATAAAGAGGGAAAGGTGATTATCATCGACATGGTAATGGAAGAAGAGAAGGAAACGATTGAAACACAACTCTTATTTGATATGGTCATGATGGTGTTTTTCTCTGGTAAAGAGAGAACAAAAAAAGAATGGGCCAAGTTGTTTTCCTCTGCTGGTTTCAGTGACTACAAAATAACTCCAGTCTTAGGGCTTAGGTCTGTCATTGAGATTTATCCATGATAAAATCTACTCTAGTATTATCTTTGATAAATAGTATAATGATTTGATTTTGAGAATATTTCAAGTGAAATTCCGAGTTTGAACTTTCCTCAGAAAAAATAAAAATAAAGCATCTAGTAGATTTTGTTATTTTTTTATGTGTTTCTAAATCACATTGTTTAAAGTGGATTTGGTTCTCTTGTAATTGATTTGCATTAGAAAGAATTGTTGGACAAGTGACTTCCCACACAAGTGGGGGGTGGAGGGTTAATTGCGTGGTCCCGAAAAACAAAATTTTGAAAAATTTTACGGTTTAAAACAGAGTTAAAAGACCTTTTGAAAATGTTTGAGTATTAAGCAATGAGAATTAAATTGTAGAATATAAATCACGGAAAGCAAAGAATTAAGGGAAAGAGATGAACACCAAGAGTTAAAGAGGATCGTTCAAACAAGAAAACAACATACTTCTCTCTCCAAAATTTGATCTTGAGAATATCAAATAAACTTTGACAGTTTTTAGTAGGTAAAACTCACAAAACAAGATTCTACTAAAATCATGTCTTTATTAATATCATGTGATACGTTTATTAGATTAGCTCATTGAATGTTTTCAAGCTCTATTTGTGTTAAATAGTAAAATATTTGTTTCAATTTTTATTTTAATTGTAATAATGAGCATGAGAGTTGATAATGAAATAGCATGAAATGACTCGATCAGTATTAAATGCTAATAAGCTTTTGAAGCGTGGAAATTTGAATTGTACTTTATTGCAAACAACTAAAATAAATGATTTTTAGAAAGTAAACCCAATTATGAAAAAATATGAGTATAATTTAAACAATAAATAGCCTCAATATAACAATGTAGCAAAAATAAATAAGGGGCGTTATATTCTTTTCAGATTTAATAAAAAACATTTTGTTCACTCTAAACAATTTTAACTATTATTAAATATATCTCTCTCTATCATTAAATATCTTTTATTCTATTGTTTTTAATGCAAATGGTAAATATTATTAACATTGTAATTTAAGTGTTTAAAGTAGTTGTGTAATAGAGTATAAATATTAATTGTGTGTTGCATTATCATGTCTAGTTAACCATTAACAAATATTTTCTAGTTGTCCTAGTAAGAGAATTAGCCGCTCTAGTAAGAGAATGGCCAATCAAGTTCGTTTGGCGCTTAATAAATTTCACCTCGAAGTTATTAAAATTATGTAACAACTATTTAATTGAAAAAATGATAAAGCAAAATTCGGAACTACCATCATGAGTCGAATGAACAGCATGGATGACTTGTTGTGAGTTACTCTCCAAAATAACATTTTCTAGTTGCAAATCAACCGATCCAAGGATTGCCTCCTTAAGTGTCAAAGCTTCAACTTCAATCACGGACCAAGAGTCATGATCTCAAACCACTCCTACACTAATAAAAGATTCACGGTTATCCCGGACGCACCTCCCTCTATTAGTACTACCTTGGTTAAAAGTTGTATCCACGTTGCATTTTAGCCATCCCTCCAAAGGTGGATTCCAAGACAAAGGATAATTACGGATAATATAAGTCTCATGAACTTTTTGGGTCAGAAACCACTCTTGTTAATGATGCATTTGAATCATAGTTTATGATGCATTTGCCATCATACTTATGCATTTTACATATATCAGTAGAATACAGCTTTAAAATTAATTTATCTTGTAGAAATAGTAGTATATAAGATCTAAGAATATGATGTGAATTGGCTAAAAACAATCTCTTTTGCAGAGCTACCACTTTCAATCATGAATTTTATTTCTTCTCTCTCTACAACCAGTTAATTCATTAGACATAAGGGAATGTTAGAGATAGCAAAATGCAACAGGAAATAAAAAAAAAAAAACATTTACAACGTGACTAATTAGTGCTACATATCAAAGCTCTAATTTAGTGTTTGTCTTAAAGTTCTTAACTTCAATGTCTTGTTTTAAGCAACCGCGTCTCTCTTCTGCTTCTTTATATCCTCCTTCCAGTTAATATTCATCTTCATAATTCCTCTTGATTCCTTTTTTATTAAAAAAACATTAGACATACTAAACCTTTGAAAAAAAATCAAAATAATGAAAACGACATTGAAAAAAGAAATCAAATAAAAGAGCAGATTTATCATACTTAAAGATAAATTACTATTACATTTTTTATTTATATTATTTTCCAATGTGTATGAAATAAGAAAATATGTTGTTTTCCAACACGAAATATGTAATACTTATCATACATTTTACGTATATTTTTTAACGAAATAAATGTTCCGAATATATATATATTTGATCGGCTTCTACTAAGGACTAACAGTTCTTATTTGTTATAGTAAGTTCCTAATTAATTCCTGTACCTGGTAGGATGCTGTCATTTGAGACAACAGTTTACAGCTATAGTAATATTGTTTAACTAATACTACAATATAATAGAATTGAGTGACATCATTAAATTTGTTAAGAAGTCAGAAGCACATTCGGAATTTTTTCCTGTCCTGACATATTTTTACAACATATTATCTAAAATGCCACACTTTTGAATATATACACCAGAATACCACACTTTTAAAAAATTTGGAATTATTTGCTTAAGCTTGCCGTCCATTCATTGGACGGTAGTGTGTAAATATAAAGAGTGCCGCCCATTGGAAGGGCGGCAGAGTCTAACTCATTTTTTTTTTACTTTTTCGTTTTATTTCTGTTTTATTTATATTAATATATATATATATATATATATATATATATATATATATATATATATATATATATATATATATATATATATATATATATATATATATATATATATATATATATATAAATATATATATATATATATAATAAATATTAATATTTATTTATATTAATATTATTAATATTAATAAATATTAATATTTATAATATTAATATTTATTTATATTTATATTATTAATATTATTAATATTAATATTTATTAATATTTGTATTAATAATATTATTAATATTAATATTATTAAGACATAATGCTAATATTATTATTAATATTTCAAAATATATTAATATTATTAAGACATAATGTTAATATTATTATTAATATTTCAATATATATTAATATTATTAATATTATTAATATTAATATTTATTTATATTATCAATAATGTTAATATTAATATAATTAATTAATGTATAATATCAAATTATATTTTTTAATACATAATTTATATTAATTGATATCATTAGCTAATATTATTTAATACATGAGGATTAATAAAAACACTAACGATTACTTGTTCTCACATTGGGACACCGTGTTCGATTGTGGTCTGTTTGACGACACATTGAACATTTTCTCTCAAGCTTATCAAAGTTATGCATTTCTGTTGTAATACGTGTGCTCATTGGGCGACCTTTCTTGTTCCTCCGCATTCTTGGGTTATGGAAAATTTGATATCCTTCATAAACGGGCCAATATTCATCGTACGACAGCACTGGAAAGCTTGTGCTGTAAACCCCAAACAAGTTTGTAACCCTATAAACATCGGACAAAAGAGCGTAAGCGTCGTGGCACACATTTGAACATGCGGCGATAACATGTGAGCAAGGGACACTAAATGCTTGAAACTTTCCGCAGTCACACCACCCGTTCAAGAGGTCGACCTTATAATGTCCCATAGGCTTCCCCTCACCATGGTCCATTATCTCCTTCACACTGAAAACATTGTTAGCGTAGTCAAAAATTCTGACTTGATGTGTGCTGAATTTTGTTGTTTCTTCTTTCATCACCTTGAGGCAGTTGTCTGTAAATGTTTCGCCAGAATTCAACACAGCACTCCACTTTGAACCCCATTCACCAAATAAAGATCCCAGTCTATAATATGTTGCCCTTACCAATGCTGTAATGGGCAAATTACGTGTGCCTTTAAAGACATCATTCATTGACTCGACAAGGTTGGTAGTCATGTGACCCCAACATCGATCCCCGTCAAATGCCCTTGTCCATTTTCGGCTGGTGTCGATACGCGAAAAATGACATAGAGTCGCCACCGAATTTTATTTATCCCAAGGAGGGAAAGGGAAGTAGCGATAAAACCTTTGGGAAAAGAGTATGGTCATCGCAACCAAGTCTAGGGGTTCGGGAGTCGGTTATGCGAGGGGAAGGTATTAGCGCCTCCTCGCATCAATCGTACTCGATGGGAACCTCCTAGGTTATTTTGCGTGAATGGGTATTTTTACTTAAAAGTTTGCTTGCTTAAGGAAAGAGGGGTTGGTTTTATATTTTAATGCTCGCCAAGGATTGTGGTCCTTGTGCCTACGTATCATCACTTAAAAGAAGTGAAGAATCAGAGCTCCGTAGTTCGGAGGCTTGTGAAATAGTTATTTGTTGATTGATTTTATACCTTGAAAAAGGGTTTTTGATTGATGCCATAAGGCGAAAAGAAGTTTGATGAGTTGATGTTATTTTTAGGTTTTTTGAAGAGAAATGATTCTTGATTAGGATTACACAAAAGGACTTTGGATAGAGATGAATGTTTCGAATAGTCAAGTCGAGCGCCTTGTATCCAAAACATTCGGAATGAGTGTAGGAGGATTCCAATCTCATTCCTTCTCCACCACCTTAAAATCCATGGTGTACAACCCTAACCATATATTTATTGTATTTTAGGTTTTTTTATAAGAAAAATGTTTGTCAAAATGCATTTGAAGCGATACGGACAAGGTCGATGGCGATGCGCAAGGCAATCGACTTACAAGGTTAAAAATGGCTCGATAAAATCGAGAGTTTGTTTTTAAAAATGGTTTTTGGAATCAAAGGTCAACAAGGACCATAGCAATATTCACATACTAAAATCATACAAATATATGAGGTTAGTCGGCTAAAAAAATCGAGACATGCAAAAGAACTGCACGGCGAACTCCTTGAAAAAAAATTTTTGGAGGTAAAATATCAGGAAAAAAAAAAGTAAAAAAACAGTGGTGTGACACGGTCCATGTTAGGAGGTCTGGGTGAAATACACAATGAAAACTCAAACAGAGGTACAACACGGCCCGTGTCAGCCTTCTTGGGTGAAAAAACCAAACTTTTTTCTTGTTTTCCTTTCTTTTTTGTGGTTCTTAAAAATGGTTTCTTGGTCCCCCTTGGGACCTCACACAATGTACACAGCACAAAATAACTTAACAAAGATAAATAAATGACAAGTGCAAAGTATAAAAGGAGAAAAGTTTGAAGGAATGGATACCAAAGAGGTTCTCCTTCTTTGTTAAGCCTCCACTGATTTTGGTTGGGTACTCTCTTCCTTCTTCCCTCTATGTTGTGAAGGTTCTCCTTCTCAAAGGCTCTTGTGTTTTTATGGAACTCTTTTGATTTTGCTGGTTTTCTTTCTCTCTATTTTTCTGGTTTTTTAGGGTTTCTTGCTCTCCCTCTTTTTCTGGTTTTTTTTGCAATGTGTAGTGAATGTGTAGTGTGTAAAAAATGACTCCTCCTTTGTTTACAGCCTCTTCCCTTCTTATCTCTCCCCTCTAGGGTTTTCCCTTCTCCCTAAACATCAGATTTTTTCATGGGGTAATGTCTCCTACCACCTTTTCTCATGTCACTCTCTTTCTTCCCATTTCCATGCAAGTTGCTATGCTGCATTTTTCTGCACTACTTGCCTATGCTGCAGCACTCTACATTGCTGTCAATCCTTGTACCCCTTTGTTGGCTTGTGTCTTGACAACCCTTGTGGTCAATGCTACTACCTTTTTGACAGCATTTTGAAAAATCTGATATTTAGTATGTAGATGCATCATTGTGGGTTCATTTCCTTGGTTTTGTGACATGTGATGGTCCTGTGATATAATGCAAATTGTCACTTCTTGCATGGGGGCTGTTTTGTATGACATTCAAATTACCCATGGCTAAGCAAACATAGTCTTGATGTTGACATGTTCCAATGTTGAGTTAGCTCTTAAATATTTTCTTTGGATGTTTACAAGCATAATGTTGGACATGTAAACTTGTTAGGGAATGAAAGGTACCATAGCATGAAATTAATTAGAAGCTTGGATTAAGACTAGAAATAGCTTAATTTTCTAAGCATTACCAAGAGCTTGAAACTTTGTAACAAATGTGACACTTTTGCAAATGTCATGAAATTTCTCTTTGTAATTTTCTTGATTCTAGTCTTGAATTCATGAGTCTTGGACTTTGAATGATGGATTCTCTTATGTCATTATTTAAAATGAAGTCTTGAATTATGCACTTGTGATCTTGACTCATGCTTTGCAAGTTTGAACTCCACTTGACCATAAAAACAAATATGTATGAAAAAGTCTTGAATTTGGCCTTGCATTTCATGTTCATTAAGAATATTTATCTTGAATATCCTTGTATTTTGTCAAGTAACTTCTCCTTGAAGAAATATACACGAGTAGACTTTTCCACTTAGATCAAACCATAGATGATGAACCTTTTCTTCCATGTAGTCCAAGATAGACAAGTTATCTCATTTGAAATGAAAAATAACAAACCGACCTAGTTCGTACCTTGTGAACCCGCATGCTCGATATGCAATAGAACAATGTATGATATGCCAAATGTAGGGTATAAAAGGCTAAAGGTGAAAATGAGGGTGTGAAAGCTGCAATATTGTCAATCCACCTTAAAGCATCTGCATTTGCCATGCCAATCTCTGACCGATAGTAATGAAATGTTGGTTGGTTTAAAGCGTACCCTGAATAATTAAAATATCAGTCAATAAAGAACAAAAAAATAATATACGTTATTGACAAAATTTAATGAATATTATGAAATATAGTTACCCATGTTAATTATTTTTTTCCGTAGGTTCCTGTCCTTGATTTCTCTCATAAAATTTTGTGCAATGTGTCAGATACAGTAAACATGCACTGATGGGGGATCATGCCAACCATTTTCCACATTGTTGTATGCACTTTCAATTGATGCATGTCAGTATGAAATTAAACATATATCTGGTTGTGGCGCAACATGCCTCCTTAAGTTTCTCAGAAAAACCCCCCAACCTTCAGCGGTTTCACCTTCCACAAGGGCAAAGGCAACGGGAAATATATTGATGTTGCCATCTTGTGCCACTGCGATAAGCAGTGTACCCTTGTACTTACTGTATAACCAGGTTCCATCAATTTGAAGTATAGGTTTGCAATAGGCAAAACCTCTGATGCATGGTTGGAATGCCCAGTGCCCTTCAACAATAGATCCTTCAGCTGTATACATGGGTAGTGTTTCTATTTCCAGCACAGTGCCCGGAACAAATTTTTTAAGTGCTAACAGAAAATGTGGAAGTTCATTGTATGAGCTCTCCCAGTTACCGTACACCTGTTCAATTGTCTTATTTCTTGGTATCCATGTCTTTCTGTAAGACGGAGTAAAATTGTATTCAGAAACAATTTTACTTATGCAAACACTAACCTTAATAGAAGGATCATTGTCTACAAAAGACATTAATTTCTGAGACATTAACTACGAGGTTAGTTTTTGATGATCCTGATTAAACAAAGTTGTTGAACAAAATTGGGGGGGGGGTTCATAATGCCTATCTCCCATAAGTCACTTCTTTTTGGGTAAGACGCCAATAGACGAACTTTACAGGAATCATTCTTGCAACAAATTATGTATCTCTTCTTGTCGGAATCTGTCACTTTATAATCCACGCAGTGTTTCATGTGGCATTGCTTAATGGCAGCGACACAGTCAACTTTATTTTTAAATTAGTTACCGACTTCTATGTCACCTTCTATTGGAATATGAGGATTCTGTGGCCAATCAAATGAGGTTCTTTCTACATTTAGCGGCAGGGTTGTCATATGCGCCAATGGGATGAATACATTCTCAATTGGAATGTATTGTTCATCTCTATTGACTTCGTTGACATTGTTCCCTTCCTCAAACAAAGTAGTAAATAAATCATCAACTTGTGCCTCGTTTTCTTCTTCGCCGTCTTCTTCTTCAACATCTTCATATGGAATTATGGATGGATTGATGACCTGAGAAAATTGAGTTTCTTTACATTGTGCAAATGTTACATATAATTCAATGTGCTGAAACCCAAAACATTCATGATTCGAGAACATCATTTCAACATCCTCGTCGTCACAAACCTTTAGTGGAAAAAATTTAAAGCGATGGTCCCCGAAATTGACAGCATTTTTGTACGTAATCTGTGACACTGATCCAACTTGCACCTTCATCTGTACCCTATCTTTAAAATGTTGGAATGACGATCTTTTATTAACACTGAAACGAGTTACGTCCGTGTTTTCAAAGATCAAACCGACTTCATTTGATACAACAACACTCCCATTGAAATGAGCATTAACAATATATTGTTGGCTAGAAGACATTATGTAAGATGAGTAGAAATAGAAATAAATATAGAAGAATAAGGAGTAGAAATAAATATAGAAGAATAATTGAGTAGAAATAGAAATAAATATATGAATGTTTGAGTAGTAGAACTAAATGTTTGAATATAGAAGAAAATAATTGAGTAGTAGTAGAAATGAAGAAAATAATTGAGTAGTAGTAGAAAATAATTGAGTAGTAGTAGTAGTAGAAATAAATATATCCATGCATACAAAAAATGAATGTTGGATGTTGTAGAAATGAATGTTAGTTGGTCAACGAAGGCATATTAATGCTGCCCATTGAATGGGAGGTTATCAGTAAATTAAAGGCTTGCCGCCCATTGACTGCACGTGAGTATGAAAAGTTACAGACGAATTAAATGGTTGCCGCCTATTACAACAACGGTTGTCAGGGAAAAAGCAACACTGCCGCCCATTCAGTCCACAGTTTGCAGTCTAAAGCAACAGTGCCGCCCATTGAAAGGGCGGTTGTCTGAAGCATTAGAACACGTCTGCTCCCATGCATGGAGACACGTACAAGTCCTAATGTTTTTTTACCAACCTAACATTTAATTACTACCCATCTTTACCTCCTATAAATGCCATTTTGAAAAATCTTCTACATACCTATCTTAGAATATAATTCTACTCCCATTATAATCTTCTACATAATTCACTTTAGTCTCTCAAAAATGGTTTTACTCACCTTAGGAGATGACCATCGTGGTACACTTGAAAACATTGCATCTTATGTAAGTTAATTTATATTTATTTACATAATTCACTTTAGTTACATTCAAATGATTTACTTATGATGTTACTTACTTTTAATGTTAGTTACATTATAATAATGTTATTTAAAATATATTTTTTGTAGGATGAAAAATATTTCAAACCATGCTCACATAAGTATATAGAGCCTGATGAGGTTATCATATTGTATTTGATTCAAGCGGGTTTTGGTCACGTCATCAAGATAACATCATATGGAATTGATCGCAAATTTCTTCTCGCGTTGTGCGAAAGTTGGCGACCCGAAACCCACACTTTTCACCTCCCCACGGGGGGATGCAATGTGACACTTGAGGATGTGCATATGTTGTTGGGTCTCCGTGTCAATGGGTTAGCAGTTGTGGGTAACACAAACGTTAACTATGAATTAGTGGAACAACTATTGGGGGTGCCTTTGGAACGAGGTGATAAGAAGGGGCAAAGCCTTAAAATCACATGGCTAAAAAGAATTTATGGTGCTTTGAACCTAACCGATGACTCTCCCGAGGAACACAAAATTTATAAGACTAAAATTTATTTACTATTGCTTTTTGCATGTTTTTTATTTCCTTATACTAATGGTAATACTATCCATCTTCAATATTTACCATTATTAGAAGATTTAAGTCAAGTAGGTAGCTACAGTTGAGGCGCTGCTACATTAGCACATCTATACAAAAATTTGTGTAGATGCGCAATGAAAAATGTGCATAATTTTGCTGGTTGTGGTGTTTTGATTCAAGCCTGGGGATGGTCCAGAATGCCCAGACTGTCGCCGATCAACCCCAATCCATATTACTTTCCATACGCAACCAAGTAAGTATACAAAGTTTATGTATATATTCTTTTCATCTATAATTTTTACTAACTATTTCTTTCATAGGTGGTCCGCGTATAGGATGAATTACGAAAAAACTCTGCATCATTGTGCTCCTGGGTATCAGACGTTCTTCGATCATTTTGAGGAAGATGATGTATTGTTTCTAATCCCTTATTTTTTTACTAGCACTTTCCATTTTTTATCTAATCCCTTTTTAATTATGTTATAGTTTCTATGGAGACCCTATCTTGAACTTAAAGATGAGGATCCAACTAAAAGCGATATGTGGAGTTCTACAACATTCATATTTTCTTTCATTTATGTTGAAATGCATCATTCAGATAGGGTGAAACTCCAATTTGGAATTAAACAAGACATTCATGGTCCACCTACATGCATGGAAAGGTACCACAAGAGTACATCGAACGACCAATGGAAATTCAATAATTGGAGAGACCATAACAGACAAGAACGTCAGCACTGGATAAATCGTCGCCGTAATGTTCTACGAGGAAATGTCATGGATACCAAATGTAAACCCAGTAGGGAATATATGAGT
This sequence comes from Lathyrus sativus, assembly GCA_963859935.3. NCBI lineage: Eukaryota > Viridiplantae > Streptophyta > Magnoliopsida > Fabales > Fabaceae > Lathyrus > Lathyrus sativus. Next base: position 448,209,892 of record OZ012736.1, on the reverse strand, counting down.
TGGTATAGATTTGTGACCAATTTGTATCTATCACAAAATAGATACTTGTGGGACCCTCGAAGCCAACCAACTTCATCAAACTTCCAAAACAGCCCCTCCATGACTTGTAACACCCCACAACAAATATTTAACACCCCACAACAAACATTCAACCCCAACCCAACATAACCACCTTATACCCCAAGCCAACACTACAATCAACCTTACCCATCATTTAACCCAACCCCCTTCAACATCCAACAACAAAACCCAACCTCATCATACCCCCAATATAACCAATACTCATTCTCTCAACCTACCCAACAAGAACACAACTAGCAAACACCCCAACCACAAGTTTCTTTTGTCCCTTCATAAAACTTTACCTTTAATTCATCTCAAGACCAACATTCATACACCCCCTACATGACTAACACAATGCCATCTTCAAACCTACCAAGTTGGAGTAACGAGGGTACAAGATTAAGTTATGGAAGTGCGACGGTGATACCAACTGTCGACGATTTCAATGATGATTTGGTCGCTAAATTCATGAACCATAACAATGATACAGGACCATCTAATTGGGGAAGCATAACCTGCTAGGAGGTGACAAAGTCGAAAAGTTGGAGTTTTGTTAATCTTGTGTATTTGGTAAATCTTCTAGGGCGAAGTTTAACAAAGGCAAGCAAAGAACAGATGGATCCCTAGATTACATTCATACTGATCTTTGGGGGCCTGCTAGGAATCCTTCACACTCAGGTGCAAGGTATTTTCTATCCATCGTTGATGACTATCCCAGAAAGCTATGGGTATTCATTCAAAAGACGAAGGATAAAACTTTTGAGAATTTCAAAAGTTGGAAGATTCTGGTCAAAACTCAAACTGGCAGAAAGGTTAAGAGGTTGAGAACCGACAGTGGCCTTGAATTATGCAACAAAGCGTTTGACAATTACTGTGTTGAGTCTGGGATTGGAAGGCATAATATTGTAGTAGGTACTCCTAAAAAAAGGCTTAGCTGAGAGATTCAATCGAACAATCCTTGAAAGGGTTAGATGCATGTTGGTTAGTGCTGGATTGAAGAAGGTGTTTTAGGCAGAAGCTGTTTCGACAACAACTTACCTGATAAATAGATGTCCCTCGACTGCCTTGGCAATGAAGACACCTGAAGAAGTTTGGTCGGGACATCCACGTAGTCTCAATAGACTGAGAGTATTTGGTTGTATGGCCTATGCTCATATTAGGAAAGACAAGGTCGAACCTAGAGCTCTGAAATGCATGTTCATGGGATACCCTAAAGGAGTCAAAGCTTATAGGCTATGGTGCCTAGAGACAGGTCACAGGAGGTGTATCACTAGTCGAGATGTATTTTTCAATGAAGCAGAGATGGCTTTCAAGAAAACTGATAATGCTGACGAAGAGCTGGAACAGAGAGAGATTCCTGTTGAGGTGGAGCATGTTGATGCTGAATTGCGTACCCCAGATGATGTCGAAGAAGACGCAAAATATGTTATCGAAGATGAAGAGACTAATAATGACTACCTGCTAGCAAGAGACAGGTCGAGGAGAGTCATCAAGCCACCTTAGAGACTTGGGTATGCAGATCTTATAGTTTATGTCTTAATCTCTGTAAGTGAGGTACTAGATGAAGAACCTAGAGACTATAAGGAAGTTATGAGGAGTCGAAAGAAAACTTAATGACTGAAGGCCATGGATGATGATATAAAATCTCTTCATGATAACAATACCTGGGAACTAATCAAGAAACCTGTTGGAGCCAGATTAGTCACACTATGCCAAAAAAGACCTTTAACAACACTTTTTTTGCCTTTAGCAGCGCTGGTTAAAGTGGCACTGCTGTAGATAAAGTCAATGCTTTTTTTAAGTAAAACGTGTTGCTATAGGCCCCGTTTTAGCAGCTCTTTTCTAGAAAAGCGCTCTCTTCCCCCCCCCCCCCCCCCCCACCTTTTAGCAACGCTTTTAGAAGGATTCTCTAAAGTATATTTTCTTAAGACCTTCAACAACGCTTTTTCATTAAAAGCGCTCTCTTCCCCCCCCCCCCCCCCCCCCCTTTTAGCAGCGCTCTCTAAAGTATATTTGCTGAAGTCATATAGCAGCGCTTTTCTTGCCCTCTTTTCCCCCCTCCCTTTTAGCAGCGCTTTTTCAAGAAATGTGCTACCTTTTCTTCACGTCATTGAATTTTTTTTCTTTTAAAAATCACTTTTTCTTAGCGTTTTTTTGGTAAAAGCGCTGTCTATTGTGCATATTTTTATGAAGTGTTTTTTGTTGAATGTTGTTGCACAATTCTTTATAATTTATCACATAAACTTGCTTATAACAATTATATTCAACACAAGCATTTATTTCAGCACTTAGGCCTTATATATACCATAACAATTCAACACATAAACCTGCTTATAATCATTGTAATTCAACACAAGTCTTTATTTCAACACATAGACCTTTTACACACACACACACACACACACACAAACACACACACACACACACACACACACACACACACACACACACACACACACACACACACACACACACACACACACACACACACACACATATATATATATATTATAATTCAACAGAAACGATGCATAATTCTAAAATATATTCCAAAACCGATAACTTCACAAATATATTCACTATACATATAATTACAAATTCCATATTCCTAGATCCTCACAAAATTAGCTTCTAGAAGTATACCAACAAATTCAAAAACTATATACGACTTCCAGAACTATAATTATCCAGTAGTATGTACATAACATCACAACAATACAAATCTCTAAAGATCATAAACTCCGATCAAAAGACAGAAAGACAATATATATACCTTATACGATTCTCATCTCAAGAATGTATTTACATCATTCCTCCTTAATTCTTCGAATTTATCTTTCGAGTAAGTACCACACCTGAATTCATCAAAGTACTACATAATATAACATAATATGCATGATTTAGTTAAAACTAATTACTCAGATGAAATATCGGTTAAATATTAAAATAAATCATATAACTTATAAATCCATACCATGTTTGTAATCTCTATTTGACCCGAATGAATAATTTCCTTCATAAACCTCAATACATAATAACCGCAATCAATCCCATTGCACTGACGAGGACATTACGCATGAAAAAAAAACGAATATATATCAAGATATATAGTTTAACTAGTTTTATCAAGTAGAATCATTATAACAATCAGAATTGTGAAAATATACCTGCACTTTGATCCATCTAATGTTGTTAGCCTTACTCTTTAGTACTCTTGCTTGTCTTTGTGATCGGAATATTTGTATAGCTCTAACATAATATAAACGAATATTTAGAACAATCTCACATAATAAATAAAGATTATTATTCAGAACAAATATATATCATCACTTACGTATCAACCATATTCTTCATATCAGGATATTTGTTTGATCACCATCCAATTAATTCAGATAATACATTATTTTTTTATCGGATTAATCGCAACCAACAACCAGTGTCCACTATAAAATAAGACAAAAGTTTAGACGGGAAATTAGAATGAAATCTAACCCATGGCCAGTATTATATGGTAAAAAATACAACTTCTATGTATCTGTGGCCATAAATGCTTGGACTAAGTAGTCTCTGACTACATCTGGAGTGTGATCGATTAACCGTGCGTTGATACAGCTAGAAGATAAGAATGTGAAATCTCTCTATCAATTGATGCGAGACCAACAACTTGTCATATAAGAACCTTAAATAAAAACATAATCAACATTAGAATATATTCATTGAGATGAAAAAATAAATTGTTCAATTATTTAATTAAAATTGATCAAAGTACCTAATGTATGAATGTATAACACTGATGCCTAACTCAGAATGTTGAAAAATCTGATCCAAATCCTCTTTAGCAATTGTTTCGGCATAATCAAAACCGAAAATACCTTCATCCATAGGTATTTGACGAATGTCACCCTCCACCACATCTGTAGTTCCTACATATGTTTCAAGGCACAACCTAAATCTAGGAACATATGCTTTTTTTGGCTCCGCCTTTTTTTTGTTGGACACCTTACCCTTGCTGACTTGTTACAACTCTTAAGCATCAACCTAAAAATCATATAAGTTAGGTAATTGATGTATAAGATCATAAAGCTATTGAAATCGGAGGATATAATTGACATTTTCTATGTATATATATCAATTAATGTAGGAGTACCTGTTTTTTTGATGCACCTGACTTGGTTTCTCGCACAATCCCCTTATCTTTTGATTTGGATTTTGTAGGAGTCTAAGATTATCATGTAAATAAATGGTACGTAAAAGTAAGAATAACTTACATGTATGGGTCGTAAAACATTTGAATACTAAAAGATTCATAATGGTGTTCAACCTACTTCATCATCTATGAAAATGAGATTTGATGACCATGCAACATACAATCCTATTGCGTCTCCCACCAATGTTGCATCCGAAACATCGTCTAGTATAGGCAATAATGCACCCCCTCTAAAGCAATATCAATTGTTACTTTCAAAAATCTAGCAGGGAGCGGTTTATGGGGAATTAAGTCTCCCAAAGTGTTATGCACTTTCCCCTTGCCAACCATGCGATAAGTCGGTGACGATAAATAGAGCTGACACAGTGAAATGCCCTAAATCAATAATGAATATGATTAATGTGTATATATGTCAATTAAGAAAATTGTGCTAAATTAATTTCAATGTAATATATATATATATATATATATATATATATATATATATATATAGTTACCTCGGGAAGTTTCTGCTGAAAGTTACAATTGATACTATCTTTGTCACTAGTATCTTTAAACTCTAGACCGCGTATTTCTGACATGTATCTCTCTTTGTCCTTTTGCAATTCACGAATTTGAGCTTTTAATTCTTCCAACGACTCTAAAATCAGGATACTCATTATCAATTTTCATCCGGTGTGGTGAATCTGCCGGATGCTGATACTTTCCATCTATAATTCTATCATCTGAATGCCAAGTCAAGTGTTTTGCATCTGTTTCACTACGAAACATGCGTCTAAATCTCAGAATTTTTGGAAAATACCATAACACTTTTGCTGGGGACAACTTTTTCTTATACCGAAATACACTGCATTTAGGACACTCGTTTAATGATGCATATTCATTTCGAAACCAAATGCAATCATTTTCACAAGCATGTATCTTATCATAGCTCATGCCAATAGAGCACAACATTTTTTTGGCTTCATAGGTTCGATTAGGAAGAACATTATCCCCAGGAAGCATCTCTTTCATTGCTTACCAACCTCTCAAACATTTTGGGACAACCCTGAAGATCTTCTTCAACTACTTCTGCAATCTATTTGACTCGATCATAGTCATATGTATATGTGTCATTATCGTTTAAAGCATAGGTCGTAATATCCCCCGGTTCAACATTATCGTTACTTATCTCACCATGTAATGACCAACATGTATAACTTCGATCAATTCCATGCCTCATTAAATGCGATTCCAATTGAACCGCTTTAATCTGACGCCCATAACAACAACCTAAGTAAGGACATGTGATCCTACTGGGGTCTTTGGCATGTTCAACAGCAAACTTAACAAATTTTGATACCCCATTCTCGTACTCTTTGGAAATCGATTAGAATACATCCATTTTTTTATCCATACTAATTAAGTAGGCTAAACTAAACTAAGTAAGTTAAACAACAACAGTGATTACCTGTAGCAACTGTAGAGAAGTCAGCAACTTCTAGAACTACACAGTAAGATTCTTGGAAACGATCACAATCTTATTCTTCATAAGTAATCCCTATAACAAATTAACTTATAAAATTAATTCATGGTTTCATCAACAACATCAACATCAACATTAACAACATCAACATTAACAACATCAACAACAACATTCTCGTTACTTTTTATTATTGGTCCTTTTTGATGTTTACATGGGGATATATATATATATATATATATATATATATATATATATATATATATATATATATATATATATATATATATATATATATATATATATATATATATATATATATATATATATATATATATATATATATATATATATATATATATAGTTTTTTATTATTGGTCCTTGCATGGATATAGAGAGTAACGCGTATTCAACTGAGTTTTTATACTATCATCAAAACAAACTATCAATTTGTTGTATTATTACATTATTAGTTGACCTAGTATGTTTGTTGTCAAGTCTTACAATGTTTTTTGTATGAGTAAATTGAAAAATATTCTATGTATCATAAAAAGAGACTAAGATGTGCTTTTAAACAAATTTAAGAGAGGTACCATCTTATAAGGTGTGTGAAAAGACTTCAACTCAAGTCAAAACATATATATTTTCGTATTTAAAAATTGAGTAACTAAATAAAAATTATATTCAAGTCTTAGTTTTTCCTTTTAGAGATGAAAATAAGTCCGACCGTCCGCCAAAGGTTTATCATCTGCCCTACCTGAAGTTTGGCTTGATTTAATTCGCTTGAATACTGCAGTAGAAAAATACAGCAGCAGTAGAATAACAAAAATGCAGCAAAAATACAGCAGCAGAATAATCCTAATTTTCTCCAATGAAATTTCTTTGAATCAAAGTTCTAAGAAAACATACAGCAGAATAACAAAAATATATCCAAAAAAATAACATTTGTTACCTTAATAACTGGTTGACGGAGGAATATGCGGTCAGACGGAGGGATACGGCGGTCAGACGGAGGGAGCACGATGGAGGGAGACGCGGTCGGAGAGACGGAGATACGGCGGTCAGTAGGAGGGAGCACGACGGAGGGAGTAGGGTTTTATGTTGAGAGAGGGAAATAATAGGTACGTGCATGAGAGAGAGAAAGAAAGAAGTATTGTGTCTGAAATGAAAATATAGTTTTATTTTTAAAAAAGTAAAGACCTATAGCAGCGCTTTTGAAAGCGCTTTTGTAAACCCCCTATAGTAGGGCTTTCTCCTTAAGAGCGCTTTCGTAACCTTCACCTTTAGCAACACTTTAAGAAAGCGCTTTCTAAAGTCTGCTTAAGGCAGGACCTATAGCAGCGCTTTATGAAAGTGTTTTCGTATCCCCCACTATAGCAGCGCTTTCGTATCCCCCCTATAGCAGCGCTTTTACAAAGCGCTTTGGTATCCCCTCCCCTATAGCAGCGCTATTAGAAAGCTCTTTCGTAACCTCCATCATTTAGCAGCATTTTCTTAAAAGCTCTTTCTATTGTATTGCAAAATAATAATCTTTAGCAAAGTTAAGGAAGGAATCAAATGAGTGGCGTCGAAGAGATACAAGGCAAGATTAGTTGCTAGGGAGTTCACTCAAAAAGAAGGTATCGACTTCAATGATGTGTTCTCTCCTGTTGTGAAGCACAGATCCATTCGAATATTAATTGGCACAGTGGCATAGTTCGCCCTTGAACTGGAACAGATGGATGTGAAGGATGCGTTCTTGTATGGTGACTTAGATGAAACAATCTTGATGAGGCAACCTGAAGGGTATGTCGAAAAAGGGAAGGAAGATTATGTGTGAAAGATGAATAGATCCTTATATGGACTGAAAAAATCTCCTCGACAATGGAATAGAAGATTCGACCAGTTCATGGCATGCATAAGTTTCATCAGAAGTCAGTTCGACTACTGTGTTTACTTCAAATTTTGACCGGATAATTCATTTGTTATTTTGTTGTTCTTTGTGGATGATAATATAATAGCAAGCAACAATCTCGAAGATGTAATGAGGGTGAAGGCTGAACTCAATAAGGAGTTTGACATGAAGGATTTGGGATCTGTGTCCAAGATTCTTGGGATTGACATCCGAAGAGATAGAAAGCAGTCGAAATTATGCTTATCTTAAGAGGCATACCTACGGAGGGTCCTCAAAAAGTTTGGTATGTCGAATTCAAAGCTTGTTGTGACTCCGACAAACCGTCAATTCAAGTTGAGTATAGGTCAGTGTCCTAACACTGATGTTGAAAGAACTTATATAAATAACATTCCATATGCTAACATAGTAGGTTCTTTGATGTATGTTATGTTATGTACTAGACCTGACATAGCATATGCAGTAAGTCTTATAAGCAGGTACATGGCAAATCCTGGAAAGGCTCACTGACAAGCATTTAAGTGGATTTTAAGGTACATAAATGGGTCTTTGAATAGAGTCCTAATTTATGGTGGAGCCTTGGGTGAAGATAGTAAAGCAGCAATCGAAGTCTGTTCACATGCTGCTAATATGATCACCAAGATGTTGCCCAGTTGCAAGTTTTTCCACTGTATGTAGTTAATAAAGCTGCATGAAGAAAACTAGTTCCTTGATGTTATAGAGTTTGTTCGAAGGTGGAGATTTGTGAGATGTTGGATCAAAATATAGTATGGTCAAAGGGTAGTGTTGCGGTGGAAATAGGATATCAAACTATTAATTAGTTTGAATCACAATTCTTAATTCACAACCGCTCATTGATTTATCCGAAGGAAAAGGTCAAAAGAGGGAAAACCTATTTTTGCATCATAAACACAATGTGGGCAGAGACCTAGGTAAGGGGTTGGTTAAGTTTAGGGAAGGTACTAGCACCCTAAACTTCTGTAGTATTCTACAGGAACCTTTCGTTTATTGTATGCCTTTTTTATTTTATTATCTGCTTGATGTATATATAATGAGCTAAGGGATAGAGTGACCTAAAAGACCTAAGGGTTAGTCCTAAGTTTACTCGGCAAGACGTAGCATCTTGTGCCTACGTATCCTGGATAGGGAATGGAATCAGAGTAATCATAGTTCCCCTCGAAAGGGAGGTTAGAAACGTCTTGACTATGGTCAAGGTTTCAATGGGGAATAAGCGTTCGTAAGGAAGCGCTTACATGGAGTGCGGAGACTCCAATCTCTACGTTGAAATTGTTAATTAAAATTAGGGTTGAAATTAGGGATTCCATGGCGGGAAACCCTAAAACAGAGTACGTCGAGTCTTTGACCTAACGCTAGGATTAAGGGTAAAATTGTCCATGGCGGGACGCCTAAACTATTAGGGATTTGGAAAACGTCAAAGGTTAGGGTTATTGACTCGGCGGTCAAACGATTTAGACCTAATCCTTCGGAGAATGAAATATTGTAATGTAATAAATAGTGAAAAATTAATAAGTAATGAAGATGACTAAAATAATGTACAAGTGATAATGGTAGGATGTGAATAACATGTACAAAATAAAGAACGTTAGCAAGCCATGGATACACGAGAGCGAAAGTTAGACGGTTAAGGTTAATTGTAACGAGAACAATAATTCTACCTTTTGAATTTGTTATAAAGGGAAGATTATTTTAAAATTAAAGTTTTTCTTTTATATTTACAAAAGCGTTTTTAAAAAATCTTAACTTAAAAAAGAAATCTCTAAGTTTTAATTTTCAAAACAGAGAAAGTCTTACTTTTTAATTTAAAAATGTTTTAATTTGAAAAAAATATTTAGCTTTAAATTTCAAAAGAATGTTTTAGTTTTAAAATCTTAAAAAGTATTTTAGTTTTAATTTTAAAAAATGTCAGAATTTAAATTTAAAAAAGAGTTAATGTTAATCTAGAAAAAAAAGTTAGACTTGATTTTTAAAAAAAAATTAATTTTAATTTGTTTTAAAAAAAAGTGTTAGACTTAATTAAAGAAAAAGTTAATAATTAATTAAAAAATGTTAGATTTATTTTCTTAAAAAATATTAGAAGTTTTTAATCGACTATATAGAAACATTATGCACTATATGAAAAAACTGTAACCGTAACGACATGAAAAGTTGAAAATAGTTATATACTGTGCTGTTAGCAACAATAGCAACACATTGAAATAAAAGCCTTGTGTATAGAAACAGTAGCGGTACATATTAAAATCAAAATTATATTATATATATATATATATATATATATATATATATATATATATATATATATATATATATATATATATATATATATATATATATATATATATATATATATATATATATATATATATATATATATATATATATATATATATATATATATATATATATTGACACAATCATGAACACCTTATCATATATGAATTGAAACAACAACATGCTATTATAATGTCAGTAACAATAAGATATTGAAAATCAAACGAAACATGAAATATGAAACCCTTTATTACTACTTACTGTTCAAAGACATTAGAAAAACATACCTCAATGAACCGCCGCGGGAGTTCTCCTGCTCAGTTCTTTCCGGTTCCCTCTTTTTCAAATACAACTCATGTTTACATAGGTAACAAATTAGGATTAACTCTAACCTAATGTCCACTTTAAAACTCAACTTAAATAATTAGTTAAAAAATAATTAGTTAAAACTAAATAAAATTTAAACAATTTAAAATAAACTTAAAATTTTGTGAAGAAGGTAGGATTTGAACTCTTGACCTTTCACACTCACAACTCCTTACACATGGTCTCTTACCAATTGTGCTATTTTATTCATTCAAAATAAAGTGGCAATAGAAACCCTGTAAACTAAAAGCGCGCGCCACATGATATTTTCTCGCAACAATCAAACAACTGCACAACCCATTAGTGGTTAGTTTAAACGCGATGCAAAATGAAATGGGATGCAAGATAAAACGACTAATCTTAGGGCATAATTTGAGGTATTACATGTAGCTTCTGGTTCAACAGGAATTAAGCATGAGGTCGAAGTCTAATCGCATGCTGCTGTCAAGATAATGTGTGTTGTAGTTGAAGTTTGTTCTAACATGCATTAGCCAATATTGCTAGGTTGTTAGCATATTGGATTGGGCCTTGCTTGTAAGCCCAAGTGTTTAAGTTAGCTTGTACCCTAAGTTAGCTTGTTATGGGTAATTGTTAAAAAGTCCATTAGGTTAGTGTGTTATTTTTCTTATAAATAGGATGTTAGTTTCTCAATCTTGGCATAAGGAAAAATAGGAAGATAAAATCCTAATTTCAAGAGAGAGAGGTTATTTTGTTATTATTGTATACTTGTAATCTTGTTCTAAGAGTAAGGAAAGAATAGTAGTTTATAACTAATCCTTGTTGTTCCTTGTTGTTTTACCTTGGTTTCTTTGTTAACCCTAACCCTTGTGTGTTTCTTGATCATAAACAAACCGTTTATACTTTATTTTAAGACATCCTATTCATAACACAACCTATATCAATCAATGTATTCCAAATTGCATATGTCTCATTCTGCACATTTTATGTTCCTTAGCTCATAATATATGGTTCAATGAACTGTTTGCTCAAATACATAGATATCTACAATTCTACTTTACATCATCGTTGCTTATCACCGTGATTGTTAAAATCACGATTGTTATGATGATAAGTCATCATAACAATCGCGATGATAAGCGACGACAAAGACGTAAAGTAGAATTGTAGATATCGATGTATTGAAGCAAACAGACCATTGAACCATATATGTGTTAAAGAACATAAAATGTGCATGATGAGACGCATGTAATTTGGAATACAATGGTGTATTTAAGATGGTTTTCAAGAATAGTTTAATTTTTAGATTAAATAGTTCTTTGCCAATTTTAATTGTTGTATTTCTTTAATGAGGTGTATGGTAAAACAAGCAATATACATTAGTATATAATAAACTATGGGTACGATCCACAACGGTTTTCTAGATTAACCGTGATCTAATGTAATTTATTTACTACTGCTGGGTTTAAAACCCAGTACCATATATATCACAATGGTTGTTAAGCATAACCGTTGTGATATACCGCGCACTTTCCAGAATACAACAGCGGTCCCAGGACCTTGACTATAAGTAGCGCATTTGCGACAACACTCTACATAACAACGCATTGATCTGCGTGATAATATGTATTTTCCATCGTTGTTAAATGGACTTTTCGTAGTAGTGACTTCTATTAGATGAGTTTATTATGTCATGTGTGGTTTGAGTATTTTACCAATTCCTCACGAACTAAATAACCTTTCTAATTGAATTAGAAATTTCTAATATAAACAGTTAAGTTATTTTTGAAAATAACTTACATTGATCAAGGTTTATCAAGCTTTCTTCCTTGCATTCTATGTAGCTTTTTCTCTCTTTTAGAGTAAGAATTTAGTTTAATGCTTGTAGCTATTCAATCAACATTTCATTCTTTACTATTTTATTGAACTAATATAGAATGATGTGTTAGTTAAAAAGTCACAAGTATTGAACCTAATTCTAATACTTAAAAAAGCGAGTGAGATACATAGAATGAAAGGTAAAAATTTAGGAAATCATTGATCATTGTAATTTCTATATGTTATTTAAAGGTTATATGTTTAGTCAGTAGTTGATAAAATTAACATTCTACATATGTAATAATAAACTCAAAAGAGCATATCACCGATGTTGAAAGCTTAAACTGTAGTGAAAGGTTGTTTAAACAACAAAATTAGTGTTATTGGTGTTGTGAATCGAATATCTTGAGACAAAGTATAAACAATTTCTTTATGATCAAGAAACACAAAAGGGTTAGGATTAACAAAGAAAACAAGCTAAAACAACAAGGAACGATAAGGATTGGTTATAAACTGTTATTCTTTCCTTTCTCTTAGAACAAGATTACAAGTATACAAGAATAACAAAATAACCTCTCTCACTTGAAACTAGGATTTTATCATCCTATTTTTCCTTATGCCTAGATTGAGAAACTAGCATCCTATTTATAAGAAAAATAGCACACTAACCTAATGGACTTTTTAACAATTACCCATTACAAGCTAACTTATGGTACAAGCTAACTTAAACATTTGGGCTTAAAAGCAAGGCTTAATCCAATATGCTAACAACCTAGCAATATTGGCTAATGCATGTTAGAACAAACTTCGACTATAACACACATTATCTTTGACAGCAGCATGCGAATAGACTTCGATCTGATGCTTAATTCCTGTCGAACCAAAAGCTACCCTTCGACCATACTAGAGTTTGATCCAATATCTCACAAATCTCCACCTTGGATCTAACTCTATAACATCAAGAAACTAGCTTTCTTCATGCATCTTTATCAACTGCATACAGTGGGAAAAATTGCAACTGGGCAACATCTTAGTGATCATATCAGCATTATGATCTGTCGAAACCTTCAGCATTTGGACTTCTCCATGCTCGATTATCCTTCTGACGAAATGCAATCTCACATCAATGTGCTTGGTTCGCTCATGATAGAGTAATTCTTCGACATGTGTATTGCACTTTGACTATCACATTTAACAGTGATAACTCGACCTTGAAGTTTTAGCTCCTTTGCAAAACCTTCAAACCACAATGCTTCCTTCACAACTTCAGTTAGAGCAATATATCCTACTTCAGTGGTTAATAAGGCAACGACCTTCTGAAGTGTTGCTTTCCAACTAATTGTTGTCCCAAACATAGTGAACACATATCCAGAAATAGATTTTCTAGAATCCATACAACCTGCATAATCAGAGTCGACATATCCTTCGATTGTTGCTTTACTATCTTCACCCAAGGCTCCACCATAAATTAGGACTTTATTCAGTGACCCATTTATGTACCTTAGAATCCACTTCAACGCTTGCCAGTAAGCCTTTCCAAGATTCGCCATGTACCTGCTTACAAGACTTACTACAAATGTTATGTCAGGCCTAGTACAGACCATAACATATATCAAAGAACCCATTATATTAGCATATGGAATGTTATTCATATAAGTTCTTTCAACATCAGTGCTGGGACATTGATCTATACTCAACTTGAATTGAGGGTTTGTCAGAGTCACAACAGGCTTTGAATTCGACATACCAAACTTTTCGAGAACCTTCCATAGGTATGCCTCTTGAGATAAGCATAATTTTGACTGCTTTCTATCTCTTCGGATGTCAATCCCAAGAATCCTTGACGCAACTCCCAGATCCTTCAGGTCAAAATCCTTATTAAGTTCATCCTTCACCCTCATTATATCTTTGACATTGTTTCTTGTTATTAGAATATGATCCATATAGAGCAAAAAAATAACAAATGAATTACCCGGTCGAAATCTGAAGTAAACGCAGTGGTCGAACTGACTTTTGATGAAACTTATGCATGCTATGAACTTGTCGAATCTCTTATTCCATTATCGAGGAGATTGTTCCAGTCCATATAAGGATCTATTCAGTTTGCACACATAATCTTCCTTCCCTTTTTCGACATACCCTTCAGGTTGCCTCCTCTGGATTGTTTCATCTAAGTAACCATACAAGAAATCAGTCTTCACATCTATCTGTTTCAATTCAAGGTCAAACTATGCCACTGTGGTAAGCAACACTCGAATAGATTTGTACTTCATAATAGGAAAGGACACATCATTGAAGTTGATACCTTCTTTCTGAGTGAACCCCCTAGTAACCAGAGATTTGGTTCAGGTAGAGTAGATTCACCAAAGATTTGGTCATGTACAAACTTTCAAGTTTCACCCATAATCTCGATGTTGTAGTCTCCTTTGATACTTGTCGAAGAACCTTATCACCAAGGCTCAACAATATTGCATTGTGGGCTTTGTCAATCATGCCCGTCTTTTCTTTTTCCGTTAATGCAACGTCCATGGATGCCTCTCCCTTCAACGCTTCCAAACAACCCTCCTAAACCAGTAGGACTTTCATCTTCAAGCGCCACAGATCGAAGTCTTTCACTTCGGTGAACTTTTCAATCTCATACTTTATTGAAGGCATCTTCTCCACGCTCACCACACCAATTTGTTGTGAATTGGATGCCTTGAAACAAAGTATAAACAGTTTCTTTATGATCAAGAAATACACAAGGGTTGGGGTTAACAAAGAAAACAAGGTAAAACAACAAGGAACAACAAGGATTGGTTTTTAAACCGTTATTCTTTCCTTTCTCTTAGAACAAGATTACAAGTATACAAGAATAACAAAATAACCTCTCTCACTTGAAATTAGATTTTTATCTTCCTATTTTTTCTTATGCCAAGATTGAGAAACTAGCATCCTATTTATAAGAAAAATAGCACACTAACCTAATGAGATTTTTAACAATTACCCATTACAAGCTAACATAGTGTATAAGCTAACTTAAACCATTTATTTTTTTTCAAATATATTTATTTTATCCGATAGACAAGAATAGATTTGTACTTCATAATAGGAAAGGACACATCATTGAAGTTGATACCTTCTTTCTGAGTGAACCCCCTAGTAACCAGAGATTTGGTTCAGGTAGAGTAGATTCACCAAAGATTTGGTCATGTACAAACTTTCAAGTTTCACCCATAATCTCGATGTTGTAGTCTCCTTTGATACTTGTCGAAGAACCTTATCACCAAGGCTCAACAATATTGCATTGTGGGCTTTGTCAATCATGCCCGTCTTTTCTTTTTCCGTTAATGCAACGTCCATGGATGCCTCTCCCTTCAACGCTTCCAAACAACCCTCCTAAACCAGTAGGACTTTCATCTTCAAGCGCCACAGATCGAAGTCTTTCACTTCGGTGAA
This sequence comes from Lathyrus sativus, assembly GCA_963859935.3. Lineage (NCBI taxonomy): Eukaryota > Viridiplantae > Streptophyta > Magnoliopsida > Fabales > Fabaceae > Lathyrus > Lathyrus sativus. The sequence continues at coordinate 448,194,400 of OZ012736.1, read as the reverse complement.
CTTTTCAATCTCATACTTTATTGAAGGCATCTTCTCCACGCTCACCACACCAATTTGTTGTGAATTGGATGCCTTGAAACAAAGTATAAACAGTTTCTTTATGATCAAGAAATACACAAGGGTTGGGGTTAACAAAGAAAACAAGGTAAAACAACAAGGAACAACAAGGATTGGTTTTTAAACCGTTATTCTTTCCTTTCTCTTAGAACAAGATTACAAGTATACAAGAATAACAAAATAACCTCTCTCACTTGAAATTAGATTTTTATCTTCCTATTTTTTCTTATGCCAAGATTGAGAAACTAGCATCCTATTTATAAGAAAAATAGCACACTAACCTAATGAGATTTTTAACAATTACCCATTACAAGCTAACATAGTGTATAAGCTAACTTAAACCATTTATTTTTTTTCAAATATATTTATTTTATCCGATAGACAGGGATGAACTAAGGCTAATCATTCATAATTATTTTTATTATAAAATAGACACTGATTTACTGAGGCTAAATATTTATTATTTTTTTTAATTTTATTTAATAGACACTAAGATTTTTATTTTATTTGTATTATTAAATAGACATGGATGATTCAAGGCGGCTAATATTGTTGAATTTTTTTTTTAAAATTACAATATGCCTAAAGACAGTTTTGAACACATGACATTTTGAATGCTAAACAATACTTCAACCAACTCAACTATCAAATTCAATTGATAATTTTATTCGTAAATTTTATTTATTTATTATTTTGTTCCAATAATATCTCAAAATTCATTTTTTCACTCTTATTTTTCCTGTTTCCCTCTTAATTCATTTATCCCCTTTCTCTCTATTATACGGAATGTTCAGAATCAAGAACCTTAAAATTAAACCAAATAGATTTTCAGAAGAAAAAAACCCCTAAAATCAAACAAAATCGATTTTGTATGGTAGTTGAGAGATCATCTCTTCGTTTTCATCTTCAAGATCACTGATTCCCATCTGCAAGATCATCTCTTCGTTTTCATCTCTTCACATGATAGTTGAGAGATAGGGTGAATCAAATCGATTTTGTTTGTTTCATGTTCATCAGGTACTTTTTCCCCTTTCCCTTCTCCTTTACCCACTGTTTTTCACATCTTCGTCTTGATTCTTGCATAACTTTATTGAAGGCTCGCTGGGAATTTCAAACACAAAACGATATCACACAACTGCAATTAAGGTACATGACTATTATTATGAATCATACTAAGCTTCTATAGACAGATTATGCTTCATGTTTTTTAATTGTCATTCTATTGATGTTCAACAATATATTGGTCTGTTTTAATGGAAAATTGAATAATGTGTAATTTCTTCTGCAATATTTTTTGTTGCTGGTTCTGTTGTTTTGCCATCATTTTTAAAAGTGAATATTAAGCATGGTTGCTTACTTTGAAACTTTGCTTCATAAAACATCATAGAAGAGGCTCACACAATGCGAACTTCTGTATTGTAACGGCTTGACGAAATAGAAATACTCTAAAGCTATGTTAAGTAGTGATATACTACTTTGTTGGGTAAACAAGAGTATCTCTGTTCAACGACTTGATGAAATAGAAATACTCTAAAGCTATGTTAAGTAGTGATATACTACTTTGTTGGGTAAACAAGAGTATCTCTGTTCAGTAACTTATTATCATTTTTTGGTCTTTAAATCTATTCAAATATATATGCATGTAAATAGACCTGTAATGTGCTCAGTGCCCACAAGTTACAGTTCATATCGCATTTGATCCAAACTAAAAATGGGCTTTTATAAAGGATGCACCAACGTTTTAAAATTAGTTCTCAGGAACTAGTTATTTTTCACACGCCTACTTTGAAACCTTTAAATGAGTATGGAAATGATGTGCTTAATGTGATTTCTTTTCTTCTCTGTTCTCATTTTCCTCTGGTTTATCTTTGTAGGTAAGTCACAGGCATCAGCTCAACTGTCTCTCGGGTGTGGCTACCATGGACACTACAGGGAAGCTTGTGCCTCTTCTATGATGTTTTATGAAGCAAAGTTTTCCAAATTATGTATTAAGTGTTATATAAGAATTTCAAACATGTTAGACTAGTGAACTTTCCTTCTTAACACTAGTATCCAGATAATTAAATTTGGAAGCTTTTATAAACATTTTGTCGGGAACTAATTTCTATATATCCCTTGCATCTAGGAACTGATTTCAACATTCAAAATCGTCATTGAAGTAGATAACTGTCACTGAGGTATGGTATCCTTTAAACTTAATTCTCATGGAGTTATTAGAATAGTTAACTATAATTTGGAAGTTTTAATAAAAATGTTATCGACCATATTGTCATTGAGATAGGAGCCCAAATTTTGTAATTAATATACTTGATATCATTTGAAAAGGAATTATGAATACCAGATACTTGTTTTCTCTTTCTCTTATTAGGTTTTAATATTTTAAACAATGAAAGAACTAGAACCAACTTCTAAAGACAGTTTTGTGCATGAGCCCCCTATCAACAAATTAAAAGAAAAAATCATTTAAAAAACAAAGAACTTGAGAGAAGTGAAAGTATTAGTAGAGATAAGTTTAACAGAGGAATCGAGAATAAAAACAGTAGGAAAGGGAGAGACCAAAAATCACAGCATGATAGGAAAATGCGCATGTTACTGGCTTCTTACACATGGTATGAAAATGAGGGAGAAATAAAAACTACCAACAAACAGTTCAGGAAGAATATCAAAGCTGGTGACTGATTGTATTTTAAAAGAGAAGCAGGAAAGGCAGCCATTATCACTTATAGACTCATGAAGTAGAAAATTAGGAAATATCATATCCAAAATTTAGACAAGATATGTTTTAATGTTTAGTGACTCACATGTTAATTGTTTGCTATATAGAAAAAGGATCATACTTGGATGTATAATAGAGCATATTTTGATAGACACGGGTTGAAAGAATAGTTTGTTCGTGGGGTTAAAAAGTTTGTGAAGAAGGCTTTGAATCAACCCATTTGTAAATCTGAGGGAGGGATAAGGTGTCCGTGCATAAATTGCAAGTGTTGTAAGATAAGTACATCAACTAATGTAAGACTTCACTTATATCGAGATGGATTTCAACCAGACTATTGGATTTGGACTCAACATGGAGAAGTGGAGCTCAATATTGATACAAGGGGAGGCTCAAATAGTAGTGAACATGTGCGTCAAGCTGACCAGTTTGTGGCAATGGATCAAATGGTGTATGACGCATTTATGCCTCATGGAGGTTTCTCTCACGCGAATGATAACATGGAACAAAAGGAATTTTCGGAGGATGAGTTTCCCAATGAAGAATCTAAACAGTTTTATGACAAGTTGATATCTTTCAACAATCCTATCTATGAGGGAGCTACCCAGTCTATGTTATCAATATCTACTCAACTTCTTGAAATTAGGTCTAACTGGCATGTTCCACAAAAAAGGTTTATATTTTGTTGCACAAATGCGTAAAAGTGTATGTCCAGTTCAAAAATGTTTTCCTGAGAACTATTACCAAGCATCACAGTTGGTGTCTAAGTTAGGGCTAAAGGTTAAGAAGATTGATTGTTGTAAGAATGGTTTCCTGTTATACTACAAGGATGATAGTAAGTTGTCTGAGTGCAAATTTTGTAATGCTCCTAGGTTCATTCCTCGCAAGACTGACATGGGAAAGTATAAAGATATCCCAGTGAAGAGGATGTTTTATTTCCAATCATTCCTAGATTACAAAGACTATATGTATCAATCGAGTCGGCAACTGAAATGAGATGGCACCAAATGAACAAATATAGTTCAAACATCCTTTGTCATCCATGTATATCTTGACTTTGCTAGGGAACCCAGAAATGTAAGATTGGATTTGTGTTCAGATGGATTTACTCCTTACATTCAAGCATCTGCTTCTCCATACTCATATTGGCCAATAATAGTTACTCCATACAATCTTCCCCCTGAAATGTGCATGACCAAACCATACTTGTTTCTTGCTTGTCTCATACCTGGACCTCACAATCCTAAATTGAAGATAGATGTCTACTTACAACCATTGATTGATGATCTATGACTATTATGGTCCAATGGAGTTTTGACATATGATATATCCACAAAACAAAACTTCATCGTGAAAGCCTGCTTGATGTGGAAAATTAATGATTTTCCGGCCTACGGTATGTTATCTGGATGGGGAACACAAGGTAAGCTGGCATGCCCTCATTGGATGGAACACACAGATGATTTTACCTTGAAAAGTGCCTGTCGCACCCTAATTTTTGACCTTAAGATGCCACCTCTTTTTGCGCATTCTTCTATTATTTGACTTTATTTTAATATTTATGTTTTTTTGCGACTATTATTACTAATATTATATTTATCATATTTATTATTATTATGTTATCTATTTTATTTACTAACATTACTTTCACTCTTAGAGCTCTTTCTCTTCTTTTTTCTCGGGGCCATTATGGGACCCTTCCTTTGAAGGCATGTCGGATGGATTGTTGGTCATCATCTCTCGGAAGTCCATATGGGGCTATAATTGATGAAATGAAGCGTTCCGAGTTCAATTGGCGCAACTCATTTGAATTAAACTTGCGAGCACGGAAACCAGGAGGTCCGCTTATAAGGGGGTTCCTTGAGATTTATACTCGTTTCGGATAAATTATTAGTGGTGGATGCAAGAGTGTTCGACTCAAAGAAAATTTCTCCAATTTGCATTTTTGGGATCTCAAGTTTGTTTCTTCGGAAGGTTTAAGTCGGAACTCTAGTTTAGGATTCGAATATTATGAGCTCTAGTCACGATCAAGCTATGACACCAAGTACAATTCATGACTTAAGTTTCATCATCATTCGAAGGATTTGAGTTACAAAGAGTTTTCCTATTTGGATCAATTTTATTTTTTTTAAAGTCAAGGTGGATTGATAAGGAACCACTTGTCCTCTACAAAACAGGGTCAAAAGTATTTATGAGCCGCTACATAATGCTGAAGGTAAAACTCAAGTGCAGCCCAAGTACAAGTTAGGAATTTATTGCAAGATTAATCATGGATTCTTGTTTCACCATTTAATACAAATATTAAGGTGAGAAACGCCTCACAAGAATTACAAGAAGTACAACTTGTCCTAAGGTATATCTATGCACAACACTTCATAACTCCAAGTTGCTGCCAGTTTGTAAACTCAACCGCATTATAATTCATGCTTCCATGATGGCGACGACAACTTAATTATCTTGAACCTTGTACTTGGAAGGGGCCAACACGTACCAGCACTTTACCGTTCTTAAGAAACCCACGCCATATCTGCGACAAGGAATAGTCGTTTCCTGCAAATTAAACGCAGACGCAATTAATCGACCTTCGGAACACGATAGCGTTCATTGAAGAAGGAATTCACAAACACAGAATTATATACATCATCACCTCCAACTATGACAGCTGCGACATAACAAATACAATGCAACAGTCTTCACTTTATCACAACTCCGTCCGGAAGCGAGATGTAAATGCATCGGAAAACCGTCCACCTTCTTCCTCTAGAAAGGTCAGCTGCACCAATCAAAACAGCAGTTAGTAAAGGAAAAGGTTAGGTCCCCAACCGAGATCAATTTAGACAGCCATGATAATCCAATACGGTGGCCAGGGCCCATCAGTTCGTACTGGCAAGCATCAGTTAACATATACCTACAACACGGACTGAATAATGACAGATCCTGCTATGCCTCCTTTTGTGAGTTTCACCTTGACTTATAAAAGAACACAAAACGTCGCTCAGAATAACTAAGTTGCAGACAACTATCGAACATTTATCTAAGACTATCGAAGACCAGAACATATTGAAAGGTTGAGGTTTTCCATTCCGTTGAGACACTTGAATAAACTGATGCAACTTATCACCTTGATCTGAACAAGTTATTGTCCCTGCAACAAAGATTGTGACGCCAAAAACTCCCAGTCAGAACATACACAAGGAAGGCAGCAAGCAAACTCACCGTTTCAAGGGCCAAGGCTATGAGAATGAAGGATGACGTCCTTTTGGTTGCGACTAGCCTCGATGCCTTGCATTGTTGTTGCTCTGTTGGATAGTACTATAAAGATGCACCTTGTAGACATTTTCAAATCCTTCCTGTCATTGTTAGCCCTCCCCGCTCGATGCTCATCTCAACGGGGAATTTCAGTTACCGCGTTGAATTGGTCGACGTTGATTGCACCTACATTAATATTACACTGTCAAAGATGGTATCAGAATCACCATATTTTCATCCAGTTGATCAATGAGAATTTAAAGGAGTTGGAACTACACACTTATCTTTTCATTACGCTGCAACCACGCTCATGACTTATCCCAAAGCCTTCATGATCAAGCTCCATCAAAGGTCGCGAATGCCACTTCTGGATGTCGGCAAGCAACGGGTGCATAGATGCAATCCAACCTGACAATTAAAGGAAAAATCCATTAAATGAACGAACCATAAACATTGATTCTTTTCCGTTCCAAAACAATTACTAAAACATGTAACAGAGCTTGCAAATTACAACTTTTAGAAGCACAGAAGGGAAATGACTAAATCTATGAGTAAGGATGAGCTTGTAGCTCAGTGAAGAAAATACCTGATGACCCAACTACTTGGTATCAGTCACAATCTTGATTCAAAATTTTGGAACTGATAGAGAGGGCGTGATTCCACTCCCGTCGTTGAGAAAAGGATATTCGGGCTTCCCTCAATAGTGTTCAAGGCAATGGCAGTATAAAGAAAAGAGTTGAGGTTAGTCTGTATAGCCATCATTGTTGGCTCATCGTGAACAAAAAATAACCAGAGGAATCACATCAAGCTTTGTCCCTGATATGATGACAGGATTACCAATAAGAATTCATCGATAGCACTTTAATACAATGTTAGTTCAGAATTTTGGAGTCTTACTCTATAAGAGATGAAGGCCACAATGTCGGTAAATCTAGCATTATTAAACATGGGTCTGATGTCGACTTGGCAACCAACAACCGAAGATTTCCTGCGAAATTTAGCATCAGTAACCGTCCACCTCCACCGCTGTCGCTACAGTCATCAGTGTCGAACATAGTTACTTCCATTCCGACCAATTCACCTCAAAATGGTTAAACCAACTGAACACGATACCGAAAGCATCACAGTACAAGCATTAGTGCAGCATTTCAACAACACCATCCTTTGCAGTCATCAGCAGAATAGAATTCGCAACAGCAACACGAAGCGACACCAACATCTCATCAGCTGCGAACGGAAAAACCAGCATTTCAACACCAGCTTGAACAACGGCACTATAAGCTGCAAAATAGAAGAATAAAGGGAAGTGATTAGATTATGAGCATGAGTGACTCGAGTGTAACCAAACCAAATGCGGAAAGAAGGATTACAATGGACCCTAACTTGACATGTTACCATTGGTTCTACATCATTGTCTTTTACACCACTTTTTCCTGAGGAAAACAACATGACCCTCGCGGTTCCTTGTGCAACTACGTTTGTGTGTAAATTCGCACATAGCCCGCAGTCCAACCGAGCGGTACCAGTTTAAGGAATCACTGCAACTGCTAAAGCATAGCAATAATGGTGTCAACAGAACAAGTCAACCATCGAGAAACCGCATACTTCCAAACAGACCCATCGGTTCACATGGTACCAGCACCTCACCATTCTCAAGAAGCTCCAGCTTTTGTTGCCGTGGACGGAGGTTCTTGTTATTCCCTCTAGTTTATTCCTGTCACAGGTTCAACGAGAATTCAAAACTCAACACATGTGAGAAATCTGGCATACATGATAATTGAGAGGATATGCATTCCTTGTTACCTGCGTATCAGCAACACACTTCAGACAAGCAAGGTTCATGGAAAACAAGAATCATTTTCGTAAAAAACCAGTATCCAATTCGTAAGAGGAAAACTGAAAGAGAACTTATCTTCCAAATGAGGCTCAATTCACAAAAAAGGAAAGTTTGCCGACACGGTCCAAATAAGCCAAAAATACCACTCGTGTTGTTCCTGCAAAATCAAAACAAATTCAAGTTATTTCTAAAACAACTTTAAACGTAATCCCGACATGTTGGGACGAGAGTAGAAGGTGTTCAAAGCAATGTTCATCACATTCAATGCAAAGATTCGTCAACAAGAGCCTATAAAAGCAGCAACAATCATATAACACAAAAAAAGATAGAGAAGAATCCACAGTCCACAGAAAAGTCCCAGATTCAACAAAACCCTAAAATTCGTAAAAAGGGGGGGACTTAGCCTTTTTTTGAGAAGCTCGCCGCAGCCGAGAACTTCACTATCGCTTTCAGGCCCTCGCGTCCATCACCACCGTAACCCTTTCCGTCATCATCGTTTTCGTTCTTGACCTGCATTGCGAGTCATCCGCGATCCACACCAGCACCCCTCTAAACCGGAAAACTCTAAGAACGGTTTGAGGAGGAATTGATGAAAGGTGAACAGGGAACGAAAGAGGGAGAATGAGAGATTGAAGAACGACGGAAATCTAATGATGAGGGAGACCGAGACGGAGACGCAGAACAATCGGCGACGAAAGAGGGGAAATTGAAAGGGATTAGGTTTTTTTCTCGTTTTTGTGCTGTTGTAATCTTGTGCGTGTGTGCTTAACATAGTGTAATGAAACCTCACCTCACAGACACTTATCACCTCTTGATCACGATCTAACGATCCTCACGTCGCACACCCACCGTAAGCCCAGACCTGCGCCCCCACACAATCTATCCGCCTAACTAATCCTCCATTAACTCCACTAATCAGTTTTCTAATTAATCAGTAAACCTAATCAACTTTTTTTTTTTATAAAATTAACTAATAATCTTCTCAATTAACCGTTATTATTTAATTTGATAGACTTTCTTAAAACAATTATTATAGTTTTTTTCTCTTTAAAAATCCTTAAGTATAACTTAATTTCTTTTAATAATAAAATCCAATTTCCCATTATCTAAAAATATTTTTATTTCGTTAAGGATAATAAATAAAACCTCTTTGTAATAACTTAAGTAAAAACAAACAATTTAAAAAAATCATCTTTCATAATCTAGTAACATTTATTTGTTAATAACAATGATTAAACCTTTTTATATCAATAAAAAAAACCGTCTTATTAAATTAACCTTTTTATGATGACAATAAAACCTTTTGACCTAAACTCAAGCTCTAGCTTTTTAATTAAGAACTTTTTAAAATAACTTATATATAATAAAAATCCAATTCATAAAGCCAACCATTCTATTTTATTAAAAATTCACTTCATGACCCACTATAATAACTTTAACAAACCTTCATAACCAGAAACTTTTTATAATTAAAATAACATTTGGTAATAATAATTTTTGAACCCTTCTTTTAGAGCCATTCCCTTAAGTGACTTAAAATCAAATCTCACCAAATAATATTTTCTTATAAGTCAATCCTACAACTTAATCAATCCCCCGTCAACTTAATCTAATCGTGCACGCTTACAGTCTCGCTCCAATTCCACGCACGTATTCACAACTCACTCACCTTCACACACCTTAGCGCTTTCATGCGTGTGTATGCTCTACTATATTCGCAATTTATCTTCTGCAATTTAACATTACAGCAATTTACTTTTCTCGCATCGCATCTCATCCAAAGGAAAAACCTACACATAAGTCAACAATCGTGTGTAGTGCATATCATTCGCATCATATTCCCCTTGATCCTTGATCTCATTCAAGTCGATCTCCTAGGATAGATCTTACCCCATAGGAAGGACTGTTCTTTATACTACAACAATATTTCAACAACTCAAAACAATATCCAAACACATTAGAGAAAGATGTCAGATCATCTTAAGCGAGATAAAATCTCCACCCCACATCAACACAATCAAACCGTAGGGACTTTGCCTTAAGAGAGATAAAGGTGTACCTCGTTGATCCCTATTCGAGTACGTAAGTCCTTTTCTTAAGACGATGCAAAGACTATTTTCCTACAACCTGTGGCGGTTAAATCTCCCTTAAAATGAAGACACATCTCTTCTCCTAGAATCAATCAACCAACTACCCTAAACCCGTAGGAACTTTGACCACAGTCAAAGAACTCCTCCAACCCTTTAGGGGAACTACAAATACTCTGATTCCACTCCCGTAAGGATATGTAGGCATAAGATGCGATATCTTATCGAGTATACTTAGATATAAACCATTAAGGTCTTTTATACGTTAAGCAGATAAACACTTAGCAATAAACAATATAAAACAAGAGGTTTCTGTAGAGTACTGCAGAAACTTAAGATGCTAGCACCTTCCCTAAGTTTAACCAACCCCCCGAACCTATGACTCTCTAGCTTGCATTGTGGGAATTTCGATCTTTATCCCTTCCTTTGGACAAATCAAAGTTCGGTTGCAAATGAATAAAGATTCAAACTAATCAATAGTTTGGTATCCAAATTTCACCGCGACAGTGCCCATAAGAATTCCTGGTTTGACTGTCATCGTCATTTCTTACCAACTAATCACTCTTCCAGAAGGAGTAAAAGAAGTTTCATAAAAAATAGGGTTGTGAAAGACGACCCACCTCCCGTTTCCATAGGTCAAGATATATGGGCAGTAATAAGTAATTTTCTAAAAGTGACTGGAATTGGATGGGAATAAAAATGGAAAGAGTTTGAAGGGTATAGAGTTGATCATAATTGGAAAAAAGCGAAGTATTTTTTAGGATCTCCCATATTGTAAGGATAACTTGTTAAGGCACAACCTCGATGTGATGCACATAGAAAAAAATGTCTTTGATAATATATTTAACACTGTCATGAATGTTAAGGATAAAACAAATGATAACGAAAAGGCGAGAGAAGACTTGGCTAAATTATGCTTTCATGGGGACTTAGAGCTCCAACCCTTAACTAACGGAAAGAGGGGTAAACCAAAGGCAAGCTACACTCTAACGAAACCTGAAGTCAAGTTGGTTTGTAAATGGTTGAAGGAATTAAAAATGCCAGATGGCTATGCTTCAAACCTCTCTAGGTGTGCCAATGTCGAAAAGGGTACGGTGCATAGGATGAAGAGCCATGATTGTCATGTTTTCATGGAGTGTTTACTCCCAATTGCATTTCGTTCATTGCCGGATTTGGTTTGGAAACCATTAACTGAGCTAAGTCGATTCTTCAAAGACCTTTGTTGCAATACGTTAAGGATGGATGACTTAGTTAAGTTGGATAAGAACATTCCAGTTATCATATGCAAGTTAGAAAGGATATTTCCACCTGGTTTCTTTGACTCAATGGAGCATCTTCCAATCCATCGTTCTAAAGAAGCAATGTTAGATGGTCCAGTACAGTATCGGTGGATGTATCCATTCGAAAGGTAATGGTTATGGTTGCTTTTATTTAGTAATTACTTGCTTATCATAACTTAATAGACGTGGTATGATTGAATGTGCAGATTTATGGGACTCTCAAAGAGGGCAGTGACAAATAAGGCTAGAGTTGAAGGTTCCATATGCACTGATTATATACATCGTGAGACAAATTACTTTTGTTCTCATTATTTCAACTCATTCAGTTTGTTGCCAAACAAAAATATTTGTAACAATCCTCGTTCAGACCATGATGACATCCTACCTACAATGTCCCTCCTACACAGTGGTGGTCGACCAAGTGGGAAGTCTGGAAAACATTATCTATCAGATAAGGAATGGAAGTGTTCACATTAGCATGTCTTGATAAATTGTGATGAGGTCAAACCATATCTTGAGTAAGTATGCATCATAACACATCAATCAAGATCTTGATGCATATCATGATAAATATTTACTCATGAATCATGTGGTTGATTGCAACATATTCTTAGAGAGTCATTATATAAGTATAGAAGATTCATCTGGACAACTACATATAGAGTTTCCCATATGGTTGAAGAAATATGTAAATGAGAAGACAAATGGAGTTACCAACAAAGACATAATTTCCTTATCACATAGTCCTTCATCATTGGCAATCTCTTGGAACATGTACTTTGTAAATGGGTATAAGTTTCATACCGAAGAATGGAGCAAAGGTAAAAAAAAAACTTTCAATTGTGGTGTGCACGTGAAAGGTCTCGCTGAAGGAGGAAACGATTTTTTATGGCATAATCAAACATATCTATGAACTAGATTACTTTGGTTTGAAGGAGAAGATTCCACTTTTTTATTGTGAATGGTTTGACCCAACAAAGAACACAGTAACAAAGGTTCATCCACAATATAAAACTGTTGATATTAAGATGGATAAGCGTTATCGTCCTTATGATAATTTCATCCTTGCGCAAAATGCAAGACAAGTGTATTATGTCCCATATCCAAAAATGTGTAGAGATATGCATGGATGGTGTGCGACAATCACCACAAAACCAATGGGTCATGTGATGATTGATAACATAGAGGATGAAATGCCATATTAGTCTGATGGGATGTTACCTGTTCTACCCACTATTGAAATTGAATCAATATCTCGTTTGCGTGACGACACAAGTAGATGTGTTTGAAGAGATTTTTGATACGTAGTGAAGCAGCGATAGGATATTGATTGAATATGCACAACTATGTTATGGTTTATTATATGTATTTTGTATTCCAATATCTTGATGAATATGATATTATCATTTCTCTTTTTCTTAAGTGTTACTGCTCTAAATTTGGGATATTTTATTCCTTTTGACTGTTCTAAATTTTAGTCATCATGGTTTTCTTACTTGGGCATAGCACTTTCATTTTCAAAGTTTAAAAAACTTTGTAATGTGGGAAATAACTTTAACTCTGCCAAGTCTTAAGAAAGACCTCTAGATAGTTTCATGTGATCTCTTGTGAACAAAAAAATATGTACAACTCATGTATAGTGTGCTATTATTAGTGTATGACTGATTAGTATCTCCTAATTTTTGGTGTCATATATCAATATTAAGTTTTTTTTGTCAATATGCATAAAACATGTGTCATGGTTGAAAAGAAATGAGTAATCATAATATAAGCAGTTAGTTTAAAACTCAGGCTGAATGACAACATATTTAGTTAATGATATATACTAGTATAAAATATGTGCTAGTATAAAATATATAATAGAGAACATCTACTGTCATAGTTATTTCTTCAATTGTTTCGAAAGAGGAGAGGAAAATCCAACATAATAGAGAACATCTACTGTCATAAAATATGTGCTAGTACAACATATTTTAAGATGCATTTTATAGTTATTTCTTCAATTGTTATTATATTTTTGTCTAAGTTTTTTGTATTTTATGACAACAGATGACTAACAGAAGTGAAGGTGAGAGAGAAAGTAAAATCCAAAAAAAGGAAAATCTAAGTGTTTAGCACCTGGAAAGCTTATTGATAATTGGAATAGCATATTTCGAAAGAAATCTACATTTGTTCAGTCATCACAAGCTACTACAGCACCGACTCCACTAACAACTCAGACTCCATCGTCGGCTCTGACTTCATCGTTGGCTCCGACTCCCTCGGTTGCTTCGACTCATTCACCTACTCCGAATCCATTTCCAGTGTGGGCTGCACCGGTCCCGCGGACTGCACTGATTTTGCAGACTGCGTCGGTGCCGCAGGCTGTACCACCATTGCAGACTACATTGTCATCTGCACCAAATCATGCCTCTACCTCTGAGGTATTTAGGTTTATGCCTACTTTGGGTTTAAACATTCAAAATGTAGTTGTCCATCTAGATCATGCCTCACGTGAGATTCCGATGGAGGAAAATGAAGAGGAAATTGAGGATGAGGACGAGGATGAGGTGGTCGTGGGTGAAGGTAATGTTCCCCCTCATTTGATAATAAGGGATGATAATGGGAAGGTTATTATACAAACTTGTCGTAGCGGGTAAGTTAAGTTTAAAATATTTATTCCATATTGTAACAGGCTTCAACATTACCGTTGGTTTCAACATTATATCATATGACATCATTGGTTTCATTCAATATTGTAGGCTTGTTCCGGCCAAAGAAGTAGCAAATGCCATTAATTATGCAATACACAAACAATTTTATAGGGGTTTCTATATTGTTTTTTGTGGTAAGTATTTATTGAATTTTGTCTAAAAGCCTCAGCTTGTGCTTTGTGGGTCTGATACAATGTGCAAATCATAATAAAATCCTTCAGCTTTGATTTTCTTTACTTACATTATAGGAGAATATAGGACATGTAATACATTAAAAACTTCATTTGTAATTATTGTAATATTGTTTCATATTGCAGTATGAATGTTATCGCTTTACTTGCGTGTGATTTATCATGTCTTTAGTTTCATATTGCAGTATGAATATAGGACATGTAATACATTAAACACTTCATTTGTAATACATTTAGCACTTACGGAATTTGTATAACTAGTTTTTATACGATTTGTGATTGATAACACTTGCATTGTCTTTTAGAATATGTGCCTTTCACTAAAGAGATATGTCTTGTGTGGTTAAATGATAATTCCATAGATGATGAATTAGAATATTATATCATGCTAGTCTAGAAACAATTGAGTATAATTATAGAAGATAGCAAATGTTTATAGAAGATAGTAAATGTATCATGATAATATTCTGGTGTAAGTAATGTTTATTTTAGGAATCTCCATGGTTTATCCTCTACTTTGGTCCTGCTATATGTAAGTAATATTTTATAATATTTTAATCATTTTCAGGACAAGGTTTCATGGGATCCTCAATATGAGATGTTTGTCAGGAAAGCCTTTTATTCAAAGGCAACCATTTGACTAAATGACATAATGAGGAAGGTGAGGTTAAAAGGGACTCGTCCTTCATGGATTGGTGAGGATGCCTGGAATGAGCTTGAAACTTATTGGAAGAGTGACTCGTTCTTGAAATTGTCCTCTCAAAACAAGGCCAATCGAAGTTCAGCAAGAGGAGGAGCAGTCCACACCTCAGGTCGTAAGGCTCATGTTGATGTAGCGCTTGAGCTTGTAAGTAATAAAGTCAATTTTTATTTCAATCTTTAATTATTTATACTATCAAATTTACTTTAATTTATATTTGTAGACCCAAGAAATTCAAAGGGATGTACGCCCTGATGAGTTATTTTTAAAGACCCATAAGAGGAAAAGTGGAGCATGGGTTGATCATCGTGCTGAGTCTACATACGTAAGTTTTAATTAATTATGAACTTAATTTAAATTGGTGTATTCATACCAAAAACAAATAAATAAGAATCCTTGGTTATATAGACTTCTCATGTACTGTCTTGTATAACTCGTGCAGGCACAATTGAAATGTTGTACTAAACTTCCCATGTTTCATAATCTGACACATGTGAAACTTAAGTTTTTCTTTAATATGTGGTGTTGGTTTCAACAAATGCTTGAATGGTTCTTATCATGTTTACATATTTATTTTCAAATGACTCCACGTTTACAAATTAATTTGGTATAATTTACTCTTTATTTGGTACAGTGGTTGCTATAACGGTTCTTATAAACCTATATTTAGAAATGACTCCTTTTTCTATTTTACAGTCCACTTTTAAGGAAAAAGCTGGAGATGATGTCGAGAGGTTAGATGGAGGGACCGTTTTTAAATTATGGATAGATTCTGCTGGGGGTCGTAGTCGTGGCCGAGTTTATGGAACATCGGATTTAGCTATCAATCTGAAGCATGGATCCACATCCTTTATCCAACAACCTCAAAATTCCCGCATATCTATGTTTAGGACATCCTTTGAATCAGAGAGAGCATCTAGAATTAGAGCTGAACAATTGGCTGCATCTACATCAGCTCGACTCCAAGAGGCTACCAAAGCTATCCAGACGTCAAATGAGATTGCTCGGAAGGCAACAGAACAATATCAAGCGTCTAATGAGTTTGCTAAGAAGATGGAGTCTGAACTGAATGCTTTGAAGGTATTTATCATGCACAAGCTTGATGCTACAAAGGGTCAATCTGCTAGTGTTGTCATTCGATCGTCAAATCCTCACTATGATGATGATTTAGATGACCAATCATTAAGTGAAGATTGATCATGCAGTGTTAGTAGAAGTAGTCTCGGATGTAAAATTTTTTGGACATGATTTTCAATGTATTCCGAGTTTTTGGGGTTGTTTTTTGTTGTAGCTATGACTACTTTTTTTTGTTGTTGTTTCAATCTATGTAATATTTTGATAACTCTTACTTCATATATGTTATATGTTAAAGCATAATGTCTTTTTGCTTCTGAATTTTATGTGTCATTTGCTAATTATCTATATTTTGTTTTATGTGCTTTTGTTCTTTGGTTGTTTTTTTGAAGGAGAAGACATGAAATTATTTATGATCTTGATAAATTGATTGAAGGAGAACACGACATGACATAATTGTCATCTATTGGAAAAGATGGTCAGCATCTATTGGAAAACATGGTCAGCATCTATATATGTGCTTTTGTTGTTGACTTCTTTAGCTTGAATTTTAAGCATTGGCTTCAAGGTAGCCTTGATTTAGACTTGGCTAAACCGAGACTACTGTAGACACAGCTCTTTTTGGCCAAAGCTAAATGTTAGCTTCGATTGTTTTAGCCTTTCCCCAACACCGACGCTACGTCGAGGCTAATTGGCTAGTAGCGTCGGTTTTTTGCCTTATAGTGTCGATAAATGGCCGAGGCTAAATACTGTATTTCTAGTAGTGTACCCTTTGACCATACTAGAGTTCGATCCAATATCTCACAGATGGGTATCGAACCAATTACATACATATATTAAAGGTGTAAGAAGAACAACCACACAAAATAACAAATACATTTATGTCTCACAATCTATCAAACAAAATGAAGTTGAAGAGTATGAGGCAGCTGAACCAGTAGTTAGCTTTAGGGTAAAACATAGTGAAGGAATCTTTTTATAGTAAAATATGTGTATGCTACCCATCGGTTATTTGAGAAATCGAGGGAATAAAATATTTATTAATAAAATAAAATCTTAATTAATAAGAAAGACGAAATTTTTAAATTAAAAAAAAGTTGTTATTGCAAGGACTCAAAGCATGTATGCTGAATTAGTTTACCCCTCGATTTCTTCTTAAACCAAGGGAATATGCTAATTTCTTGAAAAACAACATAACATAGCGCGTCATGGAATTTTTCCTGATTTTTTATTGA
Source organism: Lathyrus sativus (assembly GCA_963859935.3). NCBI lineage: Eukaryota > Viridiplantae > Streptophyta > Magnoliopsida > Fabales > Fabaceae > Lathyrus > Lathyrus sativus. The sequence continues at coordinate 448,177,284 of OZ012736.1, read as the reverse complement.
GGTGAAAACTTTGTCTTAAAATGTAATACACACACACACACACACACACACACACACACACACACACACACACACACACACACACACACACACATACACACACACACACACACACACACACACACACACACACACACACACACACACACACACACACATATATATACACATATATATACACACACATATTGTTGCACCCCAAAATTTGCCTAACCTTTTGCTTTATCTAGCTTGTGTTTCATTACATTCATTCTAGCATTATCATCTGCATTGCATTAACATGTGTGCAGGAGATCAAGAGGTGTGACTGCCAACAAAGGGCTACACAAGATTATGAAGCTATCTAAGAGGTTTATTCAAGTATTCAAGGGTTGATATTCTCATCAATAAAGTTAAGGATCCACAGAGAGAGTGGTTGAAGCCAAGAATGCATATCTCCTAACTTGAGAGTTGTGGGAAGTCATTTGATGATGTTAAAGCCATGGAGTTGGACTTGAAGCCTTGAGAGAGCTCATGAGAAGTATTGAGAGTCATTTTGAAGTCTAGGCGGGTCATTATGCAAGAGATATGAAGCTACTGCCAAGATGGGTGCAATTAGGGTTTCATCTGGTTAACCCTAGGTTAACAGATGATTTGAAGAAGGTTGAGACCTAGTTTCAAGGCCATGTGATCATGGATTGATGTATTAAGACGGCCAAGGGATGATTCCAAGGTAAAATCATCATGAATCAAGAGTGTGAGGAGTTCCTAGGCTAGGGTTTCTAAGCTTGACAGTGTAAAATCCCCTAGTTTGGTGCCTAATTTCAAGACCACATAACTCAAGATGTGATTTTCATCTCACCTTGACCCCAACATAATTGTTGTAGATCATGATCATAGCTTTAATTTGAGTACTAGAAGTCCTTGATAGGGTTTATAGAACTCAAGTTATGAATCAGACAAGTTACAGGTCATTAGATGAATGTGAATTGGGAGCTTGAAAGTCAACCAACTTGCATGACATTTTTGCACTATAAGGATGATTCTCATGAACTTTTGGCCAACATGAATGTTGTTCCTTATCTTCGTAGCTTTCTAAAAAGTACTAGAAGTCCATGATTGGATGTGTAGACCTCAAGATATGAGCTTTGCAAGACGAAGGTATTTTGGGAATTTGAGATTATAGGCCATTTTGATTATGGGTCAATTTCACCAACTTAAGCACCTCAAATGGAATTTTGTTCAACTTGAAAGTTGTTCAAAATGATGTTATTTGTCGAACCATGACTCAAGAATCCATTGATATGGGCTAGAATGAGAAATGCTTGAAGAAATTTTCATGAATGAATCATTAAAGGAAGCTTGAAAAGGGCCAATTCAAATCAATTCATTTTTG